>OZ026526.1:30008957-30608957 GCA_964019695.1 Loripinus fragilis | reverse complement strand
TGCAATATTGCAAAATTTTCTAACTCATAAGGTGCCTCGTAAATCATTATCTTTATGAACGGGATTTTTTGAATGTCTTTCAAGTCTCTATTTGAGTATTGCTTTAACGGTTTACCGTTAAAATGTATCTTGGCTGAGTCCATTGTATTTTCTACCTCATTTTTTTTGTAGTTCAGTTTTACATGTCACTTCAAATAGTGTTTGATAACCTACTTGCATTTTCTGTACACAGTCCAGCTTACTTGATATCTTTAGAGTGTTAAAATAAGACAATAGGTCTTCAACTCTTAAATTTTCATCAATTCCATAAGTTATTGTTCTCTTCCGTTCAATGTTAACCTCTTGGAGGTGTTCGTTTATCTGTCTGGGATTGTTGTCAAAATTAGAGCTGGCATTTAAGCCATTATATATGGTACTGTCCTCCATATTGGAGGATAGTGTGTTGTGATCCGCCATCTTGTTTCCGGTCCGAGTCGTCAATCGATAAGAATCCGTCCGTTTAAAACTAATAAAATTCGCCCTAATCAGTCTATTGCAGTATGGAATGAAGTATACATTGCAAAAAATGTCAAATTTACAATACAACTCACTTCCCCTGGATCTGCAGAGTTCAGCACGCCCGGAACAGGTGTCCAGACATGTTGATTATATCGCTGAATAGACAGTGAATCCAGCAGACTGGTGGTGTTATGGTTTAAGAGCTAACCCAGATGAAGTGAAACTCTAGCTTAATATGCTTTGCCCATTTTAAAAGCTGCAGCTTGCTATATATAGTCTTTAATTCCAACATCCCCGATAATAGTATAAGTTCCCTCTATTAGGAAATATGGTTAATATTAAATATCTGTATCAATACTAGCGAGAGTAAAATATAGTGCCTTTATCACATGTGGCACCAATGTAGCATATTCACTAACGTTTTGTAACGTTTTGCACAAGGCAGCTAAATCACTTACGTCCAGACAAGATACAAGTTTATGCAATTTTTGCTATGTCATCAGGGAATAGTCTCAGATTTTGTAGTGGACGATTTTTAAGGTATTCTGGTTAGGGGGTCAAAAAAGTTCTATTTGGTGATTACAAGTGCGATATTTGAATAAATTTGACATAAAACACATGTAGGGTATGTGCCTCTACAAGTTGGAATGAAATACGAAGTCATTGCTTCTAATTGTATAGCTCTGCTTCAGGCTGCGTCCCTTACCTTGGTTGTAGCTGTCAGCTGCATTGAACAAGCTTAAAAGGTGTCCTCCTACTCGACTGCTGCTTAGCTGACCCTTGTCTATCAAAAAGCTGTCACACATGCCAGTGGTAAGACAATGTTCACATGCATATGTATGCAAAATTTGATCCAAATATACCATATGGTTCAAGAGTTATGAGCATTTTCACTAAATAACCATGGACGGACTCACACAGTGATCATAGTGCATACCTGCGGTTCGTGCAATTAGGGTCAATAATAATATGTACTGCAGACATCCAGTCAAACCGTCAGCGGATGCTCAACAAAAACAAGGAATACTCCAAAAAGGCCAGAAAATTTCACACCTATAACGATTTGAGCTGCTTCGGTAAATTGTTTATCTCCATATAATACATACTCCCCTCTTAACCCATATTAGCCTAGCGTCCTTTTTGTGGGGCATATGCAAACAATACAGACCCAGATCAGAACGCTGCGTCTGATCAAGGTCTCCACTGTTTGCTTACAGAATAATTTATTAAGATTTGACTAAAAATGAAAAAAAAAACACCCATCAACCCTTAAAACAGAATAGTACTGGCACAACAGATAAGAGTGGGAAATTCCATTTGGCTTTTATGGGTTAATGACTTCATTGATGCTCACTTGGGGAAGTTCGGGCTGGTTTTTGCTCAGGCTATTCAACAATGGATAGTATTTTTGCATCGCATACACTAACAGAAATTGTAAAAACTCAGAAAAAGAATGTGTTCTGTTCTGGTCATGCATTGATTAATTCTGTTTGACGAGATGTATGAAATAAATTATGCGTCTCATATAATGCAGGAAGTCTTCCGTTTTCTCAAGTTTTCAAGGTGTTAAACAAGGTGAAAATTTATCCCCTGTATTATTTGCCTTATTGTTAAAACATAGAACGTTTTTCTATGCGACAAACGAGGCAATGGTATTAACTTGTGTTCTAATATGTTGATACGTGTATAAAATTATATTTGAAATTGCTTGTGTTACTTTATGCTGATGATACAGATGTTTTTGGAACAGATGAAAAATGACTTTCAAAGAATTATTTTTGTCTTTATATACTCGAAATTATGGCACTAAATTATTAACTTTGATCAAATTAAAAGTATGGTCTTCGGTCTCTACAAGACCAGCATTTTTATTTAGGTTGCCATCAAATTTACATCTGTAAATACCTTGGTGTTATTATTTTTAGTAGAAATATACATTTCCACCAAACAAGAAAAAACAATGTTGAACAAGCTAGGAAGGCAATTCATGTGTCATTTACACGAATTCGAAATCTTAAATATTCCAATCGATCTGTAGTTATCTGGGCCTTCACTGTTTGTCAAAGTACCCATTGAAGGGTTGCTGGTCCACAAAAGTGTATTTTTTTAAGTATATAATTAAGTTACAAACAAAGGATCACGTCTATACGGATATGTTCCGTGATGAGAATATTTAATTCCATGGATAAGTCTACATTATCAGATGACTTTGATCTACATTTCAGGAAGTGTGGTATTGTACATGTTAATACTTCATTTAATATGTTGCCATAACAACCTAATAAACAGAGTCAAATCAATAGCTGCCATGGTATAAATTACGAAGAAAACCATACTATTTAATTTTGCATACATTAAGTCGCGCATAAAGCATAGGTTTGTCTACATTTTAGAAATGAATTCAATTTTTGGAATGTTCATGGAATCATGAATACTTCGGGTCTCTTGCAAAGTAAATGAAGCCTCCCTAACAAATGAGCCGTGACATTAGATTTCCAACATTGTGGTATGTGCGACCAGCAAAGCCTCAGATCAGCCTGCGCATACGCGCAGTCTGGTCAGAGCCTTTGCTAGTCGCTTGAATATTCTATGAGTGTTAACCTACTGACTGAACAAGAATTGTAGTTTCTAAGCTTAAAGGGAGGCGGCACAGGCTCGTCTGAGTCTACACTTGTCAAAATGCCACATTGTTGGAAATCACGTGCCGCGGCTCAAATATTGTTTATGACCTAAAGTGCATTTGTCCATTTTTGCACCTTTCATTGATAGTCCAATGTTTGCCGTCAAATATCTCGCAATGCACACGTGCAAATACATGCTGGTGCAATAGGTGTTGTGGCTGTGCGGGGGATAATCCACGATGCTAAAGGTCGTGAATTATATTCCGCACAGATGCACATACCATACAATTTAAGAGGTTATCAAATTGGTATATGCATGAGTCAAAGTGCGGTGTATTGCAGAGTTCATTGATATAAATGATATATTGTTTTGGTCTATTAACAAAGTTAAATATGTCAAACACTTAAAATGGCAATAAAGAATAAATAAAACTCGCCAAATCTGATTTGCTGTTGCGAAAAGCAAATATACATGTTTTGTCTTAATAAATAAGACCCTATTTCTCAATGCTTGGTTCACTTAATGAAGGGGTCAGTCATACCTCTCTAGCCTCTCTCTGATTTCAGTTTCATTCCGTAATTTATTTACCCATATCTACCTATTGAGGGGACATACGCAACAGCGCAGATCCAGACCAAGGTATCCATCGTTGGCTTACAGAATGTTTTACTTGTTTAATTCAAAATGATGTATAAAAACTAAACTTAAAATTGAATTAAACGGATTGAGAAAGCCCATTTGGCTTAAATGGGTTAAAGTTTAGACGATTTGTTATTTCGAAATAGTCAAACATTTTTAAATGAAAAGCTATAATGAACAAACGAACGAGCGAGCAGATGAATGAACTAGCAAGCGGACAAACAAAGAAACAAACACTGACACACAAACACATTAAAATGTCCACACTATAAAATTTGTTTAAGATTGCGCCGAAACCAGGCTCCGAGGTTATAAAACTTGAGCTTATTCTAAAACTCAAAATAAAGCGCAATGATTGGCTGCTTGCGGACACGTGTCCCCAAGCAGCCAACCATTGCGCTCTATTTTGAGTTTGCGCAGGTCATGCATTTACTTTTAGTCAAAGTAAGAAAGAGGGCAAAAATCAGGAATCGATACAACCAAGCACCACACCTGACCCAGGTTGCCAATGGGAAAGTGACAACGTCACAATTAGACATCACAAACGAGAGTCAAGAGGTCAGCCCTTTCCCAACAGGTGACCACAAGGCATCCAGTAGCAAGTGAAGCTACTATTGTTCATTGACTATGGATCTTGTCTCAGTTTTGAATATTTCACAATTTTCCAGAAATCTGGCGATTTGTAATTTTCAACCTTTTGAAAAAAAATATCTATAGGGGCTATAAAGCTATATATTTCTTGTGTGCAGTCCGTCAGACAATTCACACAAAGTATCAAATGCTATTGGCACAGAAATAATGAAAACTGGCACACTCAACTTATAATACACGTCTCTTAAGACATTGGTTTGATTTCAACCAAACTTGGATACTTTGTTGGGGAGACAACTGTTTTTCTTTTCTTTTCTAAAACACTTTTTTCTACGTTTGGATGGAAAGGCATATCATTATCGAAAACAAAAGGTACAATTAGGGTGGGTAGAGGGTAATATATTTCCAAACAACCAAACCACACTAATTTTGGACAGGTACATTTTTAGTGACACTGTACATCCTAAGTTGATTTTTTCTCTTAAACAAACTCTCTTTTTGGTGAATTGGAAGTATCTATGTTTGATTTTTCGCTCAGCTTACATGTAAGCTATACCTTTTCAAATTCGAAGATGAAACTGAATTAAAAGTATCATGAAAAATATGTTATTCTTTTGACACTATTATGGTTGAACTTTTGGAAGGATTTCACATCACAAACGTAGACTGAAATGAAAAAAAGTGAATGTTTTCCTTAATCTTGCAGTTAATGTGCATTTCGTGTTCAAAAAGAGAAAACAAATCCAATTGACGAAGAGAGTGTTTTAGTTGTTGACATGGTTAGCCACTACAACATTCGGAGTAGCAGAGCAGATTCTTGCTTAGAGTAACATTTTCCCATCCTATTTAAAATCTCATTACCTTAGTGACATAATAACGTCAGGAAGTAAATACAATGTTTTTGTGATATTTTCATATTTTAGGGGTGTTGCATGCGAGCGAAAATCTACGTTTTCATAGTACGTACAAGCGCAAATTTCACAGATATGTGAAAAATGTGTTCGAATTCTGCTGTGATAATGCGCTCGATTCGTCATGTGTGAAAAATGTGAATTCATTTTTAAGCATGTAAAATAGGTTATGTGAATATTGAAGGGAGAGACTGCTGTTATACTGAGTATTTTTGTGTATGTTCTGAACCATGGTATTATTATTATGCTTATTATTTTCTTTAAGAGTTGCCTCTATCCAGAAGCGGTTTGACAAAGTATTTAGGGAGTTTAAAGCGAATCTTTCAGAAAAAAGGCACACATCCTGTACATCAAAATGGGTCTGAGATGCTCTGGAAAATGTGGGATGATATTTTTGATAGTACTTAATCTTCTATTTTTCGTAAGTATGTTTTACAGTTCGCAGCCTTTATGGTGACATATACAAATTGAGCCGTGACATGTGATTTCCAAAAATGTGGTATTTTGACATGTGTAAACTCTGACAAGCCTGTGCAGACCGCTTTTAAGCTTAAAAACTACAAATGGTGTTCAGTCAGTAGTTTAGCACGCATTGAATATTCAAGCGACTAGCAAAGGCTCTGATCAGACTGTGCATATGCACAGGCTGGTCTGAGCCTTTGCTTGTCGCACATACCACATTGTTGGGAAGCTCTTGTCGCGGCTCAAATATATACAGCTGCATTCAGATGGTGTTTCTTATCTTAAAATATAGGTAACAAGCACCAGTTTTTGTCTTTGTAGCATCCATGTTAAATTTTCATAGTATAACAGTATGGTAAGCCTTGCAAAATCATAATAAAACATGAATATTCTGATTTCTTTAAAATGCATTTAAAATACAGACCATTGATTAGCAAAGTGGCTACTGGTAGGTGTTTTCATATACTGTTTTACCATATTTTGACTATATCTTAATCTTATAAGAATATGTCGTGAGTGTGAGGCTGGGGTGAAAACATCCGTTCTTGCACTCCGGATAAGGATATCTAAGATTTTATCCTGGGATAGAAAATCTTATCTTACCCATGCTATCTTACCCAGGCTGTCACGTGAGGGCTACATACATTGGTTGCATCGGAACTCACGCACATAGTCGTCAAATGACGTCATTGTTATTTTTTAAGTGACATCATCATGTGAAGTTGCATCTTAGCTTATTCAGGGACTTCTGGAAGCTTATTTTAAAATAAAGAATGAGCAAGAAAAAATCCATTATTCGTGTGAGGGTAGGATAAAAAAAAAATCCGTAGCTTGAGATCACTGTTTGTCAGCACTCGGCAAGCCTCATGATGCCAAACGGTGATCCACGGGACGGATTTTTCTATTCTACCCTAACACTCATGACAGATCCTTATACTCTGGGGATTACAGTTTGGCATCATAAGGCTTGATGAGACAATTCTGTTCTTGTACACCAAAATGTAGCTTCCTCTATTTTTTTATTCCTAGGACTAGGGTCTGTGCTATTTATAGAACTCTACAAGGGTGCTACGAAAACCTGATCAGAACTGATCTATTTATTTACCCTTGTCGTTAAAGTGGTTTTTTTCTCATTTGAGAATACCCGTATCAACCCATAGAAAGGATAAAAATTAAACTGCCGCACATCCAAACTCTAAGTGACGTCATTTTTATGTTAAACTCCTTATTGCATAGTGAACAAGAAAAAGAATCCATTATTTGTGTGAAGATGGGATAGAAAATTCATCCTTTTGCATCATCATTTATCAACATTCGGCAAGCCCCTTAATGCCAAACGGTGATCCCTTGAAAGGATTTTCCAATCCCACCCTCACACTTGTGAAAAATTCTTATATTCTAACCCAAGCTTAAAATTCAGACATTTTTATCTGTTATACAATATATCTTATCTTATAAGACACCTTATCTCCATATATACCAACTTGGAAATAATCTTTCCCTGAGATTGAGCACTTGAACTGCTGAAAACTGAACCATTTAGGGTAAAGTCAGGTAACTGATTATATTTTCAGGTCAATTCGGACAGCGACCTTGTTTGATTCATATTTTTTTTATAATGTGATATAAAAATAAATTAACTAAGCAAACAGTGAAAATACTGATGAGACGGCTCATTAGGAGCCGTCTCATCTGGATTTCCACTGTTTGCAAATGTATGTCCGAATTTACCTGATGTCCGAATTTTCCTGATTTTAACCTAGTTCACAAAAACAAGTACATGTATTTAATTTCATTCACTTAAACCAAGGGTTATAAGTATTGCGTAGGATGTTGGTATGTCCGATATATAGAGAATACTACGTGGGTGTCTTTTGATTTCAAGTTTACCAGGCAAGTCTTTGAGAACGCTTGTTGACATCGTGAGGCTTGCCCAGTGATTCATCATTCGTTCTCAAAGCCGAGCCTGGTATACTTGATATCACAAGACGCGAACCTGGCATCCTTTTTATTAGTCTACCCATTGTTTCACTCTTCAAACTAGCAATTATTACGTAATTTTCGATTTTTGTGTTGATTCAGCGTCATTAGCGACGTCTTTCAAAAAGTGCAACGTCAGCATGACCTTATAAAGGAACATGCCGTGAGATAGACAACGTTTATCAGCAGGCAACGTGCAACAATGCAGTTGATATGAGCGGTAACTGATAAATGTTTGATATATAGATTAAGCATTGTCCCGAGAGGTTCTGTTTGTTTGATTTGATTCTTTACGTCCAATCAACAATCTTTCAGTTAAACAGGGATGGGACTTCCTTCGGATTGAACCAGTCTTAAGCTAGGATAAATGTGTCTTGCTCAAGGACCACAACGCAGTGACGCCGGTGAGGCTCAAACCCGCGGCCCCTCGGTCTTGAGTCAAGCACACTTCCACTGAGCCACTGCGTCCCCTATTCCGAGAGGTAGGTACATATCTCAAAATATTGCTATTGGCCTGGGTTTTACTTCAGCTGATAATCGCATAAGACTTGGTAATATTTTCAAGGATCGCTTACTTGGAAGTTAAAGTTCATAAAATAAGGTAGATAGTTGATGAAATGGTGGTGCTAAAGACATTGGCGAGCAGCCGCTGGCTAAAATCAGCTTGTATATCCGTGCAGTCTCGCAAGAGACACCCATGCTTATGCAAAGGAAAAATACGACTAGCTACACTGCGTAGCAGTGTATCCTCGATTGAAATGTGTCTTCACGCATATTCATAATAAATTACCACTATCTTTTTGGCACTTGCAACTTGTTCTTAACCTAGTCAGCGGAGAATGTTGGGCCACAATCGACCCGCCAGCGAAACGCCATTAACGTTTCGCTGGCAGAACGATGTTGGCCCCCTTTAATGTGTTTTCTGGGCTATATCAGATATCATTTGCTTTCTCTTCACAGCTTCGTGATCTAGGCATACTTATCGTGGGGATCATCATGAAAGTGGACACCAGTGTGTTGAATGATGACGAGCCGCCAGCGAAACGCCATTCAAATGGCGTTTTGCTGGCGGAACGGTGGTGGCCAACTTTTTATGTGTTTACATAGCATTTGTTTTCTCTTCACAGCTTCTTGGTCTCGGCATTCTTATCGTTGGGATCATCATGAAAGTGGACACCAGTGTGTTCGATGATGACGAAGTCATTGCTGCGCTCAACGATGTGTCCTTGGGTGGCAATCTTAAGTTAGGCGACTTGGCCAAGGGTCTTTCCACATTTTTGATTGTTCTTGGAGTCTTCATATTTATCCTTGCTGCATTAGGTCTTTTCGGTGCTTGCTGCAAAAACAAAATTTTGCTGATTGTAGTAAGTATTTAGATAGAGGATCTTACATGAGTGCTCATGTTTTATTGAATTTATTAAACGAGTTGGGGAAAAGAGATAAAATGTGAGGCTTGCCGAGCACTTTATCTCTTTTTCGCAACGAGTTTAATAAATTCAATAATACAAAGCACGAATGTTAGATTCTATTTATCATATGGCATTAAAATTACTTTAAAATCTCATTTCTGCCGTAAAAGCGTTATAATTTTGACATTATGTCCGCAACGTTGTTATGGACGTCATAACGTTTCCCGAAAATCTATAAACCACTAGTGTTTTACAGATTTTATTGCATGGCGTTATTTCACTCCCAGACGCGACGTCATATGATAAAGAGAAATTTAAACATTTGCTTTGGCGAGTGACTGGGCCAAATAAAAAACACCTGTGTTTAGGGTAGCCCGACCTTACCTTACTTGACTGGTGAAACCTCGATTGTTTTCAGATATCCTGGAAAAAATGAAATTGCATTTTGAAAGGCGAAATGCCTTTCAAATTGCATAGAATTATATTTTTCCAGAAAAAAATATGTTTGTTTGTATAAATTTTCAGACCTGTTACCCGAAACACACTTATTTTTACTTGGCCCTATTTAATTGATCGTGTTAAACCATTAGATGCTACTGAGCACAACACGCAATTTTATACGTGATAAAATGTCCATACATACAAAGGCAACATTAAAGAAAGCCTGAAGATTTTAAACATGTTAAAGTAAAGTACAGAGGAACCTGAACTGAAGTTACACAAATCACACTTGTTGTGCACTTAATGTGCACCATATTGACATTGAAATGATAGTTAATTCGTGCACTTTACAAGTAGTGAATACTATGTACACAAAGGTGTAACCTTCAGTTTAGTCTCTACTGTAAAATATTATGTATCCCTGACATTTGTTGATGTTGTTTTTGTTTAGAAAAGCGCTTTATAAAGAAAAAAGCATCGATGTTTTAAGGGAAAAGCAAATTTTATAGAAACGGAAAACGAGCGTATCTTTGATCTATATATTAAAGAAATCCAGACATTACATACAGACAGTCATAAACAGACAATACTAGGTGATTGCGAGGCTTGCCGAGCGATTTGACATGCTTTCTCGAAGTTGAACTAAGTAAACTTTATATCAAAATACGCAAACCTGGGTTTGCAAGTTTGTTCACCCTTCAAACTAGAGCAATTATGATGTAATTATCTTTTTTCTTGTCGATTCAACGTCATTGACGACGTCATTTAAAAAGTGCAACGTCATCATGACCTGATAAAGACACATGCCGTGATCATGAGATTGGCAACGTTTATCAGGTCAACGTGCAACAATACAGTTAAGATGAGAATTAGCTGATAAATAGACAATAAACGATACACGACATGCAATAAAAAATCTCTATGATATAGGCAACACGTCGTGAAAAGTCTTCTCAGTGCCAACCCCTTTCAGATCGAACGACTGATAATGGGACGAATGCGCGGATCCAAAGTAGAGACTGGGGGTTCGGACCCCCTTGAAAATCAGCACGCTTTAGGTTTCTTTATGAATATTAGTCCTGGCCCGCTGAAAAATCCCAAAAGCTACCAACGGCCCGCCAATAAAACGTTTCGTTGGTGTGCCGAATATGGCTTTCTCTTAGTTTTATACTGCGTTTTCTAAGGAAGACCGGTACGGAGTCCCTCATAAACTGGAGAAAACACTCTCTAAAGGACCTTGGACAGTTTCCTATTCAATCTGTCCAAATTTTGACAGCCTTTAGGCTAGGATAATGCATAACTGACAACTATATTTTTGTGCTTAAATCAAACCGTTACATTTATTGCACCCAGCAAAATATATTTTTTTTTGAAAATATTGCATAATTATGCCAAGACTTAAGGGTTTAGGGGGTGGGGGTATATTTTGTGACCAAATTTTATTTCACAGAAAGTCAAAGTTTCGTCAAGTATTCACCTGAATACATGTAAATATTATGTTTGGGGCATAAAACTTGAAACAAAAGTGATGTGTTTGCATGAAATTCGGGTTGAGAAGATTTCATTGTATAAAAAAGAGTGCTGTCAATGACTTTTGGCTATTACCTGTAATTTTTCAAATTTAACTTGTGCACTGAGGCGTATAATATCTGCATACTGTATAAATCATAGTCTAGATAAACACAGTTTTTGAGCATAAAATTGTTAATATTTTCTTACACATCAGATTTAGGCTTTATTTTGGTGCTTAAAAGAACCGTCTCATTGTATCCTTACCATATGTTTTGGTTTAGGAATGAGACAATTAATTACATGGTACGCACTCATAACTAAAGCCCTGATACATGCCATTGTAAATTGATATTTACCCACAGGTTTGTACAAAATAAGTTTCTAATAAGCTTTTATCATAAAGTGTTTTTGAGCATTTTGACAGCGGCCCCCCTTGACCAATCGCCGTTTTTAAATGATGTGTGTAATGTAAAACTACAACTGTATGCAAAAGGATTAGTTTGGTCACGGGGGAAAAGCACTTCAGTAAAACTTTTTCTATTTTCTATATGTTGAATAGCAAAAACAGAGTTTTCAACCCATGTTTTTCAACTGTTACTTGTCCAATGAGAAAACGGCTTTTGTGGATAATTCAAGGGTTAAAGCTACTATCTTTTTCATAATAAAAATATCATTTCTTTGAAACTTTTCTCTGGTCATTTTTATGGGCAACCCTTCATTAAGACTGTCCGAGGTCCTTCTCGCATGCAACGTAAAAAGGTCATTTGTTCTCGAGGTAACGAATGATTAGTTCATACAATTCATTTACTGTCGTGCCAACGAAGAGTGACAGTGACGTAATATTTTGTTTACAATTGTTAAGCAGAACATTAATTTGTATACTCCACTTCAGCTGACGCAAATCGATAGATCACTTGTGTATTAATCCTATCCTGTGGATAGGATTAATACACAAGTGATCTATCGATTTTAAGTCCATGATAACTTTGTAAACAAAGCGTGATGTCACTGTCACTTTTGGCTGGCACAACATTACCTCATAGCGGTGCTCTTTTTATAATTTCAGTATGCAGTATTGGTGATTCTTATAATCATTTGTCAAGTCGTTGCTGTCGTGCTCTGGGTCACAATGAAGGATCAGGTATGAAGCAATACGTTAATGTTTTTCATTTGTATCAATATATGTATAACCGACATGTTAACGTGTAATTTTGGTAAGATGAAATGCCGCAAAACAAGGTGCAAATGTACATAATCCGGGTTTGCACCGTTTGTTAAGGTACATGAACATGCCTTTTCCAGGAACATCAATAACATCATTATATGGAAATTCCAATCTGTCACCCTTAAAATATAGTGGGAAATTATTGTATCATTCTGTAGGGGAAATAGAGGGTTAACCCTTAATGCGCCAATCGCAACAAAAGTCGTCTGTTTTCTCGTCTGCTGAAATGTTTAAGAAGCATCTACGGCAAACGGTGTGGACGCAGATCAGACTGCTCCTATAGGAGCAGTCTGTTCTGGGTCCACACTGTATTCTTCTAAACTTAATTTGTCAGTAATGTTAGGCAATTATTTGCAGCAGACGACTTCAGCAGACGACATTTTCAGATGCATTTTTTTCTTGGCGCTTTAAGGGTTAAAAGACTACGTATATCGAAATAATCCAATTTATCACTTTAAAAAGTAAATAGGAACCAGAAGTGTCAAAATCACAGACCACAATCCACTGCATTAAGAGTTCCCGGCCCGGTCCCATACTTTCGTGGAGATTGATCATGAAATAATTTCTACGGTCATTCTCCTCCTTCCGCTGATTTATTCAAGAAGGGTTGTTGTCAGTTACAAGCGAAAGTATGTGCACGAATTACTGGTTAACCGCTTGTTCAAGCCTGCCCAGGAAAAAGTGTGGTTAGGTGAACTGACCGTCCCGCAATGACCATAGCTGTTGACTTGGGACGTAAAGCAACAAAAACAAACAAAACTGCATTAAGAGGAAGAACCAGCTCTCTCTCTCTGTTCATCTCTCTTCATCGGCTAGATGACGGACACTAAGTACTATATATACATAACAATAAACGGAACAAACACATCACACCCCCACACAGTGGAAGTAAAAATAAACAATAATTCTAATGCACTTGCAAATGCAACGCGACGTCTGATTGGATAACGTCATAAATTTGCGACAGTATATCCTGCGATATACTGTCGGAAACCCAACGTCATTACGTAACGTCGCTTTTCATTGGTTGACAAGTGAATATATGCAGCTGGCAAGCGGTTTTATGCAGCCGGCGTCGCTGGACGTATAGGCGCAACAAAGTACATTTTCACTGTCTTTTTGAAGGGGAAATGTTAATAGTGCATTAGAATGGGGATAACCATATTCAAAATTTTCATTTGGGGAGGTATATCGTCGGATATACGTTCGGAAATCACGTTTTACGGCTGCGCTTACGCGTCGCCGTAAAACTAAATTTCCGACCGTATATTCGACGATATACCTCCCCAAATGAAAATTTTGAATACAGTTATCCCCTAAATAAACAACAACGAGAGATCCACTGCCCTAGAATGGATATCAGCTGAGGACATCCGGGGAAGGGAATCGGCGTGGGAAGCTTTATTATATCTACCAACATAATCTCCACCCTAGATTCTGCTGTTATTAAAACAAAAATGAGCCGCGAGATGTGATTTCCAACAATGTGTTATTTTGACAAGTGTAGACTCAGACCAATCTGTGAAGCCTCCTTTTAAGCTCAGAAACTCCAAGTGATGTTCGGTCAGTAGCTTAACACTCATAAATATTCAAGCGACCATCAAAGACGCTGATCAGACTGCGCTGTTAATAAATAATAAGTGATTTAATAATGAATTGAATATTTAATTTTATCAGTCACCCCTAATATTAACTGCATTGTTTCAACATAACCTAATAAACGTTTCCTATCTCACGGCATGTTACCTTTATCAGGTCATGATGACGTTGCACTTTTTGTATGACGTCGCTAATGACGCAGAATCAACACAAAAATCAAACGTCATAATCGCTAGTTTGAAGAGTGTTCAACAATGGGTAAACTGATAAATAGAATACCAGGTTCGCGTCTTTTGATATCAATTTTACCATGCTCGGCTTTGAGAACGCATGTTGAATCGCTCGGCGAGCCTCGCGATGACAACAAGTGTTCTCAAAGCCTTGCCTGGTAAACTTGATATCAAAAGACACTCACCTAGTATTCTCTATGAATATTTAATTCTGTATAAATAAGTTAACCCTTAGTGTACCTATGGATTATTCTTTCTGGTTTATACAATACACTTGGGATGGCCCAATGTAAATATTAAGGTGTCACATATTATAATTATCAAAAATTTATCCATTTCTCTGAAGATTATTTTTGTCTTAGAAAACAATGCAACCCCAGATGCAATGCCCCATTATGCAGCATTGCATCTGGGTCTTAACTATTTGCCAATGTACTTGTGTCCATTTATCATCCGCGGTTTTTGGTCCTCAAAGGGTCAAACACCGTTTCATTATTCTTTCAGGTAGATACTGAAGTAAAAAGTAGACTAACCACAGCAATGAACGAATACCAAGGTTACAGCACAACGCATAAGAAATCCGTTGGATGGAACTATATTTTCATTGGGGTAAGGAGTCAAGAATAGCCTTTTTGCTGAAATATTTACATCTTAGTCAATAATTGGTCATATTGAGACTTCAATTGATCTTACCAAAATGATCTGTGTATATGTTATCACATTAATCAAGGTGGTACCGGACTCATCAGCATGTGTCCAGAACGTTACCATCTTTTGATATGTTAAAAAATAGCTTAAACTCATCTGTTTTGACAAAAATAACAGGACCTTACCGTGCTTTTTAATAAGTTATTAATATTTAAAAATGGTAAAATATGAGTTTTTCAAAATATCAATTTCTCATATTTAAAAAAAATGAAAGAGAGAAATGACATATTTTTTCCTGGTGTGTATTGGCTATTGGCTAATAAAGAACACAAAACAGCAAAAAAAGGCACGTAGCTTATTTTTTAAGCTAAAATCTGTTTTGTAAAAAAAATCATTAAGGCCAAAAATCGTTTAAATCTAGAAGAAAAAAATGTAACACAATGTAGCGACACAAAGAAAAAACTCATTATTTAGAAGGAAATTTTGCATAGAAACTTATAATTTATTAAACAGCATATGTCACCGTGCTCGTTTTTCTTTTGTGTGCAATTTCTTTTACCTCTGAAATAAAAACAGGCATGGAGTGCCATACCTGCTTCATTGTTTAATTTTAGTCCGTGTGCGTAGACAGTGTATTGTTTGAGTTGATGTTGATTAATTAAGGTCCGTGTGCAAAAAGCCTATTATTTGTCTACTCCTCATTTGGCATATTCTAGGACCCCTTAAGACCTTTATAGGTGTGTGCGTGCGCGGGCACTTGTGTGTGCCAAAATGAGGGTTCGTGTTTGAGAGAGAGAGAGAGAGAGAGAGAGAGAGAGAGAGAGAGAGAGAGAGAGAGAGAGAGAGAGATTCATGTGCTGTTGATTCATAGCATTTTTGTTGTTGCTTTTTTCTTTTCTTTTTTTCTTTACTTTACGTACTGTATACATATTCTGGATTCGTTACAAAATTGACGTCATCAGCAGTATAGAAGTGTCGTTAGGATGACGCAAGTCATCGATCTTGAAAAATGTTCTATTTCGAAAACGTTGTTGCAAGTTTTCAAGCGAGAAAATGACCTTATGCAATAATGGTTTTCTGATAGACTAATATCTGCTAGACCCCTCAGGGGTAGTCATAACCCTCGCCTTTCAGGTTTGGGTTTCAACACCACCCTGGTGTTCTAGCAGGAGGTAATGCATAGAAAATCACGTTTTTTTTCTCCAATATTGAAGTTATTAAACGAGTTGTAAAAAGAGATTAAATGCGAGGCTTGCCAAGAATTGTGTCACTTTTTCGTGACAAGCTTAATAAATTTAATAATACAGGAGCATGACTGTTAGGTTATATTTATTGTGTGACCCTAAAACTACTTTTAAATTGCGTTTAGAAATTGCGTGGATCTACGCTTTGATTTTGCCATATAATTATATGAGAAACCATTACGGACGTCATTACATAGCATTACCAAAACTTGTAAACAACTAGTGGTACATGTCGTTATATCACTCCCATGATAAACACAAACAAACAAACAAATAAGTAAACAAACTAACAAACAAGCAATAGTGCTCAAACCAGGGACTGCTTGGTCTCAAGTTGAACATTCTACCACTGTGGCAATGGGTAATGAAGGGATGATACACGAGTTTAGTTCTTTTCATAAATGCAATTAGTTAGTGCTAAGACAAGCATGCATATGTGAATGGCCATATTAGATTATTCACAGCTCGCATATATATACAAAATAAGCCTCAGTCAAAAATCTCACCACTGGCTAGCTAAAAATAGCGCAAAGGCGCTCTCACAGTGTCCAATATGTTGCTCTTTGGTTTCATCCAAGCTAAAAAGGGAGCACTCCCACCTACGACGTCATATTAACAAAGATAAAGGTCTTAAGAAGCACAGTGGCTCAGTTCGTAGAGTTTTAAACTAGGATCGAAGGATTGCAAATTTGTGAATCACCAGTCATAGTGTTGTGTCATGGGACAAGACACTTTATCAGCTAATAGTACATACATTGAATACGCATGAATATTAACTTTTCTGACCAGATTTGCCTGACCAGGTATAACTCGGAAAGCAATGGGGGGTAAAACTGGACCAGACGGTCAAAATATATTTGGCCATACAGATGTGTTGATAAATGATATTTTTGTAAACGCCAATGCTTGTACGTTTTAAGACAATAAATAAAGATAACTCGTACTTTTTTTAAAAACACTTGGTTATCTTTTGACATGGGTCCTGTACCACCTTAACGCATGTAACGACTCAACAACATATTTTTGATAGGAAATACAGTAATTTACTCTGCGAAAATGATTCTTTTCAGTTTTTTCTATCAAACTTATGCTTTGTGTGCCTAGGGATGCGTTTTTACGCACCCAAAACATAGATTTAAATAGTAAATAAAAAGGCCCGATTCTCTTAATCCAAATAGCGAGTACTTTAAACTCGGAAATTTTTGCGAGGACTTTATTCTCGCGAAACATCGCATATGAGATGTTTCGTGAAAATAAACCCTCGTGAAATGGCAATATCACTCTGTCGTTTATTGATATCGGTAAATCTTGCCTTAATTGCGAATTTTTCACATCACCAATGTGTCTTTTAATGCAATTGGCGAAAATGAAATTCTCGCGAAAATTTCCGAATCTACAGTATTTGGACCAATAGGAGTTCAAATTTTCGAGGTCTAGGTCGATTTCTACATAATATATTGTGTATTTGTGATCCTGCATTATGAAAGGAATGGTCTGACATAGAGATACTGTATTTTGTCCTTGGGAAAGACTTTTGTCACCACCGCTAAGTCCAGATTTAAAACAAGGACTCTGAAAACTGTTGAGCATATCACTTCAGATTTCTACTCCAAAAATTAGCAGCAAAAAACAATTTATGAAAAGTAAGTAAGGGTGCAAGGATCAGTAGTTCAGTTCCACCTTTGATCTCCTCCTACTTAGCTTTTATAACCATACCACGATTAATAGTTAGGCCACAAAATTATGTTATTATTTAATGAAGAAATCATAATATACACACATTTAATGTGTGCATTAAGAGAGATACAGCATTCCAAAAAATCTGGTCGAAACATAAAAAACCCAAAACCAAACAAATAAAACATAAAAAGGTACGCTAAAAGTAAAGAAGGCAAAGATCAGAAATAAATACAATCAAGTACCACATCTGACTCCAGACACCATATGGGAAAGTGACAAAAACACAAGAAGAGAGCCAAGAGGCCAGCCTATTTAACATTATTTAACAGGATTTCACATATGAGAAAATATGAATAAGAATAAAAGTCAAGGTGCACACATGATGACCATGGTGCACCACAGATAGACTATCCAACCAACATGGACCAATACAGCTAAAATCACCGCAATTACATGTACAACATGCATTACATGCAATGGAGACTTGATGTGGATTACCAATTATATTGAACACATAAGCCTGCAAAACAAGGGAAAATAAATATACTCAGAAAAACAATTAAAGAATATTAAATTTCTTTTGATTTTATAACGTTTGTGAAAATAATTTTCAAACAAAGTAATTTTGTATCCAATATATCTACCACTATGCCATTCAGTAAAATGCAGTTTTCGGATTTTGGTTACAATACAGTACCACACCAAATGTACCAACCCTCTCTACACAAAGTTCACACGCAATAAAGTGCTTATAATTTTGGCTCCAACCTTTACCTGGTCATTGCTTATGTTCTAAGTCCGACAACATACAATAATTCACACCTTAATTATCAGTCATTGTCCCTTATAATGGGACAACTTCTTCAGCAAAATTGCACAGATATGGCATACCCGAGCCAAAATGACAACCAATTAGTAGTAAAAGACTGAAAAACAACTACAAAATTATATGCCGTACTTTTGACCAAGAGGCAGTAATGAATTTGGAGCCATTCATTATGGAATACAAACGATAGAAATGGGTTTCAATCATTTTTGAACGTTTGTGACTTTTCAGTATAGAGGGTTACACCATTCGGATTTGTACTGTACTTAAACCATTGAAGCATGCCTATTAATTGCAGATAATCTGGAACTATGAGATGCATGTATAATTAGTTTAGGTTTTATTGTATTTAATGTTAGAGATGGAAATGAATCTAAATATCCTTCAGTTGGTTTTCTGAGTAGAGTTTGAGCAGACAATTTAACCCATATAAGCATAGCGTCCTTTTTGTGTGACATAGAGGCAAACATCTCAGACCTAGATCAATGGCCACAGAATGTGGCGTCTGATCAGGGTCTCCACTGTTGCTTACATTATGTTCTATTGAAATTTGACAAAATGTAAAATACCACCCAACAAAAGTAAGTAATGGTGCAAAGATCAGGAATCGATACAATCAAGTACCACACCTGACCCTGACCCTTAAAGCGGAAATGGACTGATCCAATTGATAACATTTGGAAATTTCATTCGGCTTACATGGGTAAAGCTGAATTGATACTGGTTTAACCCTTAAAGCGTCAAGAAAAAAAATGCATCTGAAAATGTCTGCTGAAAGCGTCTGCTGCAAAAAATTGCCTAATATTACTGACGAATTAATTATAGAAACAAACAGCGTGGACCAAGAACAGACTGCTCCTATGAGAGCAGTCTGATCTGGGTCCACACTGTTTGCCATAGAGGCTTCTTAAACATTTCAGCAGACGAGAAAAGCAGACGAATTTTTTTTTTGCGATTGGCGCATTAGGGGTTAACTGGTCAAAACCTTGTTATCAGTCACTGTCTCATTACAGTTTGACTGTTGTGGTGTGAAAGCCGTAGATGCAGCAACTAATCCTAGTGAGTTTGCTGGTTGTCCCTGGTGGTCTTCAAGAGGGTCCAAGAAGATTCCACCGAGTTGCTGTAAGAATGCTAACAGAAATAACTACTCCACTTACATAGATTCAGCGTGCACTGATAACATATCATCTGGACACAGAACAAAGGTATAGAAGCACTACTGATAAATAGAGAATACTAGGTGAGTGTCGTTTTATATCAAGTTTACCAGGCAAGGCTTCGAGAATATTCGTTGAATCGCGAAGCTTGACGAGCAATTCAACATGAGCTTTTAAAGCTAAGCCTGGTAAACTTGATATAAAACACGCAAACCTGATAACTTGTTTTTTTTATCATTTAACAAGTTGGTTCACTCTTCGAGGTAATTATCGATTTTCGTGTCGATATAACGTCATTGACGAGATAATTCAAAAGTGCAACTGTTACGCCATGATGAACTGATAAAGACAACATGCCATTAGATAGGAAACGTCTATCAGGTCAATGTGCAACAATGCAGTTAATATGAGAGGTAATTGTGTGACATACATTATCCCAAAATGACATGATAAAATACACCTAATTTTCAAATTACCTTAATGCTCTTAACATTGGTGTGGTGGAGCAGTAAAATAAAAATACTACACATCTACATACGTTTCCTAGCAATTTCCCATTTAGGCGGTGGTTCTATTGTTGTTGATTTATTGTTTAATTATCCTCTTATTGTTTCTTTTGGTACTGTGTTTGGTCCTTATTTTGGTATGCATTACTTAGTGTCCTTTCTAGTTTTGCAGTCACCTTGATGAGGAATAGAGAGTTGGCTGATTTACTTTAATTGTCTTCCTGATTTCTGGCGGCTGTACGTGTTCTAAGGCTCTTCCTCATGGTGCCGTGGGTTGGTCGGCATGGTGTGATTGTGGTATTTCCTGATCATACTTACGTACTTTTTGTATTTTCTTCTACTACTACCCTTTATATTTCGTCTTTAAAGTGGGTACCATTTAGACCATTTAGAGCAAATAATGAGTAAATGCATAGATATTTTTCAAAGAGTAAACATGCCTTATTAGGATAGCAGCGCTGTTTAAATCCAAAAGTGTAATGTGTTTTTTCTTTGCATGCGTACAAAATATGCTAAAAAGGTGACGTTTGTCATTAGAAAGTTGAAATAACTATCTTTCAGTTCGTTTAAGATGCTGTGCTTCCAAGAACCAAGCTGCCGTTTTGACAATGAAATGTCGCTATATATAAACACAATATTTGCAAAAGGCATCCAGGGACGTGTGTGTGTGTGGGGGGGGGGGGGGGGGGGCACGGTTGTATTAGCCAAAGAAGACAGGTCTGGTACGTGATTGTATCGATTCCTGATCAATGCCTTCTCCCTTACTTATAACCGATTTGCGAAATGAGTGTTGTTATTTGGCATCAACTTTACATATAATTAAAATCGATCATGATATGCCTTGATAGTCAGTTAAATTCTCATACCAGTTACTTAAAGTAGCAAGCACATATGATGATCAAAAGCAATTTTTATAAAAAATGAAGGAACATTAATATTACTGAAAATAGGAAACTCCTTTTTGTTTTAAATATATCGAATAGAATGGCTAATCTATAGATCTTTGTTGAATATATACTGCGTCTCAAGTTGTTATTTCAACAAAATAAAATGAACGTCTCATCTAAGTAAAAATCCCGTTTGTCACTAGAATCCTTTTGGTATTTGTCGCATATGCATAAATGCACCATAGTACGTCCATCCTAACTAGAGGTCTAAAATTTGGTTTGGTCTGATTCTTCATCTATATCCATACCATGTGTATGCGACCAATTAAGACTCTTCAAGTCTGCCCTGAGCCTTTGTTGCTCAATGTTGCATTAAGTACATGTACCAAAATCAGGTTTGCTATTATTGTATTACAGATGTATTGTTACTATAAATGTTCTGTGGCTCTTCCTCACGGTGCCGTGGGTTGGTCTGCAGTGTGTGGTTGTGGTGTTTCCTGATCATACTCACTTACTTTTTGCTGACCTTTGGTTTTTACTTCAACACTGGTTCTTGTACTACACTCAGAAAAACAATTGAACAGGCCCCCAGAAAAGAGTGCGTAAATTATTTTTTTTCTTATTTCTCAACCAAAACATATGTTCTGGGTACTCCCGCATCCAAAACACATGTTTAAACTGATGGATAAGAAAATAATCGCAATTTTACGCAAATTATTTTTGCTTAACTAGCCCTATGATTAAATGGTATAAAGATTCACTTTGATCTCATTCAGAACAATAAAAACTAAATTAGATATACATGCAGTTCATAGCTCTAGATATCTGCAATCAACATTCAGTTTGACGTTTAATTTAAAGTAAAAAATGAGGCAAAGATCAGGAAACGATACAATCAAGTACCACACCTGACCCAGGATGCCACATGGGAAAGTAACAAAAAAACAATAAACATCACCAACAAGAGCCAAGAAGTCAGCCCTTTCCCAGCAGGTAACCACAATGCAGCAATGAACAGACGCAAAAGCATGAGAAACACAAGACACAAAAAACACAAATGATTCACAAGAGAAGTACCACCTTGGATAGGTCAGTAAACATATTTTACTAACAGGCTTAAACCAGTTTAACGGCTCCAACCTCACCCTTAATTCAGATGTTAATCAAGACACATAGATGTTTGGTTTGCATGAAAGACCCCTAGCTTATCAATGCATCTCCAAAAAACATATAAATCAAGATATAAAAAGGAGATAAAGCAAAGATAAGGACTCAACATTACATAAAACTGAATACCGAAGGAGAAGAAATCCAACAGGTAAACCCCAGTGGGCTTGACATGCATTGGTGGTCAGAATACAGGACAGTTCCAAATAGTTTAACCCTCTATACTGAAAAGTCACAAACATACAAAAATGATTAAAACTCAGATTTATAGTATGTTTACCACAATGATTGACTTAAAAAGCATTTCTGGCTCTCAGTCAATAGTATGACAGCCTATTTTGCAGTCGTTGGCAATGTTTTGCTGCCAATATGTTGTCATATTGGATCAGGTATATGAGCTGCGACATGAAATTTCCAACAATATGGCATTTTGACAAGTTTAAACTCAGACGAGCCTGACCAGCCTCTTTTTAAGCCTAGAAACTCCAAATGCTGTTCTCTCAGTACCTTTAAAGTCACGCATATTTTCAAGCGACTAACAAAGGCTACGATCAGACTGCGCGTAAGTGCAGGCTGATCTGAGGCTTTGCTGGTCGCACATACTACATTGTTGGAAATCTCATGGCAGGGCTCATATAATATCTGCATAATTTTGTTGAAGAAATTGTCGCATTGTTAGGTGCAATGAGAGATAAATGGGTGTGGAAACTTTTCCGTGTTTGGAGTTAGAAAATAAGCAATGACCAGGTCAAATGTGCTGCAAAAAATATAAAAGCAAATTTTATTGCTTGTGAACTTTTGGTAAAGAGGGTTGTATATTTAGCTGGGTACTGTAATGTAAGCAATGACCTATAAATATCATTTTGCTTTTTGCTGAATCGCAGATAGATAGTGCTATAAAATACAAAAACACTTTGTTTGGAAATTACTTTCTCTAATGTAACAAAGTCAAAATAATTTTAATATCCTCCAAATGTTTTTGTGAGTATATCTGGAAATGGTTTTCCCAAATTCAAAAAAAATGTTATGTTCACGTGATGTTTCAATCATCTGATGGATTTAAAAGACACAACTATGTTGAGTGGTTCCATAAAATATCAAAACATCTAAAATAGACCATCATTTTTCCAAATATATCATTTTTTGGTTCAAGGTACAGTTAAACGTATGTAAAACGACCACTCTACAAAATACCACAAGTTGGTTTTCAAGACCAATTCTTCTTAATGTAGGTCAAAGGTATTGCAGAATACTTTCGACCTTATTAAGCTTCCATTTGTAATTAAGATCTCTGTTTTGTCTATTTTGAGTGGCCGTATTACACAGGTTTACTAAATGCTTCAATCAATTTTTTTTTACCCTTACCAGCAAAATGTTATTGTGCAAATGATAACAGTAATTCATTATTCTCGCCCAAAATTGATTTTTCCTCAGTGATTTGCCTTTTATATACTAATGAATACGGATTGATACAATACTGATGGGATTGCCCGTTATTTATTTTAGTTGGTCATAGGTCAGAATCATCAATTAAAGATGCCTAAATATCCATGGAGATTGTTTGAACCTTAACAAACACTGCATACCCTGATGAGATGCCATGTTTAGTATGTATAGACTCAGACATTCGTTGTCAGTCTGTCATATGTGGCCTGTCATCATTTTCAAAAGTCCTCTCTTCTGAGACTGCAAAGCCAATTATATTCAAATTTCATATAAAAACTCCTTATGATGGAGGAACGATATTTTGGTCAAATGGTCTTGGTCAGATGGTCATTATGGCCTCCACACCCATACATAAAAACCTTTATAGCAACCAACCAACGAGTTGTTGCCGCGCAGCGGCAACAACCAGGGTTGGTTGCTGTTACGATTAGAGGCTCTGTTCTGTTCTATTCATCTGCTATATGAAGGCCTGATTTCCATTCTGTCAAAACAGAGTTCCGGTATCTATACGGAAGCGATTCGATCGAACTAAGAACCTTATTCTACCTTTGAAAAATGTGCCGAGATTATCACTGACATTGAAAAAATACAAAAAGTAAAAGTGAATCGCGAAGATGCCACTTTTGTTGATATTTAACTTGTATTTTAACCATAAGACTGAGGGTTTTTTTTCGATCACGAGGAGCTTGAACGTAAACGATAGCTCTTTCAAGTAAGCGGCTGTGTGATCGCCATAACGTGACGACACATTTCTTACAACGTTACGTCACGACGTGATAACGACTTGAGCCAAACGTCAACTGCCACGTGCATCGTCGCGCCTTTGAAAAAAGACGGCCAAAAATTGAGCCGCGACATAAGATTTCCAACAATGTGATATGTGCGACCAGCAAAGACTCAGATCAGCCTGCGCATACACGCAGTCTGATCAGAGCCTTTGCTAGTCGCTTGAATTTTCTATGCGTGTTATGCTACTGACTGAACATCATTTGAGTTTCTAAGCTTAAAGGGAGGCTGCACGGGCTCGTCTGAGTCTACACTTGTCAAAATGTCACATTGTTGGAAATCACATGTTGCTGCTCAAATTAAGATCCTTATGGTATCCAATAGGAACTTCCGTTCAAGAGCCCCAGCGCCTTTAAAATAGCTTGCATGATTATTTTATTTCCTTATACTCAGAGAAACGACAATTTACTGAAACACTTTTGGTGTTCTGTGCCAGGTGTGGTACTAATTGTATCGATTCCTGATATTTGCCTTCTTCCTTACTTTTTATACTCACACGAGTACCGACTCACAAGAAATAACGTATACTGTGCTATCCTCTCAGATCAAATAGTGGTTGGTTGCCCATTAGGTGTGCCTATTTCATATTAATATTTTTGTCCAGAACCAGAAAGCTGATGTCCATGAACTTGGCATGTAACAGTGGAGATGTACGGTCTACCAAATTTGTTCAAATAAGGATCCTAGTTTAACGTCAAGGTCAAAAAGGTTTAAATAAGTATTCTAGTTTAACGACAATGTCAAATTTGCTTCCTTAATGCATGTAAATGGCAAATGTTTTGAAAATATGAATTTTTGAAAGCTGTTTAAGCCAAAGCCATTATGATCTAAAATTTGTTAAACCTAATAAGATAATAAACATAAGATAATAACTGCAAATAGGTCACAAAGCTCAATGTAGGCCTTTTATTTTCCAGCTAGGTCACTCATAATGGATACCATCAATATAAAAAACATATTTTTCTCAGAAACCATGAAGTAAATTGAACTCTAATTTCAAATAAAGACTTCTTAGTGTAGGAAATTGCCAAGTTAAACAAATGGTTTTGATCATACGCCAAAGCCCAAAGATAATGAGAACCAAAAGGATGAACTTGAGACTTGGTATGTAGCATTTGTGGTGTAGGTCCAACTAAGTTTGTTTAATTGACGCTGACCTACTTCATGAAAAAGTCAAATCTGTTTGCTCCAAATACATTTCAATGGGAATAATCTTGAAAGTATTTTTTTAATTACTGGTGAAGCCCAAGATATAAAACTTACTAGACATAGTTAGATGTACAAGGTAACTACAGATAAGTTTCTGAGGTCAAGAATGACCTTTCAATTTACAGACAAGGTTACTCATATGGGACTGCCATCAATATATTTCATCAAGCTTTTTTCAGTAGCACAATGAAAACTGATCTAAAATGTTATATGGAGCACTTATAAGATTAGATTATGTGAATTGGCTATGTGGTTTAGGTCACATGACAAAAATGGCTGCCATGCCCATATAAGGTAAAACCTCCAAAAATCTTCTTTTCCACAACCAAAGGGTCAACGACCCAGGGCTTTAGTATATAGCATTGTGGCTGTAAGTTCTACAAAGTTTGATCAAATAATGACCCTATGACTAGGTTATTCTTGAAATTGTACAACATGATATAAATATCATCTACATTCTTCATTCAGGAAAGTCAGTCACAATTCGAGAATTAAATCATGGCTTGGGTGTATGTAAGGAGCACTACGCGTAGTATTATGTACCAAAAAGCTCCATTTTGTTAGCCGTAACTAGCGAATGGATAATTAGTTCTGAAGCATGTGGGTTTAGCTGTATTAAAATCGATTATTCTGATTATCCAAAAAGTTTAATCAGCAGAATAAATGATGTTCATGTTTTTTTTCAATAAAATTTTATTGAAAAAAATATAAACTTCATTTAAGCCATTTGTTTTGCTGCAATATCACTTGTTATTGTGTTAACATGGTTTCTGTGACGTCAGCGTCACGTAATATATCGCCAGCGTCACGTTATCACCCGCGTTATCAAAGTAGATCCTCGACGTACATCCGTGGTCTGATTCCACGGAATTTTGCGGATTTGGCTGAGGCAGTTCCGATTGCTACATTCTTGTGACTCAGTTTCAGGGGAGTGCTTCAAGAGATTATAGTCCTCTGGTTTGTGTCTAGAGAGGCTTTGATAAGAAAATATCACTACCAAATACTTCTTCCATATCAGCATGAAAATAATTGAAAACAGGTCTTTATCTGACCAACTATATGTAACACATTTTAGTTTATTATAGTGATTTCGATGCTATCATAAACTTAATGATTTAAACAACTCTTACACGCGCTAGTGTTAGACTGACAACTCTCACAAGTGCTAGAGTTGGGCTGACAACTCTCACAAGTGCTAGTAATGGGCTGACAACTCTCACATGTGCTAGTGTTGGGCTGACAACTCTCACAAGTGCTAGTGTTGGGCTGACAACTCTTACAAGTGCTAGTGTTGGGCTGACAACTCTCACAAGTGCTAGCAATGGGCTGACAACTCTTACAAGTGCTAGTAATGGAATGACAACTCTTACAAGTGCTAGTGTAGGGCTGACAACTCTTACAAGTGCAAGTGTTGGGCTGACAACTCTCACATGTGCTAGTGTTGGGCTGACAACTCTCACAAGTGCTAGTGTTGGGCTGACAACTCTCACAAGTGTTAGTGTTGGGCTGACAACTCTTACAAGTGCTAGTGTTGGGCTCACAACTCTTACAAGTGCTAGTGTTGGGCTGGCAACTCTCACAAGTGCTAGTAATGGGCTGACAACTCTTACAAGTGCTAGTGTTGGGCTGACAACTCTTACAAGTGCTAGTGTTGGGCTGACAACTCTCACAAGTGCTAGTAATGGGCTGACAACTCTTACAAGTGCTAGTGTTGGGCTAACAACTCTTACAAGTGCTAGTGTTGGGCTGACAACTCTCACAAGTGCTAGTGTTGGGCTGGCAACTCTCACAAGTGCTAGTGTTGGGCTGACAACTCTCACAAGTGCTAGTGTTGGGCTGACAACTCTCACATGTGCTAGTGTTGGGCTGGCAACTCTCACAAGTGCTAGTAATGGACTGACAACTCTTACAAGTGCTAGTGTTGGGCTGACAACTCTTACAAGTGCTAGTGTTGGGCTGACAACTCTCACATGTGCTAGTGTTGGGCTGACAACTCTCACAAGTGCTAGTGTTGGGCTGACAACTCTCACAAGTGCTAGTGTTGGGCTGAAAACTCTTACAAGTGCTAGTGTTGGGCTGACAACTCTTACAAGTGCTAGTGTTGGGCTGGCAACTCTCACAAGTGCTAGTAATGGGCTGAAAACTCTTACAAGTGCTAGTGTTTGGCTGACAACTCTTACAAGTGCTAGTGTTGGGCTGACAACTCTCACAAGTGCTAGTGTTGGGCTGACAAATCTTACAAGGGCTAGTGTTGAGCTGACAACTTTCAGAAGTCATAGTGTTGTGCTGACAACTCTCACAGGTGCTAGTGTTGGGCTGTTCTACAAAGTCATGTAATATTGATTTTAGCTATGCCAAATTGACACATTTTTCTTTATTTGTTGTTCCAGGGATGCTATGATAAACTCAATGAGTTAATAGACAAATACCAGTATTGGGCTATTGTTATAGGTGCTGTGATTATTGTAATTGAGGTAAGAAATAGATGCAGGGATGCTATGATAAACTCAATGAGTTAATAGACAAATACAAGTATTGGGCTATTGGTATAGGTGCAGTGATTAGTGTTATTGAGGTAAGAAATAGATGCAGAGATGCTATGATAAACTCAATGAGCTATTTGGCTAGCACCAGAATTGGGCTATTTGTATAGACACAGTGATTATTGTTATTGAGGTATGAAATAGGTGCAGGGATGCTATGGTAAACTCAATGAGTTAATATACCGGTACGCTATGTTCTTAAAAAGGTTATCCTTTGAAAGCAAGTCCGGGCTATTGGTATAGACACAGTGATTATTGTAATTGAGATAAGATACTGATCCAGGGATGTTATGAGTTAATAAAGACAAGTACCAGTATTAAGCTATTGGTATAGGTGCAATAATTATTGTAATTGAGGTAAGATATTGATGCAGGGGTGCTATGATAAACTCAATAATTTTATAGACAAGAACCAGTACTGGGCTATTGATATAGTTGCAGTAGAAGTGTTACTGTTATTGAGGTAAGGAATTATTCCAGGGATGCTTTGATAATCTTGAGGTGTTATTAGACAAGTATCAGTACTGGGCTATTGGTATGGCTGCATTGGCAGGGATTATTGTTTTTGCGGTAAGGAATTGTTCCAGGGATGCTTTAATAAACTAAATGAGTCAAAGGTATTGGGATAGTGGTATAGGCGCAGTGATCATTGTTATTGAGGTGAGTAGAATCCTGTCTAATTAACAGTATTTATATCCAATAAAATACATCATCTTTTTTCATCAAGTTGGAATAGTCAATTGTTCCTTATAATGAGAACTTATAGCAGTGCTAGAATTATTAGATGGAATGTTCAAACTAATCTTTTTAGTTAACAAGCGGCACAGAATCATAGAGCACGTTACATACTGTGACATTTCATTTGGGCATACACAGCTCATACTTAGTCATTTATAGGGCGAACGTTTTAAATAAAAACTGATAGAACCACATAATGATTGCTGATGCAAGCTTGAAATATTTTTCTACTAGATTCAAATGACCAATGCCACCAACATAAATATATTTGCACCTAGAGTAGACTCATATCAGCCAAAAGGTATGTCCTAGCTTGTTGGCTGCCTGCAAAACCCCAGCACCCAAAGAACAAATATGGGAAACTCTTATCAAACAGCATAATTCCAATTAAATTAAAATTTGTTGATGAACGTCTTAAGTTAAAAAAAAACGAATTTGAAGTTTGATCTTTATTCCAATCATAGAGCATGATGATGGTCCGACGAATTGTGCATTGCCAATAGTGGTCGCGCTTAATCCGAAAGCAAATCTAAAGAAATTGTTATATGCAGTAACAAAGAACGTTTCCGTTTGTCGTCTTTGATATCTAAGCCCACTAGCAAGTTCTCTAGACGTGCACACCATTTCATCCAACGAGTGTCCACTGCTGGCCATTGAACACTGACGCCCTCGTTACTAGATTTGACAGCTATATATGTCTAAATCTGCTTTGCAATGAGGTTCCTAATTGGCTGAATTTCGAAATACGCACATTTTATTTTGATAAAGTGTTAAATTTCACTTGTGCATATTTTCATTTATCTAGATGTCAATATTAAACACCTGTTTGAATTATTTACCTACATCAAGTGGTTTGTTCTGGTTTCTGTTTTTTATATTTTACTAATGGCGCAAGTTTTGACTAGCCCAAAATAAACATGTTAGTACAAGTTATCTGAACCAGTCAAGAAGCAGCATTCTTTCTAAATATCACTTAAGAAGGCGAATTTTATGCACTAAGTTTGGAAGTAAATAAATAAAAAGACTTGAAGTTTGATCTTTATAAGAATCATAGAGCATGTTGCTGGTCTGAAAGATTAGTGTGTCGCCAATAGTGGTCGCGCCTAAACCCAAAAGCAAGTCTAAAGAAATTCGTATATTTGTATACATGAGATTACCAAAACTAGTGATCAAACGGACTTGTCATATAATTCGAAACATTGATGACATGATTTTCGACTTAAAGGGTGCACGTGTAGTCAGTAAATTTGATTTTCGTTAAGGGTATCACCAATTGTTGTTATCACGTCACTACGTATACAACACACGTTGGATTGCACAGATACATATGTCTCAGTTTTTGAATAGACAGTGCTGCAGAAATATTTCAGAATGCACTACAAAATGCACTCAAATGTCTTGAGGGTGTGCAAAGTATGAGAGATGGGGTCCAATCAGTTTTCTTTAGAAACCCTATACCCAGTAAACAAAGCGAAAATTTAAATGGCGTTTTCCTGACCGGCCAATGATGGCTGACACTGAATGCTTGCTGGGAAGCTTTGCAAATTTCTAGCGGGCCCATGCAAGTAATCATAAAATAATCTACAGATTTGAGATTTTCAAGGGAAATCCAGACCCCCAGTACACCCCCTCCGCGATGGATAACCTCAAGATGCTTATTTTCTAATTGCAGGTGATAGCAGTGATTGCAGCCTTTGTCATCTGTTATCAAGTGGGCAAGAATGAAGATAAAATAGTGTAGACCTATTTATTAAATATGATGGAATCTTCATTCAAGTTTGATATTATAAAGACCATACAGGGAAAATATGTTTTTGCTTAATATGAGCAACAAATGCACGAATCAGACTGCGCTTATGCACAATATGATCTGTGTCTTTGTTGGTCACTTTCTTGACAATATGTTTGACGAATTCGTTAAAGCGTAATCTTGTTACTGTAAATTCTGAAATTTTCGCGAGGGTTTATTTTTGCGAAACTTCGTGAAAATAAAATCCTCGCAAATGGCGAAATCACTCTGTCGTTTACTGATATAGGTAAATCATGCCCTAGTAGCGAATTTATAACGCTGCAAATATGTTTTTAACGCTATTCGCGAAAATGAAATTCTCGCAAAAATTTCCGAATCTCAGTTCGTATAATTTTGACGGTCCTAAACACATATTGTATGACCAGAAGTTAGAATTACCAAATTGCATTTCTGCCTCTGAAGATTGCTATTTATTTAAGCAGACATCATAGTCCTAAGGAGATGCCATATTTATTCTGCAACATCTTATCTAGGTGTACACTACCTGACAAACTAATCGTTATGGAGTTATGAAGCAGAATGGGAAGTGTAATTTCGTGGCTGATAACCCCTCTTTGCGAATACATTGACCAACAGTGCAGACCCATATGAGATGTTGAGTTAAAGGCAATGGTCAGGGACAGAGGTACAATTCAATTTTAAAGTTTAAATATATACAATCCCTACTTTATTGTATCAAATTATATAGGAGAGTCCATCTGCCAGGAAAGGCTTGATAACGTAATTGCTAAACAGCAACAAGAAATGTGATTTCATAGAAAATTGGAAAGGAAACATTATGCACATTTTTATTTGCAAAAAAGCATGATTTATTAGCAAAATGCACACATTTGCAAGGCTGAACAGCCAACACAAGCTTGTATATATTAGTCGATATATTCTTTATACTTTTGAATGTTTATTTATGATAGAATGTTTTAGTTCTATAAGTTTATACTTAATTTTTTTTTTTGCCATTTAACCTTTACCATGCCAGAGAAATTTATGCTGACTATCCCCACTACATCAATATTATATCCAAATTAATATCCTGTAGAGCCCCATTTATTAACAGGCATATACGAGCTTAGTACAACAATTTAGATACTGATAAGTATGTTTTGCAGAAGCCAGCTGTTCTGGATCTACATTTTTTAAACGGGATATTATACGAATTATGCATGGTAAAGTTTAAGTACCAATGACTGTATGGAACCAGCACATGAGATTTTGGTACTTATTGCATATGCTTAAAAAACATAAAATAAACAGCCATGCGGTGCTAGAGGTCTAAATAGTTGTCTGAGTCTTTATCTACACTTATACCACCCTTACCAACTTTAGCATGAAATATCTTATGATGTGCAAGGTCTACACTGATGTAGGTGGTATAAAATAGTTATACCATGTCTGTCCACCTGTACGTAAGATAATCCACTCGCTAAAGCTCGTGGATTATCTCCACGTACAGGCGGACAAGCCATGGTATAACTTTCACCTATATTCTGTGTATACGAGCACCAAAGGCTCTGACGAATCTCGGAATCTGCACAGGCTCGTCTGAGCCTCCGTAGTTAGACCATGCGATTAGGACCAAAATTTCAATAGCTGGTCCAAATAATAATATAATACTGTCGTGCCAACCAAGAGTGACAGTGACGTAATATTTTGTTTCCAATTGTTAAGTAAAACATTAACTTGTACACTCCACTTGAGCTTACGCGAATCGATAGATCACGTGTGTATTTATCCTTTCCTGTGGATATCCAGTGATCTATCGATTCTAAGTCCCTGATAACTTTGTTAATAAAATATGTCGCCACTATCACTCTTGGTTGGTAGGACAGTAGACATCAACAATGCAAACAAGCAGTTCAAACTCAGACTGAAAGAGAATGGCACAGTCTGGATGTCTTTACTCTGCTTATATTTACATTTTTGAAGCAACCCTTTAATGAATCTTTAGATTTTTGCATCCGTTTATGAATTACAAAAAATTTGATTGACAGCTGCCGAGCTCACTTGCCCGTGAAATACGCTTTGAACATAGTAGAATTCATTCACCAGATGTGATACTTGAATTGTGATTGACAGTGAGCCACACCTGAGCTTCACACTGGCTGTTCCGCTTTTCCGTTTAGCTCTCCAACAAAACCGAAAATACGTTTAAATATTAAATTTAAAACTGTGATATCTCCTAAATTATAATTATTTTCTATAGATTAGTGATTGATAATAAAATTTAGATATAAGCAATAAATTCATTTTTTGGAAGGTTCGTGGAATCATGAATATTTCAGGTCTCTTGCAAAGTTAACGTGAAGCCCTTTGGGCTTCACTTTAACTTTGCAGGAGACCTGAAGTGTTCGGGCTTCACGTTAACTTTGCAAGAGACCTGAAGTAGTCATGATTTCATGAACCTTCCAAAAATAGAATTCATTTCTTAACTGAAAGAGAATGACACGTTCTGGTTGTCTTCATGCTGCTTACATGTACATGATCATCTTATATACAATTACATATCAATTTTGTCCGTCCAAACTATATTGAATATTGCATAGCAGATAAACCACCCAATTTACAAGAATGACCGATTTTACATGAAAAGATACCACATTTTCTGTGCTATGATAGTTTTGTGTGGAGGACGAAGTACGAGTGTATCTCAAAAGCAGGAAGAATCACTTTACACCAGCATGAATCAGGTGATTCTAAATACAATGTAACTTATATCTTTTCGTAAGTAATATTCCAGCACCTTATTTTGAACTTTGAATGTTTAACATCTAATTTCTTGTAATACAGAAAATGTAGATTCATGACAAGTTACTTGATAGTTATTGCATGGTTTGTGCTAATTTTATCCACGTGTTTTAACGAGTGTCTTTCTGTACAGACACAGAAAACGCACAAATCATTCAATAACATACAGGCACTTGTATTTCTTAAAATGTAGTTGTTTGTGAATATGTATGTGATCAAGTGAATATTTTTATGCATTTCTATATTTAACAAATTTGTACATACATTTGTAAATACAGGCTTACACTTTATAATGTTTATAAATTTATTTATTTTTCAGTAGTGTAGGCAGCATATATACGTATATATATGTACCCACAAAAATGCTCAAGTCAAACTTTGTTCTTGTATTTTAACTCAGTGATGCCTAGAGTCCTACAAACGAAACACCAACAAATGGGGTAGGCAAAGACGAAGTGCCACTTATTGAGGCATCTCATTTGAAAATACCCTGTATGCTTACAATATATCTTGAAAGCCAAATTGAGGATAAGAATAAGGATTAGAATGAGTCACAAATTTCTACCAAACACTTGGAAAATGGGCTTTTCAAATTTAATACAAATAATAAATAAATAGTAATGAGGCCCCACTATGGGGTTTTAGAGGACAGGGAAAATGGAAATTATTTCAGAGGAGCAAGGCAACACAGTCCAAATTTTGAATGGCAACAGGTAACACATAAGAAGTATTAAGCAACTGAACAGTTTTATGTTTTGGGAACACAGTAAGTTATTTAAGGTGGACAAGAGAACAGGTAACCCCTTTGAGGGCCTCAATTATTGTCTCAGCCTTGTACAGTGAAGTTATGTTTTCAGACTTGGACTGGTTGAGTCTTTTTATAAAAGTTAATGGAAAATGCAACTAGCTTCGTCAGATATAAATATGTTTTATGCTACAAAAGAACTGAGCATTAAATTAATTTTGCTCACAAATGAAAAAATGCGAACAATTGTTGGCATTTTAACATTTACTAGCAGGATAAATACAACATCTGAGTGTTTTAAGCAGAAAAAATGTTATTTTTTCAGTATTTTACACTTCCTATGAGCAGTTGAAATGTCAAACTCTGTTCAATTGAGCATTGAAAATGTTTTATAATGGCACTGTTCAATACATCATATCTAAACTACATTCAGCTTTAGATACAACAACATCAAAAATAAAAAATGATCGTTTATTGCTGTGACAATATAAAAGAAGTGAGATTTTGCATACAATATTTATTTGTATGTAAATAACATAGTGGACCATCCCATGAGATAGTGGCCTATATGGCATATGCGCTAAGGTACTGTTTAATTTTTCGTGCGCAGCAAACCACATGCACGTGTCAAGAGGAGTTTGGTGCGTATCCTCTCCGAAATTTGGCGATTTACATAAAAAAGGAAAAGGAAAAAAAAACACAAAATACAAACATAACGTGTTTTTCACAACTTTCTTTCGTGCCAGGACGGTTCCTTGAGAAAAGTAGCTGGATCCACGAATAATTTAGAAGGGCTAGAAGTCCAAATGCTGGTAAGAGCCTTCATCTGCCTATACAAGCAGCGAACGCTCTGATTAGACTATGTGGATGCGGGGGCCAGTCTGGGAGTTTGCTATAAAAATGTGATAAGTACCCAAATCTCAATTTTTGGCTCAGTTTTCTTTATCAATTTATTGTTGTACTGTATAATTACTATTTTGTTGTTGTACAGTAGAACCTGTGTAAAATGGCTACTCTCAAAAAGATCAAAATATGGTTTTCAAGATCAATTATTGCTTAATGCAGGTCAAAAGTATTGCAGAATGCTCTAAAGGGAGCATTCTGCAATACATTCGACCTTCATTAAGCTACCAGTTGTCATTAAGACATTCATTTTGTCTATTTTGGATGGTCGTTTTACACATGTGTTACTGTACTGTATATAATATTCAACACATTCCTCTGAATGTTATTTTTCTGCTTGTTAATATTTATTCAAATTGTAAATGAACTATGAAAATAAAATTTGCTTTATATTGATATGATATATATTTGTTTCTTCCAAGTAATTAAGCTTCATCCTGATGTATCTTAGCAAGTACAATTTAAGTCATGCATTGTTTGAAATCCCAGAGATAGGTTTCCTCGCGAAATAATAATAATAATAATAATAATAAAAATAATAATAATAACTAGAACGTACAGTCCACTAGGCGCCATCTCAAATCCCCACGCTGCAATTTTTGACCCCCAGCTACCCAAACCCTGGCCCATTGGGTATGAGCCAGGCGACAGAATGAAACTTCCATTCGATATGGACTTCTTATCATCTCCTCGATATTTTCTTCTCATCATCCCCTCCAATTTGATATGCTACATGACCAGGATTCAGACAAATTTAAATTTTGATTTCAAAGCACCACAATGTCCCACCCCTAGGGCATTACCCAGGCAACATAATGAAACTATCTGTTGATACGTTTTAAATCTTTTATTTATGAGAATACACACAAAGTTTGGTATGAAACTCTGACATTTTGGCCCTTCCCTTTGGCCCAAGGGGGCGGCGCTAAAAAGTGTTGTTGCATGCCCTACTCACGTGAGGAACTCACACACCAAAAAGTGAGTATGATCAGGTGATACCACAATCATAAACTGCAGACCAACCCACGGCACCACCAGGAAGAGCTACATGAAATTTACAGCTACAAGACATCCAAAAGACAATAAAGCAAAGCAACAAGCTCTCTCTTCCTCTTCAAGATGATTGCAAACTAGAAATGACTGACATAAAGTAATGCAAACCAAAACAAATACCAACACAAAAAAAACAACAACAAACACTGGGAGGTACATAAAACAATAAATCAACAACAATAGAACCAACGCCTTAGAATGGACAGCGGCCTAAGCTACCGGGGAGGGGGAGTTAGGAGCTTAAGTGCATTTTACTGGCGCCAAACCTTCGCCCTAGATATTGGTGTTGTTCCAAATTTGAATGGGTTTCGTCTAATGGTTACGAAGGAGATAGCCTAACGGACAGAGGCAATAACACTATCCCTTTTGCTTTTTTAAAAAGGCGTGGGGATACTAATACTACTACTACTAATAATAATAATGATAATACTAACAAAAGAAGACCCCTATCGGCTAAAATAGCAGCAAATTCTTCTGACTGATACGTTGTAGACTCTGATATAACGTGACCGAAGAAAATGTATGGGAAACAATAGGGTTCTTGGTCAGACAGCAATGACCACTGTCATTATTATTACAATGAAAATGAAACTGAAGGAGTCGACTTAAGTGTTCAAAATGAAACAATAATCAACACTCTATATAACTATATATATAATATACACGTACCTTACTTCTAATGGCAACGATTGCAGACTCTCAACATGGAATTAAAAGAGGAATAACCTGGACTTCCATAGCGTTGATTACACATGCAAAATCATTTCTCCTATATTTGAGTGAAAATACATATGAAATTGTTGTGCACACATACACATACATGAATATACTTGTTTAAACAAAATAAAACACGTAAGGGACATAACTCTGAATATTCTGGGAATTTAGACAGATTGCTAATTACCTTTCATGTATGATTGGACACTAGCGAAAACCATACCACCATTAACGTAAGCCCCGAGATTGTTGACATTGAATATTGATATGGTTGAATCTCTAAGCACAAAGCTGGAGTAACGACCATAAACTAGGAGTATTATTACCAACTTGCATAAGCCCAATTGTCAAAACAGTCCAACACCGGACACTCAGAGAATTGATTACGTAAAATCTAGAATTTGAAACATTTGCATTGCTTATGTGTAAAATAGTGTTCAAAGCTCAGATGGGCTTAAAGTTTAGCTCTCCAAATACTTCATTAACTTCGTGGTACATCTAAATAAGAATTATAGTAATTATGTTATTATGTCATGTCAATGTCAACACATACATGCAACAGATAAAGAGTATAATGATAGAGAATATAGAATAAAGAATACGAGTACAGTGAATGCTAGGTGAGTGTGTTTTGATATCAATTCACAAAGACAAGACTAGGAGAACGCTTGTGTTGAATCGCGAGGCTCTGCCGAGCGAGTAATGTGCAATCTAAAAGCTGAACCTGGTAAAATTGATATCTGGTATTATTCTTTTATCAGTTTCAAGTTGGTTTACTCTTCAAACTAGCGATTATGACGTAATTATCAATTTTTGTGTCGATTCACCGTCACCGATACTCACTTACTTTTTAATGTGGGTTTTGTCTGGTTTATTAACTATTTGACATCTCCTCTGTTTGTTCTCTGATATTTCGTAAGGGGCAGCCATTCAAAGATATGTAGACTTGGAAGCCAACATGCCAGCTAAACCCTTTATGAGTTATAACAATAGCAGAATCTAGGACAAATATTTGGTCACTCAATTAACCCCATCCCCATAAACCCCAATTGTGTGCTTTAATAACAACATAATCTAGGGCAAGGAATTATGCCAGTTAAAACATTTAAACCAACCTGGTAACTTATCCTGCTGCCCATTCTAAGGCGGTGATTCTGTTGTTGTTGATCTTTTGTTTAATGTACTTTCCAATGTTTGTGGGGTTTCTGTGTTTGTCTTTGCTTTGCTTTACATTACCTTTTGTCCTTTCTAGTTTTGCAATCATCTTGACATAGAAGCGAAAACTGGTTGCTTTGCTTTTATTGTCTTACGGATGTCTTGTTACTGTAAATGTTATGTGGCTCTTCCTCATGGTGCCATGGGTTGGTCTGCAGTCTGTGATTTTGGTATTACCTGATCATACTCACTTTTTTGTTGCCTCTCTCATTGCGTGAGTGTGTGGGTGGGGGTAGCGTTTGGTTCTGTTTTTGTGATATAGTTCTGTATGCTCTCTCAAGCTTCACAATCATCCTGCTTAGGATGAGGAGCAATCGGAATTACCTCGGCCAATTCTGCGAAATTCCGTGGAATCAGACCACGGATGTACATCAAGCATCTACTTTGATAACGCGAGTGAAAACGTGACGCTGACGTTACATAACGTTTCGCCGACGTTATATAGTGTGACGCTGACATCACAAAAAATGTTAACACAATAACAAGTGTGATTGCAGCAAAACAACAGCTTAATGAAGTTTATGTTTTTTCAATAAAATATCGCTATAGCGATATTTTATTGAAAAAACATAAACTTCATTTATTCTGCTGATTAAGCTTTTCGAATAATCAGAATAATCGATTCTTATAGAGCTGAACCCACATGCCACAGAACTAATTTACCATACGCCAGTTCCGGCTTACAAAATGGAGGTTTTTGGTGCATAGTTATACACATAATGCTCCTTACATACACCCAAGCCATGATTCGATTCTAGAATTGTGGCAGACTTTCCAGAATGGGTTGGAGAGCTGATTGCTTTACGTTTGCCCTTTTAGGACAAAGGGAATTTCCCATAGAGCTACATATAATAATGCCAGGATGGCCAATTGTATATACAGAGGTATGAAAATGACAAGACAATCATTTAATCTAAAATACTTTTCCTGTTCAGGGTTACACCAAAGCGGTTAACCAGTATTCAGTCCAGAGCCTATTGCACAACCAATCTGACAAAAGCCCTGTTTGCTTCAGTTATAGGGATTATAAAAATCTATACGAGTATGAGGTTGGAATAGAATAATCCGTCGCGAGGATCAGGAGTTTTGCTAGAGCCAAAAACTGAAAGTTGCTTTTCACCAATTTCATCTTATTGGTTTATTAGAAGAATAAGCACATTGCAGCCTTATGGTCACCTGCTGGGAAAGGACTGACCTCTTGGCTCTCTTGTTTGTGATGTTTTATTGTGTTTTTGTCACTTTCTCATGTGGTATCATAGGTCCTGTCTGGTGTCCTGAGTGAGGTGTGGTACTTGATTGTATTGATTCCTGATCTTTGCCTCTTTACTTACTCTCTTATAGCTTGCGGGGGCCTTATTATCGCTGATTGTACAAGTAAGTAATGGTGCAAAGATCAGGAATCGATACAATCAAGTACCACACCTGACCCAGGATACCAATGGGAAAGTGACAAACTCACAGAAGACACCACAAACGAGAGCCAAGAGGTCAGCATTTTCCCAGCAAGTGACCACAAAGCACATATAAACAGACGTGCACAAAACATAGCAAACACAAGACAGAACAAAAACATAAAAGATCCACAAAAGAAGAACCGCCTTGGAACGGTCAGTAAAATATTTTACTGGAGGGCTTAAACCGGTTTAACGGCGCCAACCTCACCCTTAATTCAGATGTGGATCAAGACACATAGATATTTGGTTTGCATGAAAGACCCCTAACTTATCAATGCATCATCTCCTAAAACATATAAATCAAGATATAACAAGGAGATAAAGCAAGGATAAGGACTCAACAGTAAATTAAACTGAATACCGGAGCAAAAGAAATCCAACAGGTAAACCCCGGTGGGCCCGACAAACAGCCAAAGCATCAGGCCCCTACCATCTCATCATTAGATAAGTCTTTAAGTCGGAACCATCATAGAGTCTGAAGTCCGACCCACCGGCGTGCAATTAAAGAGGAAAGCAAAGTTGCCAACCGTGATTGGGTTGACTACCAAGCATGCAGTCTGTTGCAATACATTAATGTTATAGCCAATCTTTTTATAATGGGAAATTCACCTTGTTTACATATTCACGCACCGTCACCATTGTTAAATGAGACTGGAAACAGTCCAGAGCACGGGCATTGTGGGATATCGTGAAAAACTGTATGACAGCAAAGTTAGAAAATAAGATGGTGCGCATTGGGCTAGGCGGTATTTCTCCTTCCTGGTTTCATGTCAGCGTAACATCACACATAGAAACCAATAAATATTTACAAATTATCGTCTAAAACAAACATCAAATGACTATGACAAATTAAACAATCACTCCTAATATAATACGTTGCTTGAGAAAAGGCCCAATCTATTGATTTGGTCAGGATGACAGTTAGCACAAGAAAAGACGACTATTAAAACAAGCAGGGGGATCTATCTTTGGGAGGAAACTGAAAGTAAAGCTTCTTTCCTGTATGAGCATCCTCTAATGTGACGAATGTGTACATTTTCATGCGCGGATCAAGAAATGTTTGGCAGAGGGAATCCAACTCACTCTGACATCGTTTTTTTTAATTTGTTGGTGAGGGAAAATCCAATTACCACTAAAAACGCGCCATCATTAGCCCGCCAGCTAATGGCCATTTCATATGGCGTTTCACTGGTGGGCCGATGGTGACCCAACATTGAATGCTGGCTTGGTAGCTTTGTGATTTTCCAAGAGAATCTGGACTAGTATTGCTAAGGAATTCTAAAGCTTTGTGATTTTCCAGAGGGCTGGTATGGACCCCCTGTCCACCCCTCCAGATCTGCACATGCTTCTTGTATTAAGCCACTAGGCCTAAACTTATCTGGAAAAAAGAAACCTTCAGAGCCTTGATATTTAGTATGTAGCATCACCTAGAGATTTCAGCCAAGTTTGTTTCAACCGCCCTGGGGTCACATTATTTATATATGTTTATTTAGAGAAAATATGAATAAAAATCGTATTGTAAGAAACCACAAGACCTAGAGCCTTGAAAATAGGTGTGAAACATCAACACATAGACGTCTGCCAGGTTTGTTCAGTAATGATCCTTAATGGCTCCAGCCCGGGGGTTAAGGGTTTTATATAAGTTATTAAGAGAAATCATATAAAACTTGTTTGAAACCATGAAGCATAGAGCCTTGTTTTTTTATATGTAGCATCACCTAGATGTACTTTTACAAGTTTGTTAAAAAATGGTTATGAGGCCAAAACTGAACCCACCCTTTAAGTCACATGTTCTGTATTGACTTCTATTGTGAAATATAAAAACACTTTGGTCTTTTTAAACACTAGGCATAGAGCCTTGATATTTGGTAAGTAGCATCTGCTAGTGGTCCTCTTTTTATTTAAATTTATTGTCAAAAATCTCTCGGTTGATTTTAATACAATAATCAGTTCACATGGTCTTTTGGTGACCCTCTACCAAGATTATTCAAATTATACAGACCTGTCAAAAAAGCCAACAGGCTCACTTGTGTGTCTGTTCATCTGTTTGTGTGTGATTTAGTAACTGTATTTCTTTGACTATTAATCAGATTTTATTCATTCTTGGTTTAAATGAACTTTTCATTGAGGTTCTTCTTCGTGTTACTTTCGTCAATATAATGAAAACTTTTCAATATAGGGGGGGAGGGGGGTGCAAGTCCGAACAAAAATATTGATGTTACGTCTCACTTCCCTCGCGTTTGACATTTTGACATGTGAAATGTTTCTCTGATGTTTCTTACCTAACCGATTGCTTGATCTTTTGCCTTGGGGTAACATAGCTCTATGCTTGCAATTATTGTGAAATCTACGTTTTAAATTCCAAGTAAAGATGTTCCGACTTACCCCTTACTGAGGTAAGTTGGAACCTGTGACAGGGTAAATCAAATGCATGTAATGCAGCAGCTTGGGGTGGTATTTTATAGATGTGAGAATACACATGATTGCTACAGAAAATTTGACTACGTGTTCATTTCTTTCACACGTGAGAAATATTGGTATGAAATCCGTGACGTATTGGTACCAGTTTTTCATGGCATGAAATGTACGAAGTTGTGAAATTTACAGTTCACATTGGCTTATTTGGTCGAGCGTTAGACTGGGGCTCAAAGGGTTGCAAGTTCGAGAACCACTGGTGTCGCTGGCTTGTGTCCTTGAGCAAGGCACTTTATCCGCTGCTTAGTCAGGAAGACATGATTGAAACATTGATGACTGGGATGTAAAGCATCAACACAAGCAAACAAATGCAGGCAATGGCGTCATGTCTATTAGTAAGCTAAACTATGTTTTCAAAGAAATTAGGAATATTGTTTCAACCTCTGTCCTTATCAGTTACACTTGAAAATTTGACTAAAACAAGTCTTCAATTAGCTTTTGTTTGGTTTTATTCTTTACATCCCATTCAACACTTCTTCAGTCATGTCGGGACGGGTATTTCTGGGTTATACGATATAAATGTGAATAAATGCAGAAAAAGACTTTGCCATTGAATAAACTCCTCTCAGGATGAATACCCTGCAGAAAAAATCCCCATGGGCAAAACTCCCTGTGGAAAATATCCCCACGGAGATTTTTCCTCATGGGGAAAATCTTAATGTTATTACATACTTGAAACATACTCAATTGTGTCAAACAGATTGCAAGAGTGAACCAAGGTTGATTTTAGACCCTTAAACAGATGTTTTAAAAAATCCCTGCAGGGAAAAATCCCCACAGGGAAAAATGAAAAATTGTTATTACTGGTGGACATTCATTTTTACACACCATTAACATCAGATCTTGTCATATTTGAATAAAAAGATGAACTTAAGAGTTAACTTTTCAAAAATCCCCACGGGGAAATTTTCTGCATAGGGAAAAATCCCTGTGGGGAAAGTGAAAAAATCCTCATGGCGATTTTGACCATTGTCATAGAATATTTCTAGGTCATTATAGATTTTAAGCCAAAAAGCTATAGAATTTCCTCGGTATGGTCTATTCTACGGAAAATAAGTCACTTTAGGTGGCTATGCCAGCTAAAAGTACTAGGTCATTTTGCAAAAAAACTTATTTGGCAAAAAAATCTGGTGGCAGTTTCTAACAGTTTAACTATACAAGTAACTATGCCTAGTCCTGTCGTTTGTTGACAGGAAAATTGCCTTTTACCAGCTGTTTGACTAAAACTTGTCTAATAGTCTAGCTAAATCTAGGCTAATATATTAGCTATACATGTAACTATGACCAGATCAGTTGTTTGTTGACAGGAAAATTAGTTTTATAGCTGATAGATCCTACACTTCATTAAATATTGATTACCACATAGAGAAAATGAAGGTGGATCGATTTCCAATGTACTATTTGCTCCCTAGTTCAATAGTTGACATCAGGAATAATTTCTAGTGTCTCTCCAACAAAAAAAACAACCCCAAACCCCAACAACAAAGTATACAAACTACCACAAAAAGGAAATACAAAACAGAAAAGGCGATAAAGGAATAAACGAGTCCTTGGCGAGTTTAATAAATTTAATATGAAATGATCACGAGTTTAAGATTCTGCTTATCACATAGCCTTTAAAGTGAAATTCTATCGCCTTTAAAGTTTATTTATTTCAATGAAAATTTGCATTGTTGTCACAGGCGACGCCATAACGTTAATTGTTTCCTGCCAAAAGTCTTATGTAGCGTGTGGTCATAATTAGAGATTATCACACGGAGGTTTGGTTATCGCCCGAAGTATCAACCCGATATTCCATTATCAACCCGAGAGCTTAAGTTGATACTGAGGGCGATAACCAAACTCCGTGTGTATAATCTGAGGATCACATATTCCAATTCACTATTTTAACGCGTTTGAAGTACAAAAATGTAAGTAAAACAGAGGACTGGCGTAAATTTTGCGTTACATCACGCCTCATGTTTACATTTGACGTCATCTAATGATCAACGTCTCATAATAACCTCTCTCTGTTCAAAATACATGACTTCCAGTTATCATCACGACAGGCTGATAAAACAATAAACAATAAACAAAGGTTGATAACCAGTTGGCGGGAAAGTGTATATGCAGAATTTTGGTTACCGTGTCAAATAGCGTTCCAAATATGTGATAACGTAATTTATGATATTACGTTATCCACGGAATAGCAGTAACGTCATAATTGTATGATAAATGTGGTCCTAAAAAATGCAAGTTTACGTTATTATACGGTGTGTGCATCTTTGCAGGAAGATAATCCAATTCAGAGCTTTAGCGAGTGGAGCATCTCCCTAGCAGGCACACTAACCATACGATAACTTACACTTATTTCATCAGCATGCAATTTCACTTTTTGCATTGTCAGATAGTTTATGCAACAAACCTGGAATATCACTGAATAGTGCAATAGTGCAATAAAAAACTTTCTATTTGCTAAATACAGGTGTATAAAAGATCACCTAGCTATTTTCTTTTACAATATAATGTATGATAGTCGTGGCTACAGGTATTCGGGTGACTACAGAAGATTGCGCAACAGGTACATGGTCAGTTTCATTCCGTTCAGTTCCCTAATAAAACCTCAAGTTGGAATAACCGCACTGTGCTTGAGAAGTCAATACCTTTAACCGATCTTTCTGCGAGGATCGATAGTGAAACGTGTTCAGGTGTCTTCGCCTGTGATTTAGCAATATTTCACAAGTTTCATCAATAATTCACTGACTTACTTAAGACAAAAAGAGGATATTACAGAGCGTTGACATGTCGCGCTTAAATAAAACTATGCTGTGACAGATGGATAATCACTGCGTTTAAGGTAGTATCAAAACGGTTATATAATTTGTACCGCTAATTGCACGCTTGTTAACGCATAAAGTGCCACCTATAATTTGTAGCAGACGATAATTTCAAATTTTCCGCTTTTTCAAAAATGAAAAATAAGGCATGCCATTTCATGATAATCGTCTGCTGGCAGACGATTCTCATGAAATATCATGCCTTATTTTTTAAATTTCAAATTTCAAATTTTCTGCTTTTTCAAAAATAAAAATAAGGCATGCCATTTCATGATAATCGTCTGCTGGAAGACGATTCTCATGAAATATCATGCCTTATTTTTTTTCAAAAATGAGGAAAGATGTCGCAAAATGTATCGTCTGCTGCAGTCGTGACTGGCGATTTAAGGGTTAAACGTAGCCTTCATAGCAGAAATGACATGTTTATGACCAGAAAAACACGATCAATGATTATTGCCCACCTATTTGGTCAAAATGAGAGACATAAGAACAAGTAAAACAGCAGGTATACTTAAGGAATCTTCTAACGCATACAGTAAACAATTTACTACAAAAGCTTAATTATGTTATTTTATTTAATATTCTGTTATACAAAAATTCAACATTATTTACATCATGTGTGAAAATTACAGAACAATAACTTTGGTATTATGCAAAATACAGCTTATTTAATTTGAAAGGGTCAAAATCGAAAGTCACAAAAAATGGAATTCAGGCTCAAGTCTGCATTTCAGTCAGGCAATTTAATTGCATTTGTCGTGAGGCATTTTTTTTATTTCATTTGACATTTTAAAAATAAGTGAGAGATGCATTAATCATGGTGTGTCAGACTCCAGACTCCATGACGCCACTGATAAAACTTTTCATCAGTGGGTCAGTGCTTGATGTTTGTCTTTGGCTGTGCTCACCGTGGCTCAACTGTTTTGTTTTCTTAAGTTCTGACTGTCTGTGAGACGAGAGCCATTTGTTTTTGCTTCATAACAGTATGTTTATAAATTTGATTGCTAACGCTTGTTGAGACATTAGATAAGTAAGGAAGCCTCCACAAGAGTTTAACATTTTTTTTCGGGTTTGACAACAACACAACAGGGCACTTGAGCAAATATGTGGCAGTAAAATGAATACAAGCCCCGCGTGACTTCGGCTGACCATTCTAAGGCGATGGTTCTGTTGTTGTTGATCCATTGTTTTTGTTGCCCCCCATTGTTTTGTATGGGGTTTATGTTTGGTCCCTGTTTAGTTGTGCATTACTAAGTGTCGTTTCTAGTTTTGCGATTATCTCGCTGGGAAAGAGAGAGACGGTTACTTTACTTTAGTTGTCTTTTAATGTCATTTGACTGTTAGTGTTCTGTGTCTCTTCCTCATTGTGACGCGGGTTTGGTCTGCAGTGTTTAGTCGTGGCATTTCCTGGTCATACTCATTTACCTTTTCATGTGCATTTGCTCAGTTCAACTTTAAAAGTCCACACTGAAAGTACCATCAGCTGGCCTCTGCTGTAATCTTGTAGAATAAATGTTTTACCATGGCCATCCTGCTACACTGATCGAAAACCAATCGAGTGCATATGCAATGTTATTGTCAGGAAATATTTAATTTCTTCTTTGGATGTATCGTCCGCAAATTTTATAATTATAGAAGGTAGAAGCTGGATGATTTTTCTTATTTTACAAATAATAAAATACATACTGACTTACCTGTGAAAATAATTCATGTCTCATAAATAATATGAATTCATTTACAAATTGCTATACTGCTTTCCGTACTGATTTGTTTGAAAAATGGTACATTTGCGACTTTCTGTTTTTTAAGTTTTCAACTCAAACTTCAATTTCTTGAATGTTCTAAGTCAGTTATCTCTGAAAATAACCATGCATTACCGGAAAGCATTGTTCTAAACTTTTCCAAAGTATTCTGTAATTCGAAATTCAAGTTTTCAAGAAACTGTCAAAACAAAAGTGTATGCATTAGAAGATTCCTTAGGTGTATAGCAAAACGTAAGTGAGTATGACCAGGAAATGCCACAAGCACACTCTGCTGACCTTCCCACAGAGAAACAGAATACTAACAGTCACATGATATCAAAAGACAAGTAAAGTAAAGCACCAAGCTCTCTCTCTCTCTCCCAGCGAGATGATTGCAGTGCTAGAAACGACACTACATGTAAGCTCTGCACAACAAATCAAGGGCCAAACACAGAACCCATAAAAGACAATGGTATCAACCAACACCAACAGATCCACCGCCTTAGAACGGACAGCAGCCAAGCTACTGAAGGGGGGCTTAAATGAATAATACTGGCCAAATATTTGCCATAGAACTGACCACCTGCAGCTCTCTCCCTCTCCCTCCCTCCCTCCCTCCCTCCCTCCCTCCCTCCCTCCCTCCCCCCCTCTCTCTCTCTCTCTCTCTCCCTCTAGATAGGATATAAAGCATAACATCATGACTTCATCTTTTTTTATTATTTACTCGTTCTACCAAAATATATGTTGTGAGTCGTTATTTAAGTTTTCACCTGAAATGTTTAGAAATCTAAGAAAAAAAAGTATGCTAAACTCAATTCATAGTAATGGTTATAGAAATGTATAATTCTGTTTGAAACAAATAGTTTCTTCTTCAAACTGCTGATAACTTAGGATGAAAATCAATGTCTGTCACATCTTGAATGAAGGAGAGGATGCTTATTTTGATGTATTCTAAACATTATTATTTTAGAACACGTGCAATTTGTGCTTCTGAATACAGGCTTGCAACTACCTTGTTAGCAAATGGGTTCTTAATAAAGTAAAATTTGGCGATAAACATGTCATGTTAACATATACATGTAGTGACAGGTATTTGATAATAGTTGACAGCTTGTCGTAGAGACGTACAAACCATTCAATTACTATGCTCATGGATTACATTTGTATCTTCCCGCACAGACGCACACCCCATACAATAACTTACACTTAACTAAACAGCTGGTCACAAATACCCAATGCAAAACCGAAAATGAAATAAAGCATACTCAGATTATACAGTTGATCTAAAATTGTAATTGTTTTACATATGTAAGTTATTGTATGGTTTGTGCATCTGTTGGGAGGAGTTAAATGTAAATTTGTATCATGACTTTGCCACGTTTCCTTTGATCTTTGCGTTCATTAGTTTCGACAAGACCAGTCAAAGATGAAGCTTATAATTGACTTGAATGTCTGATTAATAAATTAAAATGTGATTGTCGTGTTCGTATCTTAATCCGCCAGGAGGCACCAATTTCACATTACCTGTATTAATTTTATGTCTTTGCTTTACTATCAATAAACAACCAAAAAACCCTCTGTTTTTGCAAAAAGCGTTCGTTTATTGCCCTAGAAGAAGGCATACAAGTCGAGCATAACAATGACAGTACTACAGCTGGCGTACCACCAAGAACCGGATTAAATTAAGTATCTAGAATTCGATTTCTGTGATTAACCTTTTGGTTCAGTTTAAAAAACAAAATAAATCTAGTCGAATCTTAGTTTTGATCACCTTAATTAAAACCTGGTTCTTCATAATATTCAGCCTTACAAATTCATATAAAAGCCTTCTTACCAAATATAAACTTGACCGTACCTCCCTTGGCTGAGGTGACTGCCGCCCAGCCCAAAAAAAACTCTTATTTATATATTCTCTTTTAAAATTTTCTCTAATCTTTTTTGAGGAAACTAGCTGTAGTTTACATGCAAATGCAGACGACCTCAAGGAGAAAGTGGCAAACCAACACTCTAGGCCAAGTTAAAGTAAATTTGCTCATAGGAACAAATTCACTTACTTTGTAAAAGCCAAAACTAATTTTCTGTACAATAGCTAAATTTAGAGTAAATGTTTGCATTTTTCAGCTTCCATAAAACACACAAAAATGTTCCTTTAGTGTTATTAAATGTTGGGTATTTCTTATATCAGATCATTAAATTCTATTTTAATGAAAAATATGAAAAAAAACGATGTTGACTTCTAGAAAGAACGCTTAGGAATGAGCCCACCTTGCCTATAACTATTCAGCAAGAAAGCATGCACACTTGCCGCTTATTTATAGTCTATAAATATTTACACCAGTAAAACCTGTTTTACCGCATCGGTGAATACGTTTATCTACTGTAACGCTTAAGACAAAAATTTTCTGCTATACTTCGAAACGCAGAAAATTAATAGTCTTAGCTTTACTATCAATAAACAACCAAAAACCCTCTGTTTTTGCAAAAAGCGTTCGTTTATTGCTCTAGGGATACAAATTACGTGGCTGATTATTCAAATTGTGTGCCAAATATTCACCCGCATAAGTTATATTCATAAATTCAAAGTTTTTGAAATTTGAAGCCTGCTATCAATTGAATCGTCTATATACCCATCTTTACTTATATCACAACGCCACCGCCCATGCCTTTTCAAACACCTATCATTTACCCCAGCCCTTGCTGCAGTGGTCGCGCCACCAGCGCGTAAACTATGCAAACCTAAATTTAAACATGGATTCACAGCTTTAAGCTTACCAACTAAGCATTCTTTTGCTCTTGTATAACTTAAAGGCTTGTTTTTTTATATCAATTTGCATATACTACCAGACCTATAAACAGGTTTAAACAAAAATTGAGTAGATGTCAGATCTATATCTGCTAGAACCACATACTTCTGCAACATTTGATATGGACAGGCATCACTTTCCCCTTTAGCTATCAAAACTTCGTTACCAGATCTGTATTGGTCCGATTTACTAGATTCAATTTGCAAACTTAGATATGCATCATGAAATTGAACATTGCAGCATTTAAATTTCTCAATTCGTTATATCTTAAAAAGCCAGAAAAAGCAATTAAAATCATTGCTAAATCCCTAACTTGTAAAAGATCTTCAGAATTTTTAGTAGCATTAGAAGAACAGAGTTCAATAAGCATATCTGTTGTGACAACATCTTTTTTAGTAACTTTTGAAGACCGTAAACGTTTGGCAGATTCAAGCAAATTGGTAACGAAGCCATTCTCAGTTGGATCATTTTCTCCATTTATCCTATGAACCCATTTTATGCTATACACAATTGAAGAGATAACGCAGTATGTAACACACTTATCTAGCAATTCTGTCAAAAATAATGCTATGTGAATTGGTTGTGCTGGCATAACATCATAACCGTTTTTGTCACAAAGCAGCTTCCATTTGTTAAAGTAACTATAATATTTTTTTAACAGTACCGTCACTTTTAGACTGTAAAATGTATCTACACATAGATTTCACTTTCTGATCGTCTTGTACTCCTCCATCTTTCAAAGCTTGTTCAACGGTATCTTTCAGACCAACACCTGAAAAAAGATGCATTCCGTCAATATTACAAAAATCTTATTTTCAGTGCCAACATGCGAAAATGCAGAGGTTTCTTCGAGAAAACACCATTATTTCCTTTTCCTTGCTTGATTGCACAGTACCTAGAAATTTATCGAAAATCTTCTATAAAGTACTTAAATGCTCCATTGTTCTCCACTAGTTGTACCCAAAATGGAGCTGAAATCCACTCTGGAATCACAAGCGTATCGCAGGCCCTGTCTTGCCCTAATTTTGATAAACACATTGATATAAGTCGAGGTGGGGGATCCATCCAATTGCATTCTCTGCTCCAGCATTGATCAAAAGCATTGACTGCCTCTGCCTCTGGAAGCCACCATCTAGAATTAAATCGTTAACATTTACAATTATAATTTGATGAAAATCTGTCGATGGTATGTGGGCCCCAAGTTCTATCTAAAATCCTGAAAACACTGTCATTAATTTCCCAATCATCACAATCAAATGAGCGTGATAAATAATCTGCCCTTTCATTTAAATGTCTTGGAATCCACTCAGAGATTATTGTGATGTTGTGCTTTTTACAAAAGTCATAAATATCAATAGCAATTATTTGCAGGTCCTTTTTTTATGCTTCCTGCCTTTAATATTGATTTTACATTTCTATTATCAGAAAATATCTTTATCTGTTTGCAAGGATTTCTGATTTACTAAATAAAATTCTTCTAACCGTCTCAAGTTCTCTCCATGTGGAACTTCTTACTTTCTCATCATTAGACCAAATTCCTATGACCTCTAATTCTCCTGTATTATTGTCATCTGCAAGCTTACCAAATGACGCATCAACTGCAGTATTTCCAGCAATGCTATAATCATTACCAATACCACCGTCATACATGACCAAACTGCCAGCACAAGTGGCTTCACTGATGTTACATACATCATCTATACCATCAATAATGGCCGGTTCTCTTTTGTCAACAGCCTAAATACCATGGTATTTTCTACTTTTCCTTTTACCAGGAAACATACAGCCATTAGCTGTAGTACTACCATCAAATATGGCGTCACCGTTACCACCTACCCTACTAACACCTTTCTCCTAATTGCATGAGTCAGCTTTAGCTAAAGCATCACTTTTACAACAGCATTGCTTTGATTGACCTTCTAAAGAGGTGCTAACATTACCTTCAAAGTTTCTGTTTTGTACATTCTTGTGGTCTTTCTGACAATTTACAGAATAGTTTATCACAGGTGCCCTGCCGATGCACAAATACCCACCATAGCCTTCGCTACTTGCATCACAAAATATCTCAATGTCTGAACTAAAATCTACACTTAATGGACGACCTATTCTATTCAATTCCTTCATATTGCTCTTCCAAAATTTAAGCTCACATAATGCATCTGCTGTCACCATAACTAATGCTTTCCAGCTTGCTCTACTTATGATACACTCATGTAGAGCTCTTGTTCTTAAACACACTAGTTTGCCAAAAACGGCCTGCGTTGAAATAATCTGCCCAACAACCGATGCCAATGCTCGGACTCTGACTAGAAATGTCTTGCAAATAGTTTCCAACATGGATTCTATTGCTTGAGATGCCCTTTCGATTCTCTCATAAGTGACAAACAACTTACCTTGACTCATGTCCAATATATATCCCAACCAAGTCTTCACACTCGTCAGATCCCAATGACACTTATCATGGGCCAATAGGAAACCAAACTCTATTAAAGTAGCACGTACATGTGTGCTTAATTGCACAGCAGCATCATATTTCTTGTGTCCGCCTATCCCATCGTCTAAATACATTACCACCTTGTGACCTTGACTTCTCAAAAACTTGACCACCACTCTTAATACCTTGGAAAAGATGTGACCTGCTGTGGCTATACCAAAAGGGAAAACACAGAAAACAAAATACCTTGTTACTTTATCAATTTTAATAGAGAAACCTAGATATTGTGTATGTTCTGATTTTATAGAAATATGGTGATACGCTCCCTTAAGGTCATATGAAAATAAATATGAGCCTAAATCGAACATTTCCAATGCAGTGTTTATGTCTTCATATGTGACCAGCCATGAGATTTTGGGTCCAAATGAGGTACCTGGTCGAAATTGAGATATCGATATTTTCTGATACCTATATGTCTCTGGAGTATACATAAAAAAATTTCAGTTCGATATCTTAAGCGGTTTTTGAGAAATAGGCAATAGTGCATAGGTCCCTACGTCATAGAATTGTATATAAAGTGTTTGCGACGTCATCGTTAATTTTCTGATAGACAACTTGGCGAGTTTGTTTCAGGATGTTTGAAACGAATTGATTATTATTTTTGGAAAGTTTATTTCACTTCAGAAGCTCTCGATTAGAACATTTTCGTATCATAACATGAGCGGATAAATCGTCAACACTATTTCTTTAAAAATATAAATGCGTTTCGTCATACGGCTAATTTCTTAAAAGTTCGAACACTTTTGATTAGGGGAGACCGGGGCTAATTCGGCCCCATTGTAGAAAATGTACAGTTTTTGAAAGACTATAACATCTAGGTCTGCGAAACCTATATATTTAAGTTAGGCAGAGTAGGGCGGTACCAGTCCCGGTAACCCCAATCATGTGTCTCTGTACGATAAAGGGTAATCTTCATTCGAGGAGAACAGGTCATGATGGCCGAACTTGCCCCGTCATGGGGTAAGTTCGGCCACCCCTCGGGGTAAGTTCCCCAGGCCTATTATTATACAGTCAAACTTCTGTAGTTGGGATTGCAAAGGGCCAAGAAAATGTAACGGCATTACCCTAACATATGGGCTATCCGAGTTGGTTCTTCGGAATACAAATTAACCAAAAATGAGCCTGGAAATGTCATACTAAATTGTCCGTGTCTTAGACATTTTTTTTACTTTGACGTCAAAGTAAAAATGGCGATCTGAAGCGTTCGATGTAACAAACGCCATGTCAGTAAGTCGTTGTGCTAAATATGAACACGAATATGAATTTAGGATCCATGATATGAACACCCTTTACAAAATAGGTGATCTAAATACAATGGTAAATATTTTATGCAAGTGTTGGGAAAGTTTGGCTATCGGCCGAACTTGCCCCGCCTTAAGTGGCCGAACTTGCCCCAGACAGACTATTTCCAAATACCCCGTGACAGCTCCTTTTAAGATGCAGGAGAAGAAATTAACAATGTTTTATACCGAAGCACATAATCCTTTCGTAATAAAAATACAGAATTTAAAGCAGAATCTTTACACATCTTTAAGTAAATAAAAACTGAAATTACTATGAAAAATTTACTATTCCTGCAAGAAAACGAATTTTCTGGTACAACATCAATGTACCCTTCAACAATGCAGTCATTGTGTACTCATGTAAACAAACTCGTCACAAGTAATTTCCAAATACGTTTCCCAGCTCCATATCTTAGTCTACATGCTATATTTAGCCATATGCCGAACATGCCCCGAGGCCAAACTAGCCCCGGTCTCCCCTAAGCATTTTTCCAGGGTTCGAAAATTTTGAAATAAAATTCAGATAATATTGTTCATCATGATGAAAATGGGTATTTATCCAAATCAGAAAGTTGATCATTAACATGTTTAAAAATGGCGATCAGATATGATTCCGCGCATCGTGGTTTAATCTATCTACTCATTTCTCTCTTTTCTTTTTTTTTCTTTTTCATAATAACCATCGCTGATTTATTTGTAGAAAGAGGAGGGAAAGTAGCATCAGCAGCAGTGGCGCCAGTAGTAGTAGTTTCACTAAGAAATACTAAGGTCAGTGTCGCATGCGGTAGTCATCAAGTCAAGAGTTGATCCCAAACCCATCACGCGATATTCAATTCGTTAAAGATATTCAATTCGTTAAAGTCGGGCACCGATTAATTAGTAGTTTAGCCGTGTCTCTTTTGTTCAAAAATGTGTGTTAGATCTCTCATGCCAATACAGATGCATTGCTTCACTTCAATGTTCCCTTAAAAACCAAGATTTACTCGGTCTCGGTCTTCATTTGCGCAAATGCTGATGAATCTTTTCGCCGATTTTGCATACCTTCCAGCGAAACAGACTTTTGAATTTTGAAGGCAGTCAGAATTGAAACGGCAAGACATCTCGTTTAATCGGTGTTATCAAATTCTATATACATGTACAACGTAATGCGCAGCTTAAAAAAGCTGATAAAAGTGTGGATGAGCTCCCACAAAATATATCAAGCAAAAATGTTTTGTTGGCGTTCGATATCAAAACGTGACGAAATTACGTCCTCTTAGCGCTAGATGCATCGGATCAAAGAGATTCATGTGGATGTGCCAGTCCCCACCACTTCCCTATCTTAATATTCCTCGGTTGTCACTAAGTCTTGCTAATATATCTTTGCAATACAAACCGCTTCGAACAAGGTCAAGACAAAAAGCGCTATTTCTTATTTTTCAAAGAAAATGTTTGCAGTGGGTACTCATTGGAAGCGACTCTTTCTAATGTGAATGACAGCTTTACCCCTAGCAGATTAATGAGACGACCCAAAACAGTCTGTGATCCGACACGTGATGAGTACCCACAACTTACATTTTTTCGTGAAATATACAGAAAGCGTTCCAACAATCTTTAAGCCTATTTGACGTCGAACTCCGACACTATTCAAATGCTGTTCACTTTGTCGATTATAGTAGAACAGGCTCTGGCTGAGCTTTAGAACAGGCGCATCTGAGTCTTTGCTGTTGGCAAATGCGATAAGTGATAAGCTAACATACTTTTTAAGTGGCTCTAGCCCACGGTAAACATGACACGCATGGGACAAAACGGATAAACGGATAGCCGGAAAGTCGAGTCTGAATATATTCGGAGTTACAAGTAATAAGAGAGAATTTCTTAAGTTCGTGCGAAAATGCGCTCATGGCAAGTCTCGTGACTTCATCTTACAGCATATACTTCCACACACAGTTTATGCCAGTGACGTACATGTAAGGTAAATTCCAAACCCGTTATAAATTTCAAAATTTAGTACAAAACATATAATGACCTCACTGTTGGAATCTTCTTGTTTATTAGTACGTACATCACATATTAAGCAGACTAGCGTTTGCCACGCTGATACAATACAATTATCACATGTAGCATACACGGAACAGTCGGCGCATCAGACTTGTAGCTCTATTAGCACACGCGGAGCAGTCAGCGTATCAGACTAGTAGCCCAAATATTGACATTGATATTTGTCTTCATACATATTCGCTACTTCGTGCCGTCGCAGTTTAAACAGTGAATTTCCAGATTTTTTTGTGAAAATTAACCATAGCAATGTTAATGAGTGCAATTTTTCACAAATTTTGGGATGGAAGTAAAATATGAAATAGCAATATACGATAGAATATTGAATTATTTATAGTAGGTCCCGTTTAAAGTGAACATACATTGCAAAATATCAATATTCCTATTGGCGCTAAGTTAACGTCACCAAATATGCCATTTTAATTTGTCGTGTTTAAATGACTAGCGTAAGAAAACAACAGGCACCGAGAAGCTACAATAAAATTGTATATTGCGTAAATCAATTTGCGTTCATTGGTACTTTTTTCACGGTTGTAGCTTCTATTGTTTTTGGACAATAATTTTTGCCAAAAAATCTGGAAATACATTGATTAAAACGGCGACGTTACAAGATGGCGAATAATTATGTCCTGTGACTGTACCTCAAAGTATTACGCCTATTGCATACACTGAAACGAGCATCGTATGCCACATCAACCATAAGTAGAATGGAACTTTCCATTTGTAGTGTGTCGTCTCGACAGACAACAGATTATTTCATGTGCTGTACGACACGTTGGGGACAAAAGATACTGAAACGGACATACATTTTTTGCGCATACAATTTGCATTCGAAATGGAATTGATCTCGTTGTTTTATGAAATGTATTATAATATCAAGCCTGGTCCTGGTCTGCAGTATGTGATTGTGGTATTTCCGAACCATACCCGCTTGTTTTTCTGGTCTTTAATATGCCCAGTAGAAAAAGAATAAAAATGCACTACGGCCGACACAGAAAGTGTCGGAGAGACGTTTTTTTTTTGTTTTTTTTTGTTTTTGTTTTTTAAAGTCAACTAACTCCTCCAACTCCGACGTTGGCAGATAATTATTTAAAAAGTCGCATATATAATTCTTCCAATCCATAATTAAAAATTTCTTTTCGAAGAAATCGTAAAATAATTTTGCGCCTCTTGGGTTTTAAACGATGATAACAAATGACGCTTAGACGTACAAATTGCGCAACAAAGTGCAGTTGCGTAAATTACGTCACTTTTGCAACGCGTTTTCCCGACGTCACGTTTTACCGCATTTGGGCACAAAATGTCATGGCGCGTCACATATTTGTATTTGTATTGAATCAAATATTGATTAAAATGACGGCAATCCAACACTAACCTTGGCTTTCCTGTCCTATTAAAGGCTACTGTTAAAGGGTTTGTCACAAACGGTACTTCTGTTACCTCCTTTACACAACCTTTCTCCAACAGTTTACATACCTCTTCCTTAACAAATCCCATATTATCCCTTGCAGACTTATTATTTTGCATGCGTTTAACGGGAGGTAATTCCCTAAATGGTAAAGTATAACCTTCAGTTACTACCCTCATATATATATATTCATTTGCACCTGCTGTTTCCCATGCACTTTTAGCAGATTTGAGCCTTCCTACTGGAGAATCAGACTGGTTATTTTTTTCCCAATAATTCATTACTCTCAGTTCTTTTTTCAATTGAATTTTGTGAGGGTTCATTTGGACCAAAGTTATCACATGTACGCTTACTATCAACAATGTTTTGTTTTTCATTCCCCTTCAAATACATTTCTTTGTCATTAACTCTACTTATTTCTAAAATACTTATCTTATTATTCTGTCTTGGCAATTCAGGACAATCTTTCTTCCAGTGTCCTGACTTCCTGCAGAAGAAGCAAAGACCAGGTCTCCGACTGTCTGAGAACATAGACTGCTCCCTCACATGTGCAGGTGGAGTACTAACTGCAGTAGACGACCATCTACCGTATGGAGTAAAATGACGTTGGCTTTTCTTCATCTTTTGTTGTTTGGCTTTTCTGTTAGCTCTAGACTCTGCTCTTAATAATCGTTTTTCATCGTCTGAATCCTCTACCAGGGGGTTTATATCATATTCTTTAACCGTTCTCCAACCCATCTCTGAATCATCCGCTATTCTTATCAGCTTCTGTCGGTGACCAATGATCTCTTTTCCTGAAAAAAACACACCAATTCATGGGTCTTAAAAACTTGTCTTTAAGTAATGTAAAAGACTGAAATAAAACACATATATGCACCAGAATGCCAAAACATCCACTCTTGTAAAATGTACAACCAAATGTATTATTATTATTATTATTATTATTATTATTATTATTATTATTATTATTGTATTGCATACTTTGATCGATCATAGAACATTCAAAATGATGCAAGTTGAAAGCTACTATACATTATGCTATGAGTGTGTGCGTTAACAATTTTTTTGAGTGTGTGCGTTTACTATATCTCATGTGTACGCTTCATAAACATCGACCTTGCAGCATTATAATGTACATTCTAACATATGCCTTAAAATAGCGATAATCACCTTCAGAAATATTTTCTCTGGCTGCTAATGAAGCAGAATCCCCGCTTCTTTCGAGGGCTGCGTCCGCATCTTGAAATTTGCCCAATACTTTTACATTAAACTTGTACTGGTCTTCGCAGCTTTTTCTTTAAAAGGTGTACCCTTCATGCATCAAAATGTTAGTCTGCATTTTGGCCATTTGACTGTCTGACAACTTTTGCTGGTTTTCACTTATCTTGTTTTGCATTGAATCCAACTTCGATGACATTAACTGCTCGAATGCTCCCAACAAATTCGTCTGAGCCTCGCTCACCGCTGCCCTCACTTTCTCTTGAACCATAACTTCAACCTCGGGTTCCATGCCTGCTCGACTTGAATGCCTTCTTGATAACGAATGGAAAAAACGATGTTGACTTCTAGAAAGAACGCTTAGGAATGAGCCTACCTTGCCTATAACTATTCAGCAAGAAAGCATGCACACTTGCCGCTTATTTATAGGCGGAGTTCGTGCGTTAACCAGACCATAGTCCAGTCACTATAGTCGGACCATAGAGCGATAAAACTCTCTCTGGTTTTATGCACTGCGCATGTCTGGTTTCACTAGAGAAACCAGACCAAATCAGTGGTCGGACCATAGTTGATTGGTTCCCGATCTCCAATGCAATCTTGGAATTGCCGAAAACCTATATGTTTTGTATCGACGGCTGTGATTGGTTGACTGTTTTACTGGGGAGGAACGCTGACAGTCGGAAGAGCAACTATAGTCCCCATGATTAACGCGCGAACTCCACCATAATCTATAAATATTTACACCAGTGAAACCTGTTTTACCGCATCGGTGAATACGTTTATCTACTGTAACGCTTAAGACAAAAATTTTCTGCTATACTTCGAAACGCAGAAAATTAATACTCTAAGCGGACGACGGAGTAACCATAGCTACGGGCGTTTTATCCACTAGACTGGTTTTCACAGTTTATTGAAATTATTTAGACTACATTAGAAGTAGTAAGGGTTTCTGTTCGTGTGGATGGAATACTGACCAGAATGTGCTTCAGCGGCGTATGCTGACAAACGTCAATTTTATTAATGTAATTTTAATACATTTAATAATAAATTTGATTAACTTCGTAAGAAAAAAAGTCTTTTTCTTGCATGCTATCAACCCTTAATGCTCAAATCGCAACAACACAATAAATCTGTTCACCATAGCTGAAAACTGCACGGAAAAGTGAATTATCTTATAAAACAGGTGTGTTTTTCTCTTGTTGGTAATTATTTGCGTCCCTCCAATAATTATAGACAGTTAATTTTAACATAAATGCTGTTGTTTTGATACTGATAATTTGTTCAGATTTACGTAATTGGTAAAATGTTTACCCGAATTTTAGTTATTTTACTGTGTTCTTGAAAAATAGAAACTTTAGTTCTAAAATTAAAAGATCAAAAGGGACAGATTATGCAGCTTTAAACGATAATAGGTCTTGAAAGCCAATATTTGGTTTTCTTTTGCGTGGCCGCTTAAGACAGGGTTTACTGTATATCTTAATTTGAACATTTTATGCCATTACTCCATACCAGTTTCATTATTCACCACAAATTGAAGAATTCATTACGCCATTTAATTATGCTTACTATTGACTAGATGGATTGATTAAAACATCATCGATATATTAAACTATATCGCGGACGTTTTTAAACTCTTTTTTTTTCTGCACAAATACCCCGATATAATTAAATTATTTCCGCATCCTCGTATACAATCATCGATTTCAATTACAGATGAAAAATGTACCTTTTATTTGTTCTATTCATAGTAGTCTGTGATGTTCTAAATGTAAGAGAAAAATGTCAAAACATATACGGTAACCGCTATTTCACTTATGTAAAAGGAGTAATTTCGCGATCAGACTGTTCATTTAGATGATCTAGTCAAGGTCTATAGGACGAAGATTCTCTGTTCTATCTATGCACTAGCCTCACAAAGTACGACACTAAATCATTTTCACTATTGATTTCTGTACAATAAATGTTATCAGACTGTGGTGTTAATTTGTGTTTTCCTCAATAAACGGCAATAATGTGTTATTTTTCAGTGAAAAATCTGTTTTCTTTTTGTCTCAATGAGACGCTTTCAATGAGTGCCAACAACAGGATATGTTTTCGGGGATACATAAAGGTGAATATCACTCCAGATCCGTTCTCTTACCTTCGTCTATGGTAAATGAATGGCACTTCAGCAGCGTCTAGGAGATTATTACATGTTTCAGAAACAGGGTTATAATTATTTCATAGTTTTGTCATATCAAGCTGAAACTAAAGAAGTACGAATCTAACCCTTAAACACGCGTAGCTAGGCTGAGGCAGACGACCAATTTTTGAGATTTCTTTCTTGGTTCTCGCAGAAAAAATATCTTGGAATTTCTTCTGAAATTCGCATGGACTATGAAGAATAACGAACGTGGGGTTAAAAGTCGACGTACACATTTGTATATACATGTAAAAGCGATTTACTTTATGCTGATGACACAGTACTAATAAATATCTCTGGCGCCAATGATTGGTCATTATTTCGACCTTCCAGCCCTGTGTTTTATTGAGAAAAAATGGGGGAAAATAAAGAATATGAAATATACAATTTCCTGCGATAAAACAATGTTAATTTAGGTGAGACCGTTTCTGGACATTTTGCTCTGAACCCATGTAGAGTGATTATTTACATAAAGGGTTCACCATATATGGGCCTCGACGCAAGAAAACCTGTCTTCGGGGGTTTGCGAACAACACATGCGCAGACCAGCCTGCGCATCACTTGAAACAAGCTCAGAAATCAATTTCGAATTTATCAAATTTGTAAAAAAGGGAAAACGTCTCCCTTTGACAAAAAAATAGGGAATATTATATAAATATTACGTTCCCTGATTGGGTGATAGCCGAAAATATCATCCTGAGGAATGTGATTTCACATTTCCAGAGATGCTATTTTCGACTATCATCCAATCAGAGAATGTAATTTTTATTTTATATACAGAATATTAGATCCTTTATTTTCTACCGTCTTAGGCCTACCGTGGTGAGGGGAGTTCCAAAGAGGAACTGATGCACAGCCTCTTATCTATATGCATGAATGTAAAAACATCTTTCACAAAAATGGTTCTTCTAAGTAGTTTGAATGCTCGAACTGATCATGACAAATTACGTCATAAAAAGTCGACGACGCCAAACCTAATACGTCGTTTAAATGGGTTACTGTACAAGATGTGGTTTTGTTGCAAAATAGAATATTTCGCCAAAACGGATCAAATTTGGTCTCAAGGTGTTCCTCTCGTCCTAATTAAGAAAACGAGTACCTACAATTAATGTTTCTGACCATAAACAACGAAGTTATTGGGAGTGGAAAGTGGCCAAATCATGCCTCATGTTGAACCTCTCCTGGCGTGAACGAACCGTACGCTCATTGGCGTTGCGCATCAGACGAACGACTGATATTTCCGACTATCACCCGCGGCTATGACAAACGAGTGACAGTATTCGCCGTCGCTATAGTAGTGGGTGATATGGAAGTTTTGTATGGGAAATTCACGTGAGATAAGTAGTAGGGAAGGATTCTTTATAAGCTAGTTGTTCCTGTTGTTCCAAGATGGCGGCCCCCATGTAAACGATTGCACAACATGCTGTTAGGCCTGAGATATGGTGTCCACGATGACATCCGGTTCCGGTGATTACACAACATTGCAACATTTCAAAGTTAAAAATAGCCATGAGCAATATAATTATTCTAAATATTAAGGAGCTGTTATGTGTCAACCTTGATTTTATCGAGGTCATTTTGCCTTAATTTCAGGGCAATGTATATAAAGGGCTGCCCACATTTATATTTTATCATTTCATGATGTACCCATTCCCAGAGTGCACGTCTATTGCCGTTAGTGGTGCCACATGCAGTGGCAAGACCTTTTGGCTATATAGATTACTCCGTCATAAAAATGAGATGTTTGAGAACCCACCGGAAAAAGTGCTGTACTGCTATGGAATATACCAGCCTTTGTACGAAACAATGGAGAAAGAACTGCCATTTATCACCTTTCATCAAGGATTACCATCAACATCCGATTTAGAAGCTTTGGCTCATGAGAAAATCTGTAACCTGGTTTGCCTGGACGATCTTATGGAATCTGTGACCACATCTTCGGAGATGGAGAATTTGTTCGTAAAAGGCATGCATCACCGACATTTGAGCGTCATATTCTTAAATCAGAATATGTATTGCCAAGGCAAGCATTCACGCACCATCAACTTAAATACTCATGTTCTGGTGCTGATGAAAAATCCGCGGGATTTGTCTCAAATCCAGTGTTTAGCTCGTCAAGCATTTATGGGCCAAAGTAAGTTTCTACTAGAAGCTTTCAAAGATGCCACTTCAGAGCCTTATGGATACCTAATCTTGGATTTCTCGCCCACGGGACCTGACGCCTATCGAGTGAGAACTCGTGTATTTCCTCGAGAAGATACCATCATTTATCAACCAGTATAAATTAAACTGGGATTCATGACATGCCTCATTTTATATGTAGACACTGAGGGCACCGGGTATGTTCCTTTAATAGACAGCCGAAAGATAACAAAGATGATGCGTAAAATGGTTTTAATACCATACGATAAATACGAACGTCTCCTTTCTGGACAAGTTAGTCAGCCTAAGCCAGTTAGCATAACTGATACAGACAGGGATCAAGTCACTATAGATACTTCTCAACGAGATAATTTGCACCCAATTTCTCCAGACAACAGAACGGACGATTTACTGACCTCATTGCCGTTGTCTCTACGATCAAGAGCCGAAGTAATACTCAACCATTTGAATAAACACGCAGATTTTCGGTGGAACGACAAAGGAGAAATCATCTTTGATGGTCAATTGGTAAAGGGATCGAACATTATTGACTTGATCAAAATTCAGTTAAAAGACTACAAATCATTTCATCCAGTTGGTACAGAAGTTTTCAGTCAACTTGTTCAAGAAAGCAACGTACCACAGAGTGTGTTGTCACCAACCAGACGCTTTCAAATTGGCACTGGAAAAATACCACCTCCGCCTGGAAAACCAGTTCGCAGGAAGTCATCCGTTAAATCTTTAAGGCATAAGTGGATAACCATGTAGACCATGTCCTATCAAGACTATTTGAAAAGCATATATTACGATCCAACACATCCAGCAGCTTATGGTGGGGTGGAAAAGTTGTACAGAGCCGTCAGAAAAGATGGAAAATTTGTTTTGAGCAGAAATAAAATAAGCCAATGGCTCGTGAAGCAAGAAGATTATGCCATTCACAAAGAAGAGAAAACGAAATTTCTCCGAAGGCGTGTAGTTGCTCCTTTTGTCGATTATCAGTGGGATGTAGATACTGCTGACATGCGTCGCTATGAAGATCAGAAGTATAAATATTTTCTTCTGGCTGTTGATATAATGTCTAAATACGTTTGGACCGTGCCCTTGCGCACTAAAACTGCAGCGGAAATAGTGAAAGCATTTCAGACCATATTCAAACAAGGGAGGAAACCAACGCGCATTCGGACAGACAAAGGAAGCGAGTACGTCAATAAAGATGTCAGAAAGTATTTGAAAGACGAGAAGATCATTCATTTCGTCACTCAAAATATAGTCAAAGCCTCACTCGCAGAAAGGGCTATAAAAACCATCAAATCTAGAATAGCACGCTTCATGACGCACAAACAATCCCACCAGTGGGTTGAAGCTCTTCCAAAACTGACGACCAGTTATAACAAAACTTATCATCGTAGTATCAAACGAACACCTGCTAGCGTAAAACCTTCAGACCACGTTGAACTATGGAAGGAACTGTATGAGTCAAAACTTCAAACGCATGAGCCCAGTACCCAATCATTCAAGTTCAAGGTGGGAGACATTGTCAGAGTGAGCTTCCTACGGAGACAATTTCAGCGACAGTATGATGAGCGCTGGTCACGTGATCTATTTGTAGTGACAGAACGTTTCATGAAAGAAGGGATACCTCAGTATAAACTCAAAGATTACGATGGAGAAGTTATTACTGGAACATTTTATCAGAAGCAGTTAAGTAGGGCTTATGAGCAAGAGATGTACTTGATAGAGAGGATGCTTAAATCTCGAAAGAAAGCTGGACAGAAAGAATATTTGGTTAGATGGAAAGGGTGGGGGCCTAAATATGACAGCTGGGTGTCGGAAACTGACGTTCAAAGTATAAATAAGGCTGTCTCTGCTTAGTCTCAGTCATAAATGTTCAAGATGAGCCAACGTATGGTATTAAAATCTACGGACAGTCCTCTGTATCATCCATCTAACCAACCTGACAGCTTCAGGGTACACCTGCCTAAACCCCTAATTCTAAATGGAGTGTGGACTGTTTCTTTGCTAGAATTTTCACTGGATCCAGGACAAACAAAACAACGAGGACTCCCAGAAATATTTGTTTGTTCTGACATTTGCGAGGACACTATTGTAGGAGAGAGAGAAATGCCGTTAATCAGAAGAGTTTATTTGGATAAACAAAATATTATATATCAATACCCGTATGAAGTGCCAATCAAACTCGGGCAGTTTCAAGACGTTCATGTGTATATAAAAGATGCCAAAAATGCACCCGCCTCATTTCTCTCTGGGGAAGTGACAGTAACACTGCTATTGAGAAGGATTCCATTTCTTTAAACATGTTAGGTTCGATGTACGTATCTGATCCCACTGTGTGGCGTTCATTTTATGAAAATATGATCGAAGGAAAGTTCAATCGGGGACAGTATCGAGGCAGGCAGAGAGGGGGAGGTGGCATCGCTGGAATGTATGCTAAGAAACCTTATATGATCCCTGTAAATCCCAATGCTACTCAAGAACCCGAAGAAAAAGTGATTGTGGGTAAACAAGTGAGTCCTGTGACAGCAGTAGAAGAGAGGGCCAAATCTGACATAAAAGATGCCATCCAAGATAATAAACCTCACATTCCTATTTCTATAAAAGGAACAAACACTATCAAAACAGTCAGTGTTAATCCTGCTACTGCCAAAGCCGCATCAACACAGAAGAAGCGTAAAAAAAAATATCAGGAGGACGAATTCACTATATTTAATAAGAAGTCACGCAAGTTAAATCATGGCCTATCTTAGTGATCAGAATACCACATTAGGACAGCCAGCTGAATTATCTATATTTACTCTTCCTGCCAATCAAGTTGCTATACAGAAGATATACTACTCTGAATGTCGACCAGTTTCCTCTTTTCAGTCTGATGAAGCGCCTATTGAGATAACAGTGCCTGGACAAGGAAACGAATATATAGATTTGCGTAGAAGTCGAATGTACGTGAAATGCAAAATTGTCAAGGCTGATGGATCACCACTGGCAGCCAATGAAAAGACAGGAATAATAAATTTACCGCTTCAAAGTTTGTGGTCTCAAATTGATACGTTCATGAATGGAAAACTGGTGTCCCTTAACACGAGTTACTACCCTTGGAAGGCTTACTTAAAACTGCTACTGTCGAATGGGAATGATGGTGTCGCCTCTCAGCTCCAATCACAGTTATTTTATCTCGATGACTTTGATTTGGATGACGTAGATCCCGCAGCTGGCAGTAATGGTGGATTGGCACAACGATTCCAATACACAAAAGAAAGCAGAATATTTGACATGGAAGGACCACTTTACGAAGACATTTTTTTGATGGACAAATACCTCGTCAATGGTGTTGACATACATCTAAAACTCTTCAGGAATAGAGCATCGTTCTGTATTGTAAGCGATGAAACGACACCAAATTACAAACTTGAGATTCTTGATGTAGCATTCAAAGCCTGCATGATCAAAGTGGACAGCGGGGTACTCATAAACCATGCAGAAATACTGAAGAAGACAACGGCAAAATATTCACTCCACAGAACCGAGTTGAAAATGAATACATGTCCCAGTGGTTCGGGATCTTTTATTTGGCAGAATATATGGTCAAATAATTTACCCACAAAAGCATTTTTCGCTTTCGTCAAGCAAACTGCTGTTAACGGAGATTATTCAAAAAATCCATTCAATATGCTAAATATAGCTAATGAAATAGCTCTCTATGTGAACGGAGAAAGTATTCCAGCTCGACCAATGAAAATGGACGTGGGTGCGAACAAGAATTACGTCACACCATTCGTCAACTTATTCGAAGCTGCTGAGAAATGGAATAAAGATGCCGGTCTACAAATAAAACGAAATATGTTCGACCAGGGGTATGCAATATATGCATTCAATCTAGCTCCTAGTGACCTTGGAGAAGAGTATATAAACCTAGTGCAGCAAGGATCGGTACGTTTAGAAGTCAGATTCTCCACTAACACTACGGAAACGCTTAACTGTATAGCCTATGCAGAATTCCCAGCATTGATAGAGGTGGACCTTTCAAGGGAAGTCAGATACACGAGAGCATGAATACAAATCAACTTCTTTGTGCCATTCGAGAGAGTAGTTGTCTCTCATCATTGACTGAGACTGTTTACTCTGCAGATACATTACCAAATACTGTGACTTCATATCCTTCCGCTTTTGTATGTAATACAGATCCCCAGCATCTTCCGGGAAAACATTGGATTGTGTTTTGGTTTCAAGATTCTTATCATTCAGAATGCTATGACAGTTTAGGACACCTGCCAGGAGCCTACGATTGTAATTTTGACTATTTTTTACAGAGGAATACCGTAAAGTGTGTCTATAATAACGAACCTTTACAGAAAGAAAGAGCAGACACTTGTGGATACCACGTGTTGTTTTACTTATTAATGAAATGTAGGTCTCTATCTTTAATCAACATAGTTGAACAGTTGAAAAAGAGTGATTCATCGGACAAGTTTGTGGTTGACTACGTCACCCAACACTTTAAGTGCCTATAAATAAGAGGGTAATATTCATTCTGAATCAGTCGTATCAAGATGAGTCGGGCTGTTCAGATGCAGGTGCCCTTTTTGGAATTATTACAGGGTACTTCGGCGAAACAACGCAAGGCTTTATTGCAAACATTGACTAGAGACCAGTTTCATGCTTTATGCGAAATTGTGATTAATGTGTATAAAGGAAATGTCCCGGTGAGCAATTATTATGTGAAGAAGTTGCTTCCCTTCAAGAGGAGTATTCAGCTGCTAGCAGGCAAACATGTGTGCCCCAACCGCAAGAAAAAGATTCTTGCATTAAAACATGCCATCATACCTTGGGTGCTCAAGCCAGTGCTTTCCATGCTGAAAGAAGAACCACTCGACAGTGCTGTAGATTCTGAGGGAGAAGAGAGTGAAACCATGGACTCGTAAACCTTAAGAAACATTCTTTTGAACAAGAAAATTGCTATACAGACTCTATCTTGATTTGATAAAGTATGCAATGTTTTGGATCAGATACTATATGTTTTCTTTGATTATTTACTCATTTTGCCCCTGTTGTGTTGTGCTGTATAATATTTAGTGTATATGTTGTGTAAATAAATGTAGAAAAGTACATTCTTCTTGTTCTTTCATACCCTAGTGAAGATATTATGACTCAATCAGTTTCATAATAAGATATGATAAAAAAGAGACAAGTTGAAAACATTTATATTTTATTGCATGACATACATAAATGAAACATGTGGATTATGTACTATACTGATATTCTCAAGTATAAACAACATATATTTATTCAAAAATACATTTTCAATTGTGAAAAACTTATTTTCACTTGTGAAAAATATATTTTCAATTGTGAAAAAAGTATTTTCATTTGTGAAAAAAAGGATTTTCATTTGCCAAAAAATATTTTCATGTGTGAAAAAGTTATTTTCATTTGTGAAAAAAAAGGTTTTATATTTGCAAAAAGTATTTTCATTTGTGAAAAAAGTTTTTTCATTTGCAAAAAAGCATTTTCATTTGCGAAAAAAGTATTTTCATTTGTGAAAAAAAGTTTTTGCAATTGTGAAAAAAGTATTTTCATTTATAAAAAAGTATTTTCATTTGCGAAGAAAGTATTTTCATTTGCGAAAAATGTTTTTTCATTTCTGCAAAAAGTACTTTCATTTTCTAAAACAGTATTTTCATTTGTAACAAATGTATTTTCATGTGTGAAAAAGTATACCAGTAAATAATAACAAACATATCGATAGAAACATGATCAACTTTCAAAGACAGCATCAGTTTCATTTGTAACAAATGTATTTTCATGTGTGAAAAAGTATACCAGTAAATAATAACAAACATATCAATAGAAACATGATCAACTTTCAAAGACAGCATGAGTCAAAATTAACAATATGAAATACATATAGCTCCATCAAATATCATTTCAACAACATGTGAAGTACAGCAAATCTATCCTAATTTAATTGTCTTCGTTATCACTTTCAAAATTTGTAGCCAATAAATGAATGAGATAGGCATCATCAACCTCTTGTTCTGTCTGTTGCTTTCTGACAGGACATAATTCTAAGTCTAATGGAACTGTGTCTATTCCATTTTCAAGCACCTTTCTTTTACAATAAAAGTACGAAAAGCCACACCGAGTCTGCTCATAGGTGAAGATGCCATTTTTGTGTGCCCTAAACCCCATGTTAGTGGCAGAACCCGCTTTCTGTGAAAACAGTACATGCTTAAACGTAGTCAGAGGAGCTTTGACCCTTTGTTTACTGATACCCTTTGAACTAAATTTTGTTTCAATATGCGTTCGGAGACGGCCAAAAAGTTGTCTAAATTTAAGTTTCTTTGCACGTCTTAAGAGCCGATAGGCAGCAATCTGACTAGCTGAAGTTTTTAACCTTTTTGTACGACTGATAATATATGTTTTCGAACACAACCCAATTAAACAATCGCCTTGCCACTCTACCTTAAATAGACCAGGTGTTCTTTTATCATACTTTGAGTGTTCAGAACAACATGTACGTGGAAACCAGTGATGCCTATCATCGGCTTCGATTTGCATGTCATCTTTGCAATAACCAGTTAAACTGGAAATGTATTCTTTTTTCATTTCTGGTTTGATGACAGATTCAAAGGTTGGACCAGCCAATGCCATATAAGCACTGTCTGTGTCCATTTCACAGTACTGAAACATGTCAGGGGAGACAAATCGCATCATGAAATCATAATAAAATTGGTTCATGCGCATTTTGGCCAATTGAAGAATAAAGTAACCAATTTGTATGGGTAGGTTCAATTTCAGGCATTTCTTATCTTTTTCAATTTCGAAATATTCTTCCTCTTCCAGTAAAGGTGTCATTTTACGAAACTCGGGGAGATTGACCTCCATCATTGCTTCGCCTTCACCTTGCACATATTTAATGGTCTGGAACTTTTCTTGGGACATAATTGTTGAGCCGAACGCCGCATTACCCTCCAATTTGCGCGTGTCTGCTATGATTCCTTTACTAGGATCAGAGTCTCCTTGTCGCCTGGCATCACTTACATCTTTAACGAACTGATGAAAGCATCTTTGGGGTTTGAATTCAATCACCTGATAGACTTTAGTGACTTCTAAACCATGATCCAAATACCATTTAAGAAGAGGGGTAGCCAATAATATTTGCTTTGCTTTCATTCCGCCAACTAGAAGTCGACGTGGCTTCTGTGATAGGCCAAAACGATCGACATGTTCTTGCATGTGAGACCCTATTACTTCAAGAGGGACATCTGTGGTACAAAATAGTGGTGACATTTCCTGAAAGTACTCATAAGGTGTCATGGTGGGATTGGAGAAGTGAGCTGGCCATTGATCTGGTACTCTGATATCAACTTCTACCATGCCAAAAAGACCGCCAGACTGAACTCCGGCAAGAATTTCGGGTTCAGTGACGGCCCGTTGTGGCGTTTCTGGTAATCTACTTTTCAAGAAAGCTTTCAACGTGGTGTCGAAATGCATTTGATTGCGAAATTGGCATTCCCACATCTCAATGACAGTGAAACCATGTGACCTTAAATATTGGGTTGTCTCAAGGGTTTTCTTATATTTGGTTTCCTGTTCTTTGTGCCATTTGGCATCTTTGACTGACTTCGTAAGCCAGCACTGATGTCCATGCCAGTAACAGCCATGGAACTGATATATTGCATTTTGTTCTTGCTCATATCCATCAACAGGAAAGGGTCCAACTTTTTTCTCCTTGCCTGTATTCAGTTTATGTTCAATTTTGAGACCTTTGGTTTTCCCAACATAATCCATCCAATCATACATTAGTGAGTATCTATCCCTCTTTTCTGGTTTGAAATTGTTTTCTGCCTTTCGGCGTACAAAGGGTCCACATGGCATATTTTGACCAATAGACCATAAATAAAGGGCATTGGCATCAAGACCTAAGACAGTCTGACATAATTTGTCAGGATGGCCCCGAATAAAGGTTTTATCAGCCTTGTGATACCTATGAAATATGATTGAAGGTCCTCCAATTATGTTGTCTTTAATAGTGTAGTAAAGGTCCTTGTTTGATTCATCAAACAGAGAGAAGGATGCTCCAGCCTGACGTCCGCATTCGAATAACATTTGTCTAGCTAGACCTGGGAGAGAAATACTCGTTTTGAACATATCAATATGCCGTGCAAAGTAGTATTTCTGCAAGTGTTCAACAGCTTTAACGAAAGGACCACAATCCAAATTGTTGTAATAAACAAGGTAATCCTGAAAGGTTTGCATGTCATTTTCCCTCCACACCTGCTGCACTGCTGCATAATTCTCTTCTGGGGTTTTCAGCCCATCGTTCAAAACGCTGTCATTTTTCAATGAGGAAAACCAAGCTGAACCAAAAGGAGGAAGCTCTGTATGGTCTAACTTATCAACAGAAGTGAACCATTCGTATGGGAAAAACCCTTTGGAGTCTTGCACATCAAATGCTTTGAGAAAGCTAGCATAATTGACACCAGGGCTCAGATACTGGGTGATATCTAGAAATTTAAAATTTTCATTGCTAAGACATGCATACTGATTATTTCGTTTGACAGTGAACATATGTTTACTGTCATGCATGTTTAAATGAGCCGCCAAATATTTTTTGATGAGATTCAGGTCATATTTAGACCCGTTGAAACTGAGACACGGCAGTTGATGACAGTATCTGTCCAGCTCTTCCTTAAGTTTTTGACATTGAGATCTATGCTTTTCTTCAATCTTTTCTAAATTCTCACTTTGGTCTCCTGAAACATCCTCCTCGACAACTTTTTGGTCTCCTGAAATATCCTCCTCTACAACTTCAGGTTCATCAGATCGAATAATAAGATCAAGTTTTTCAAAAGCGTCTGCAAATTTTGTTTTGGCCAGCTCATAACTTTTGTCACAAATTTGTGTCATAGATTCAACCATCTTTGAAACCAACTTGTTTGTATTCTGATCAACTAAGCAATGGGGCATTTTTAATCCTTCCACATTACTGCAAATACTAACTGAAATAGGCACATGCTCTGTCGTCCAACTGAGCTTTTCAGACTTTGGTTCTTGCGTTGATATTAGCATAGCTTCAAAATCAAAGACAAGAAACCACGGAAAGAAACGCTCAGTAGCTGGAATCGTGATGCCATGCTCTTCAAGTTTATCGAATATGGTTTTAGGAGAGGAATAAAAGCCTCCAGGAAATTGGTGTTTTGTTCTCCCCTGACATTTTCGTGTGTGCCTTTTCATGTTACTGCATGTTCGGAAATGCATATTGCAGGTAGGGCACTGATACTTTTTTGTGAAGCCTTTTATATTCGCAATGTAGGATAAATGCTTGTCATGCAAATTTAAATGCATTGTGTCTTTAAAACGACACTGTGATTTGTAGACTGGCAAGGCAGATAGATCATCCTGAAGTCGAAACACATTGACATTAATTTCAAAGCATTTTTCAAAGTAACTCAATTGTGATAGTTCAACCCCTTTGAATTGTTTCGGGTCTGAGCTGATATTGGAGTTTGGGCATTTGTTTAGCATGTACTGGACCCACTGGTCTAACAAAGCTTTAGTGTGAGTTTCTAGCCTATCACGCTGATGACCCTGATGTGTAGCGAGACAGCGAAAAGCACACAATTTATCTTTATACAACTTACCCTCTCTTGATTTATCTAAGCAAATAATAGACCTACTGTTCTTCACATGTTCTGGCAACTTAACATGTACACCACCTAATGAATAATCTAAAGAATTCACAATGAACCTAAAGTTTGTTATTAGAACTGGTTTCCACTTAGTGTCGGGCCTCTGGCGTAAGATGAAATCTGTAATGTTCAGTCTTTGTAACCTTAATCTCAGTCTGTGAAGATCTTGTCGCCTTGATATATAAAGTGGGCGTTCAAATAACGATTCATTGGAGTAGGGTGTGAAGTACCTATACTCCTCAGTTTGTGTATTTACCAAGATGAGTCCAAACTCCATGTTAAATCGAAAAGCACTGTTTTGTCTATCATAGACTTGATTTGCAAGTTGCATGATAGTAGCAACAGTAAAATCGTTTGTTGTTGCATAATTATACACAGATTCCACACTACCTTCTTGGTGATTTGCAAGAATTAAAGGTCGGTTAGCCTCATAAACCTCGCGGAGGGGTTGATTGTCTTCAAATGGCGAAGGCTGGTTACCCCATGGTGGTTGTTGTAATGTTGTTCCAGACCCAGTTTGAAAGTGTTTTTTCATCCTGTGAATGTAGTGGGCATGCCTGTCGGGAAATGTCTGATGGCATTGCCTGCAACGCACTTCACTTCTTGACTGTTTAGGCTGTGTACATAAGGCAGTTGCTGCTGTTTCAGACTTTCTCTTCAGGGCCTGAGCCTGTTCTTGTTTTGATATATCGTCAGAATTGCGTTGTTTTTCATTTGAACAGTGATTTTTTTCGTGTCTTGTTTTTGCACTCACATAGTTGAATGCTTTTGTACAATATCTACAAAAGTGTTTAAAGTCCAAATGTTGTGCATGAACGTGGCGCTGAAGTGATTTGGCAGTCGTGAAACAGGCCCCACAGGTCTGGCATGTAAACTCCATTCCAAGACTGAAAATCAAAATGAAAAAAAAAATTACACTCAAGGATGCAAGAAACAATAAGGTTTATACTGTTTACTGATCTACATAATTAACCCTGTGCCTAAAATACTGATGGAAAATTGGATATTGATTAGTATGTTGTAATAATTTGTGTTATATAGACGGTTAGTGTAGTTTGACATTTTGTTTAATTCAGAACACATTTCTCTAGCCTTTAAAAGCAATTTCTCAACAGTAACCTTTCAAAACATTTCATGCCATTTTATAATTTACTCAAATTTATTTTGTTACATAAACAATACATTATTGACGTCTCTCTCTCTCTCTCTCTCTCTCTCTCTCTCTCTCTCTCTCTCTCTCTCTCTCTCACTCACACACACACACACACACACACACACACACACGCACACACACACACAATGTGAGATGCAACGCTTACCTAAAATACTGATTTCTTCTAGCTTGTAGTAAATTTGATTAGTTCCACCTTTTTATCTGTTGCTGAAATCAAATAATCTGAGTGGTCAGCGCAATTTATGATTGGCATTTTTTATAGACCGCAAAAACGCTTAGGATTAAAAAAATCAATTTGATATGCTACAAAGCTTGAATTTTTGTTGGTCTTCTTTCAACATGCTTGGATTTGTGCCCTGTCATCAAAATTAAATGAGCTATCAAATCAAAATGTGGGCCAAGGAAACCTGCTGCAAAAATAGTGCTACAGTGATACTTCTGACCTAATTAAATAATGAGGCACAAAAGACCGCTCTCCATTTATTTACATGTAAAAATCAGATTTGTGAGCAGCATAAGTAATCTACTATTGTGACACTTCTCATTTTTGAATTGTCGTTTAAGTACATGCCTTTATTTAGGGAAGCTCATCTCTTAGCTGTTTGACTTCTGGATGCATTTTATATTAATTTAGCAAATGGCGATATAATTCAATAAAAGCGTCTCTGTACTATTTAATTTTTAACCCTTTATCTGTCAATATTTGCGATCATGAAAATGTCGTTTGCTAAGCATATATTCACATGTACTCCAGACTGATTTTATCACGGAAACAAACACAATGAACCCTGATCAGACTGCTCCCTTAGAAGCAGTCTGATTAGGGTCTGAATTCGATCGCAGAAGGGAGAGCAGACGATATTTTACAGGAACAGCGGGTAAAAGGTTAAGAAGAAACTACAGAACTTTTTAGTCAAAGCAATGACTTGCTGTACAAAATAATTATTTAACTGTTAGCAGTCATGTCATCTGTGTACTTCTTATCTCATAATAAAGTTTCCTCTCTGGCTTTTTTTCTGATAAGTGAGAATCTAATGGACACATCAGAACTTTAAAAATTAAACGCAAATAAAACAGTTTATCTTTTATTTTTATTTCTATCAAACAAGCTTATCTAGTCCACTTGACTGAATATCGATAAAGATCGCCAATTTGAATAATATACCATAGTAATACTTTAACAATAAAATGAAACGCCTAAATTTAGTATGATAACAATCGACTAGACAGTATTAAGAAAAGAAGAAATTTATCGTCTTACCTGTCAGCTGTTAAACTATTAACTCCGCTTTTTCACTGTACTTTAATACAAGTTCAACGTTTAACATTCAAATGCCAGAGCTGTTATGCGGCACATTAGGGTCTCTACGTATATATAAATTATAGCATTGCACAACAATGGTGAAATACCAGCAAACGTAAGTACAACGACAGAAAATGGGAAAACCTGTCACAAAATATTGCGTCATCTCCCGTAATAGCCGTTGCATCATTTCCAGATGTTGTGCAATCGTTTTCATGGGGGCCGCCATCTTGGAACAACAGGAACAACTAGCTTATAAAGAATCCTTCCCTACTACTGAGATATATTAATAAATATTTGGTAATCTTCGATTTATCACGATTTTCGATAACTTTCTGTCTTATACCAAATCAGGTAGAACTATCAGCACATTGTTCCTACCATTTCTCGGCCATTAATGTGTGCAGACTAAGATGCAACAACACATTTATTTTCCTATTGAGATTTCAGTGATAAAATTTCAGGCCTGGCCAATTTGATGAAAACCCCGCTTTCTAAGGTTGCCTTTCTAAACAATAAAAACACATTTCTGGTGTCAAATGTCTTAGACTACCATTTCGTTCAGTCGGATCTGGTTGGCAGTGGGTTTCTGAAGGCCTAAACTGTGTTAGATTTCTGTTCAAATGTGTAACCTGAAAAATTGGACCCCTGCACATTTAAATGACTTTCATGCGTTACCTCGTGACAATATCCGTATACTTTTACTTCATGCATAATCCAGTCTTTGAACATTCAGATACACATTCATTTGGTTTACTGGCTTGCGTCATTCTGCATATAAATGGCAAACAATTCAGTTGTAGCGTTTTCACTTTTGTTCAGTATATAACCTACACGACGATCACTGACCTGAGACGCCATCGAATGAGTCAGTCAACCGTTGCATATTATTAATAAACTGGGCCAGTTTATGTCCATTCTACCAACAGTAATACTCCCCCGTTGAAAAGAGCCAAAAATATGCCAAAATTCCATCTAATTACACAAAAACTCAGCAAAAACATCAGGTTGAAAATTTTGTCAAAAAATACTGCAGCTTTTCCTACCAGCATATCGAAAATATCAAGAGAAAATAACGTGAAAAGATGCACTTTAAGTCGATTTTTCGCGTTTCTTATTAATGCGGCAGTACTTTTTTTAGTCTAACTCTGATGGCTCTGTTTTAAACCAATGTACATAAACAAATGCCAGGAAAGGTATGAATCTGTATGATGTTTTAAGACTAATACCAAATTAACACTGAAAAGTTTCCAAAAATAGGATCATAATTTCTGAAATCTTATTGAATGGTCGTCACACCCCTAATTAAAAACTTATTATGTAAGGTAATTGCATTCTGTATTTTCGATACCGTGATAAGGTTTGTATTAGTGATATATTGTTATTTAATAGGGGTATGTATAGTTTGCTCATTTCCAATAATCGTGCCCAAATTTGTTTAAAATAGCTATTTTAGAGGTACTTAGACTCAACGTTGTGTACTTATTATATACGCGTATAAATACGCACCAGCCATTGTCGAATGTAAAGTGATGCCGAAAAGCGGATCAATTATTAACATTAAATTTCTATAGGGTATGTGTATATTAGATTATGTCCTTTTGGTATTTTTTAATACAGTCGAATCTCATAAATTCGAAGTCCTATGGACTAGAGTTTTGATTTCGAAGTATCGAAAATTCGAATTACAGGGATGTATAGCCCCCAAAAGGATTAGTATCAAACGTAAGTTTTTGGCGCGTAAGAGAAACGCCTCAAGGAGACGTTTCTTTTACGCACCGAAACTTATGTTATTATAGGCAATTATTAAAATAAATCCTAGGTCTTGTCTTTGAATTCAGTGTGTCAAAAATCTATTTCGAATAAGCGAGTATTTCGAAACATCGGCGTTTGAAATTTCGAGGTTTGACTGTAAATGTAATTACAAGCGACGAAAAAAAGCACGGGTCGGTTCATACCGCCACAGTAGGGTCTTGTCAGTCTGAATGTTCTCTAAGGACGTTCATAGGGCTTTACTTAAAAGGACAAGCCTCGAGGTTATAAGGCTCTTTTCATACTCAACTTAGCTGAGCATGAAATTCCAATTGCTCCTAAAACTAAAATACTGAATGTTTTTATTGCTTTAATCCACTCAGATGTTGCATTTTTCTTGCTATTAAACGTTAATATACCGAAAAAATGTTGGTACTTTAACATGTGCATGTATTAGCGACATATATTTCATGATAATTTGAGTTGAACATGATTTTCTTAAACCTCGGGGACAATAATTTGTACGAAATCTAGTTCTTCACTGTTTACCAAGTTTCTTATTTAGACGTTAAAACTTTCCAGTTTAGATTTTTTAATGTTTTAATAGAGACAACTAAAACAAATACAACTTTAGCCTAGTTTTGTTTTGTTTGATTTGTTTCTTTACGTCCACTCAACAATCTTTCAGTTATGCGGGACGGTTCTTCCTGGGTTGAACCAGTACTAAGCTAGGATAAATGTGTCTTGCTCAAGGACCACAACGCAGTGACGCCGGTGAGGCTCGAACCCGCGGCCCTTCGGTCTCGAGTCAAGCACTCTACCACTGAGCCACTGCGCTCCCTACTTTAGCCTAGTACATTATTACACCATTGAGTGATATTTCAATGTTTTAAAGCCAATATCTCACAATGAACAAAGTGCACATGCATGCTGGTGCAATAGGAACAACAAAGTATGATCATGCTAATGTACGGGAGATAATCCACTCCCTAAAGCTCGTGGATGATCTTTCCATACATACGCACAATCTTTACAATAACTTACACTTGTGCGAAAGCTTTAATGGACATGCTACATGTACATGTATTTTGATATTTTTCTCAAATGCGAGCAGCGAATTATTGGACGAGCCTGTGCATCGCCTTTACTATTCGTACACACACGGCTCATGCCAAAGTTTAGGTCTCTGGTCCCACTTATAAGCACAAGATGACTACTCTTCTAACGATTTCAAGGAAAGATGGTTGGAAACTTATCAATAATCTATCTGTGTGTTCTGTTTTGATAAAGTGGTCGATATTTTATAGGGAATTTGGGCTATTAAAGGGGTTAACGTTTATTCTATTCTATTTCTATTCAATATACATGTACATGTATAGGTTTTGTGTACACGAACTCGTAACGGAAGAGACTCATCTTAGCTTCTTTGTAACAAAGGAATGATAAAAGTAATGATTCAAATACCGATCAGCTTACAATGTAACAATAGATATCAGGTCACTGTTTGTCGAAAATTGAATATAACGAATGAATTCTAAGATATATAATCTTAAGATTTGGACAGTAAAAACACAATGATGTTTTATTATGTTACAAACAATCTCGTAAACTTAAATATATACATTATACCTATCAATGTATATTTTGCCGGTTTAGACAAGAAATGAGAAAACACTGTTCTTCTTTTCTGTTTTTCTTTATGTAGTTTCATAGTGCCAGTCTATCACGTAAACATCTCCAGGTCAAAATGACCCCAAGTTTTCCCAAATGATCCTTCGTTTTCACCTATAAAGTGAATTTGAGGGTGGGTTGGAATCTGAGATATGATTTGCTTTGACACGATTTGTTCCATAGACCAATGAGTTTATTTGCCGTTTTTCTGGTCATAAATATACTCTGGTATTTCGAGGAATCTCAAACGCTTATAGTTCCTCAATGTATATGTAATACACTGACCCAAAATGAAAACTTTACACCGTATTTAAAATTATATATTTTGATGATAAATTAGTTTTCCTGTTTAATTTTTTTGTCATCGAATCTTCAATGTCTTATTGATGTCTCTAAAAAGGATTTTTTGATGAAAATTTGATATTGCATATTTTTATGAATAATTCAGTTCAGAGGGGTCAAAATGAAAATTTCTAGAAAAAATTAAAACAGTTACACAGCATTTGGAAACAAGAAATTACTGACTGTGTGCAATAAGTGAGATTTAAAAGATCATCAGTAACCAGTGTGACCTCCATTCTTTCGCATGCGTAGCAGAATACGTCGCTTCATTGAATTTACGTAACGTCGTATGAGTACGTTGGGGAAACATTTGTCATTCTAACAGAGGTGCCTATTGGAGTCATTTATCGCATCCATTCGATGATTGAACCCGACCCGTCGACCCAATTCATCCTATACGTGTTCTATGGGGTTCATGACTGGGGATAAGGCAGGCCATTGCAAGACGTTAACGTTATATTGAGCATGACTTTGTGTGGATATTTACGCGTTGTGTAAGGCCTTGCATTGTCATGTTGTAAAATGTCAGGTCCGTTATTTTGCTAAATGATTAAGGAACTTTTGTACATGAACCCCATTAACGCCAAGCATCAATGGTTGCTGGTTAAAACGACTACGTGGGTGAGTTAACGTGTTAACGTGACAAGGACGTAACGTTGTCACACGTGCGCGACCAGTTCTTGCACGAACTCTGACAGACCCAGAACTGTTGTACCGGTTCATAAGATTATGAACAGTCTTTCTAGAGCAGCCGAAATGATGCGCGATATCATTTACCGTAGACCCCGCCTTGAGCACGCCAATAATTTGGTTTCTTTGATCTTTTGAAAGACGTGCCGTCGCTAAATGCAAGCGTTTTGTAACAATAAATTATTTTTTATCATCAGTACTCAGCTGCAAATGTTATCTTGTCAGTTTTAAAGTTGTTAGTGAAACACCTGTTCCTGAGCACGTGCAACGTAAGGAACAAGTTTTTCAGGCGTTGACGCTTGAATAGACCTGGGATTTGAATAAAAGCTGCATAATCGTTATCCGCGACGAAATTTCGACAATTATGCATAAATCTTACAACGACATGTATACTAACAAAATAGCTATTCGAAGATATAAAGTGTAAAGTTTTCATTTTGGGTCAGTGTATTTAATCATGAAGCATTGCATTCCTTTGGGGCAGTCTATTATTCACGATTTGCAGTAAAATCAATTGTTTACTATTTTAAAACTTGCAACTAGTGTAGACCATGATGAGACGCTGCAATCTGCAGCGTCTCATCATGGTCTACACTGGTTTGCAAATGTCATATTTTGAGGAGGTTTGGTTGAATGGGCTTATGCTGGAATCAGTTTAAGGCTAGTGAAATAATGATACAGGACTGTTTTTTAACCTCATCAAAATGAAATGAGAATGTATATATACCCGTTTGTTTACGCCTAAATAATAGCACAATACCTGGCCCAGTTTGACTATTGAATGAAACATTGAAAAATAAAATACGTATATAATAATGTACCCTTTGTATGGAGCTATACAAGCCCATTCAATTTTGAAATGACACAGCCTTTTAGTTCAATTTCAATTTCGAATACATTTTATAAGTTCAAATTAGCAGCAAAACGTCTCACGTGTTGAGTCGCACTAAGCAGCAGCAAAAGAAATACCGCAAAAAAACATCGGGCTTTCATATTTTGTACAAATTCCGAGAGCAACTAAACATTATTACATGTACCACGTGTATTTATTAAACATGTTGTCCGGTTGATCATTATTGGAACCATAACGTCCCATACAATAACTGCCTTATTGCACCAGCATGCGTGTTCTCTTTATGCATTGTGAGATATCTGATTTAAAACATTGGAATACCACTCAAAGATGCAATAAGGTGCAATAAGTATATATAATGCTACCACCACATACAACATACCATTTATTGCATTATTATTCGGTAAAATGCAGGTTCGGTTACAAAGTGTATCTGCCATAATTTTCGATAAACGTCAGAGTATCTCTGTGCGAAAAATGTTTAACGCATTAGCCGGCGGAGTTTGATAGCAAACGAGACTCAATCCCCATCTTGAACTTTGAGAATTATTATTATTGGTCTTTACGAGGAACATTCTTTCCAAAAATGGTAATCTCTAAAAAAAAATTCAAAGACACGTATATAAAACCATTTTGGGAGTATCAAATAATAAAAATGCAAGATTTGCGTGTACGTGTGTAGGAGAGAGGGTTGGTAGTTTCGCTCTACTAAGCACTAGCCCAAAGTATCTTCGCGCTTGTCTAAATACCCGATTTCCAGGTAAAACATGTACCCGATGTCAACTTTTGTTTGAATTTTTACATTTCCGACACCCTGATGTTGAAATCGGCAAAACATAAAAGGCAGATAAGCAAAGCATTTAATGGGTTTTAAGTATGTATGGGGTTCAATACTCCACAAATATACTTATGTCAACTGTGTCTATTTATTCAGTGACGTCGAGGGCTTTAATATCTAACAACATTGGACCACACCAAAATAAGAAAAGAGGGTATCGTACTACTCTAGTACATTGTACCACGTGACTGTCCTAGCGCAGTCAGATCACTATCTGCTTAAGTCGGTCCTTTATACACATGTAACACATCCTGAGCAGGTGGGCCTAAACTAAGGTAAACTAAGGGTCTGTATCAAAGACGATCGTAAATCGTTGAATGGCCTTTTTAGATTGACCCATCTACCCTCGGACATCGAAATAATATTGACTTTTTGTCTTTGCAAGCGCCAAAGTTTGTTATTCTTATTGAAGGACGTTTAATAGGGTTAGAGAAGTATCCATGACCCTCAATATTAAAAAGAACCTTACGAAATTAGCGGCCAATGGCAATTCTGATCAGCCTGTGCGCACGCACAGGCTGATCAGAATTGCCAATGGCCGCTTGACGACTACTTGACTTTTCCTCAATTTCAGTCGAAAGGCACGGTGTCAGTGCGGAATTCTTCGGACTTTTCCGGTACATTTTTACGATACATTTTCTCAAGATGGACATCAGAAAAATTTATAAATCTATAAATCTTATATCGATATCACCAATTTTTCAAAAGGTACTATGTGGGCATGTCCTTTGTTTACAAACATGCACTATTTGTCCCTTTGTTGTTAAGGGTACATCAGGTTTATATTTTATTAATGTCTCATCTTGGTTTGAACTTAAAGCGTATTAAATTCTTTTTTCTAAGTAAAGCAAACCTATCTGTAATTGAGAAGGCGTAACCAAATAATTTTGGATAGCGATATGGAGACATGTGCTTCCTGGTGCGTGTAGAGCTGAACGATATCGATGATGTAGATAGCTTTGTTTGTTTTGTTTGATTTGATTCTTTACGTCCCATCTACAATCTTTCAGTTAAACAGGGACGGGTCTTCCTGGGTTGAACCAGTACTAAGCTAGGATAAATGTGTCTTGCTCAAGGCCCACAACGCAGTGACGCCGGTGAGGCTCGAACCCGCGACCCTTCGGTCTCGAGTCATGCACTCTACTACTGAGCCACTGCGCTCCCTACTGATGTAGATAGCGGTTTGGGCTTCCCGCCAAAATACAAATGTATTTTTTTCGTAATAAATGACCAAAGTATGAAACCTGCGCAGTATGTCAATGTGTTTCATACATTTGTATTTTGTATATAATGTAGCGAGTTAACAAGCAAAAAGAACTATTACATGCTTTTCTAACAGTAGTCAGCTTATTTTCAACGTGTTGGTTAAATGTATATGGATATGGACTGACCAATGACGTTAAATGTAAAGATCCCGGCTATCATAAAATCCGGGCCAGTATCGGCCCACCAGCAAAACGCCATTTCAATGGCGTTTCGCTGGTGGGCTGATAGTGGCCCGCTCCAAAAAAAAGTGTTTTCTGGGGTACCAACGAGTATTTTACTTTGTGCTTCTATTGCATAAAAAACGGTACACTGTTTGTATAAATACCAAAATGGTCATCTTATTACAAAAGTATAGTTACAATTAAATGACACGTACTGACCACCTTAAAGACCTATATTCCTGTCTAATAACTATCATTAATTGGCTAACTAATAAGGGACAGTTTCAGTATCTTATAGGATTAAAGTGATCTCAAGAGGGGACTTACCTGTACACAACACAATTTCTTTCACAACATTTTATCAGAAAATATCTACATCCTTCATGGGACCACTTTTATTGCCCCCTGAAAAGGAAGTCATAACACCTCATAAAGATTAGCCTTCGATCTGTCTAGAATAGCCCCCAGGCAGTGATACCACTTTTATAGTCTATTAATGTACCCCTTTAAAACAAATAGCAGTTATATGCACGACCCGTATTAAACGCATGCTGATAGTATCCGGTGCCAGAACGAAATACGTGAAACCAATTATTGGTCATCTTCATTAGAACGATTGACTGTGTTACATGTATCAGAACTGGGTTTACAGTGTATGGTGATCATGTGCTCTTTTGATCGACGATCGTGACTACCTTTTCGTGTATGCCAACTTTAATTAACAAATTATGTACAACATTGTATATTTTGAAGAAGGAAAGTCTGATTGTATTCATACACATATATTGCTCGACTGACTAAATTGGGTGGTAATTAAAATAAAAAAAAAAAATAAAGAAAAAAAACTTAAAATAGATCGAGGTTTTAGACTAAAGTATCAACGGTTGAAATTATACTGACGTCAATTAGAAACTCCTCTTACATGTAGCAATGGTATAAAAGAGAGGTTAGCCACGTTCTGATTAATCGTGTAGAGGTTGGGCAAGATCGGAAGCTAATTTTGATTTGACATCACGGTGTCGTGGTATTCTGATGAAGTCACACAAGTTCAACCTCAACATAACGACATCAGTCATCAAATGCTTATGGTTTCAATTTGAATGTGCTCTCATTACGTATTCTAGATGTTTTACAAAGCCATTTTTAAAATTTTGGATTAATTTCTCGAACATTATCAACTTTTTGAAACTATGGCGTCATGGGCGTTACATTTAAAACATAATGTAAGGTCCGTTGTTAAAACTTGTCAACGTTCTCGTTTTAGAGGGTACATTAGTTAGTGTACGTTGAATATGCCCACATTAAAATTGGTCACGCTCAGTGAACAATTTGTGGTTTACGTTAACGTCATCCAAAACGGTGATCTGGAACATGAGTCAAATTCTATTTCCTCAGCAATAGTGCTGCTTTCGTAACAAATAGATTCATCCACCTTGCAAAGACATGAAGCTTATTTTTTTAATCAAATGACATGCGAAAAAGTGGGTGGGATAAGTCCTCGCGTTCAACAGAAGCATTGAAACATTGTTTGAACATTATAAACGCATTTTCGATAAACAAGCCAAATGTGACATAAATTCCGTGTGAAACTAATGACCCCTATTTCAAACCGAGATTGTTTTCTCACCTGAAATACTCTTGACGCAATAGGGTTTTCAGGAGATACGCTTGGATGATAAGACCTTATCATCCAAGCGTATCTCCTGAAAACCCTATAATGTTCAAACAATGTTTCAATGCTTCTGTTGAACGCGAGGACTTATCCCACCCACTTTTTCGCATGCCATTTGATTAAAAATGCACTAATATCATAACCTAGATCTGTTAATTCTAAGAAATATTAATGTGATGCATTTCTTATCGATGTCAGTATATTTGATCCCTGGCCAGCCCATGAAATAATTATAATATAATTTATCCCATATGCATTAAGTCATCATTTTAAGGTGTAGAGAAGCTATCCAGGCCCCGAGGTTATAAAAAGGTGATATGCTCACCTCACATGAACTTTATTTATCATGCTCATAAATGTTCAAATACCATCAATTGTTCGCCACTTCATTAAAATACAGTAAATACAAAACAAAACAAAGATCTTAATGACAAACGGTAGCTTATCGAAGCTCCACTTGGAGTATTCTGCAATTCTTTTGACATACATTAAGCGATTGCTGGTCTTGAAAACCAACTTGTGGTCTTTTGAGAATGGCCATTTTACTGTAGTTATCAGAAGTTTAGTTATCGATAGCCATTTAACTATTTGCATGCTGGGTAAATATGAATACTTGTCCGCTGACCCCGTCCCCCTTCCACAAAAAAGTCGTTCAGGAATACCAACAGTGTTTCAAATAGTTTGGATACAGATCAGAACAGTTTTGGCGCCCATATCAGACCCGACAGAAGGGTTAAACTGTTTCCAAAAAAAAAAGTGACAGCAGTACAGCGCTACTATTGGTTTACCTTAGCGTGACCATGTCCGAAAGCATGACCTATACGTATTTACAGGGCAGGTTTGGTGTATTCAAAGGCCGTCAAAAGACCTTTCAATATGGATTCAAAATACCACAAACTTTAATTGAACTTCAATCTGGCATTGATATTGTCCAATTTATTCAGAGTATGGAATGGCTCGGAAAATGATATTGCTAAATATTGACTGAACCATAAAAGTTGATTTCCCACAGCAAATTTATGTCTAATGTTAATATTTGTATACTAGTCTAAAATTTCAAACTAGAAAACTCTTTACGCATAGATCAATACGCGCTCAAATCGTGTATTCGACGTAATAAAACGGTAGATTTTTATTTCTATTTGTGCTTTATAAAGCTCAAATAGAAAAAAAATGTCTAACGTTTTTTTTGTGTGTTTTTTCATATATATCTAATGATGTTTCCGTTGCATTTTTTCAATCTAACTTGATTGCGAGCGAACTCGGGCCTCCGAAAAATTACATGAGCATATCCGTGTTTATCAAGCTGTGCTTTATCAAAGTCATTAAAATGAGAGTTCATTGAAAAGGGCTCAAAACTCATAATTTTATTTGAAATTTAACAAATAGTGCACATATTTCAAGGAGATATTTCAGATATGTATATGTTTACCTGTGATTTTTGTTTCTAATTACAGATGGACACTTTTACGAGAAAAGAGACAAAGACAAACTGAGATATATAGATAGTGTTGTAAAAAAATAACAAAAATAGGGAAGTTCTCGTCAAGATTCAGATACGGATGTAAAATAGAATATAAAAGTGATTCAACACTTTGGATTAGAAATATTTTCGTTATTTGTGTTTTTGTGTAGCTGAGACAACATTCTGAAAAAAAAGTTGGAATACAAAAGATCGAAATGGGTGGAATCTCGACATGTTGTCGAGTTATAATCGTGGTAATAAATATCCTATTTTTGGTAAGTATACTTTATGGTTAATTTACTCTGCTGATTTATTCAAAGTTATTCTGCATTATAATCAATTTTGAGCTAATAAGCATGTGAAATCAATAAATTGCTTTAAGATAACATTTTTGCTATACACATATTTACTTTTGGAAAATAAAAAACAAGTGTTGGGTTATATTCTACATGTATCTTCTCCTATATTCAACCAAAGATAACTCTCTTTGACAGGAATTCAAGAATTCTGTAGTATCAAAAAAACACCATTTTGTATGGCCCTTTCCCAAGCATATTCTTTAATCATAGAAAACACATGCCTATATGATTTCTCTAATTGATATCTGTATTCAGTGATAGCATCAAAAAGCAGACATATTTTTCTAAGTAATTTCTTGAATCATAGCATGGTATCATACGCAGATAAACTTTCCCCATGGAACTTCGTTAACCTTTGGCACCAAAGGCTGACAAACTGTCCCCAAGTAATTTCTGTAATCATTGGAAGCAAAAGCAGATAGTTTTCCGCAAGTAATTACCGTAATTATTGGAACCAAAAGCAGATAAACTTTCTCCGAGTAACCATTGGCACCAAAAGCAGAAAACCTCCCCCAATTTCTTAAATAATTAGCACAAAATGCGGATAAACTTTCCCAAAGTAACTGTGCGTACACAAGACCAGTGACCTATCTTATATAGGTCACTGACCAGACGCAGATAAACAGTACCAACGTAATTTGGAGCACAGTGGCTCAGAGGTAGAGTGCTTGACTTGAGACCGATGGGCCGCGGGTTCGAGCCTCACCGGCGTCACTGCGTTGTGGTCATTGAGCAAGGCACATTTATCATAGCTTAGTACTGGTTCAAACCAGGAAGATCCGTCCCCATATAACTGAAAGATTGTTGATACGACGTAAAGAATCAAATCAAACAAAACCAACGAAATTTCTTTGACCATTGGCACCAAAACGCAGATAAACTTACCCAAGCGCCCAATATTTTTGGAGGACCATTCTAAAAAAAAAGTGTGAACGTTTCGGCTAAAAGACAGCTGCTGTTAAACCGCCATAGTAATATGGAAATCTCGACAAGCAATCTCACAAAATTACTAAACGTCCAAACATAACTGAAAATTGTTGACTGGGATGTAAAGCATCTACACAAACAAATAAAACGCATTAAATGGAAGGTTGAAGTCGGTATGATTATATTATAGTTCCTTCTTCCGCAATCACATCAATGCGATTGTCATTGCTGGTTGTCATGACAACTGATTAAAATATACATCAATCAGGTGAAAACACGGCCACTGATAAATGAGAAAGATATTAATTAGCAAGAATGCTGTTACAAAACGTGCCAATGATAATATATCAGTCAGCACATGCGATTTGGTATCATAGGCGAGCATCGAATGCTCTTGCGAGCCTGCGCGTCCGCGCAGTCTCGCCAGAGCCTCGTTCGCTGCTAGCAAACACTAGATGAAATAAGTAAACTTCTAGCCCAATCTGCACATATTTATTTGAATAGTGATTTTAACGCATATGCGACAAGTCTCAATCCCGTATACTGACAAAGCACATTGCCCTACAAATGCGAAGGTGGTACTTTTACGTAGTCGATTAGACAAACTGAATACGACAGCAAGTTCGATTTGCGGGTTTGGCATTGAGCACGGTCACTTCTCTCATAATGCTCATATGAGTCATCCGCATTTGTATTGTTCAATCTTCAGAGAAAGAAATATAATATGTTTGGATAATTTTTATTATGTGACCCCCTCAATATATAATGGACCAAACTTCTGTATCAAACTTCGTGGGAAATCGACTGACTGTATTGTGCACGACCTGTGGTAAATGTCAAGAAACCCTCAATATATACAATGGAGCATGAAAACGTCATTGGTCTGAACATTTAAATAGATTGCTATTAACCCTCAACATGCTGAAAAAAGACATGCTCATTTTTAAAAGTTAATCCTGTTCCACGCTGGTTTTGACTCTTAATTTAAAGTATCATCGATATAAGATTTTGGTTATGGGACAGCACAATGCATTTTGGCACTTATTTACATAAAGTTTGGAAGTAGATGTAATCTCAGACCAAAACTGGATCTCTAGTCCCACAGTATATGACATCATGAGTGTTCAAATGAGGAAGTAACAAACAATAAAATAGTGTGTAACAGTAAAATAAGAAGTCGACTCTAGAATGTATATTGACTGATGAAACTGCAAGTGATGTAATTCATACAGACAAGGACAGAACGCCATATTACTAATAAGTAAAAAACTGTCGGAATTGATCACCAGATTGGAACCACCGCCAAAACAATACATTGGTTTTCGAGACCAGCGCACTATCAAGGGAGCTACCGTGGATTTAGGGAATAGTATCAATCCTAAATCTACCTAACTGCAGTTTATTAAATCACTTTTGCAATCTTATTTGAGTCAATAACTTTATCTTTCACGTTGTAAAACGACGTTAAATCATGTCTAATTCTTCTATGGTCATTGTCGTCCGAGAAATTTCATTGTCATCCGAGAAATTCCGTTAAATCAGATATAATACTCACATGTCGATCAAATTGTCTTTCTCCCATCTAGTTTTTCTATATTTCTAGGTATCTCCTTTCTTTTCTATGTTCTTCTCTTAGTTCTGGCAGTTTCATTCCCCAGAAGCGAGAACTTTTGTTTGAAGCCATTGTCATAACCTAAATAACTAATGTAGTTTGTGCATTTTTGCTAGACTTTGTTGCGTCCCTTGATATAAATACTTGCTTATAAGACCGACTCATATAAAAGTTAATATTACATAGGAGGGTTTCTTGGGATTTATTGGAACTCGGGATCTGTTCATTATCAGCTATTCTTGAGAGTTATATCTGTTTTCGAAATTTCTACACTTTGAAGAAATAGTTCGTGTTAAAATGGCTGTTTGCTTTGAAATGATAGTAAGTGAAACATAAACCCCAGTGCAGTTATTCAAAAATATGTCTTTTGTTGCCGATTTTGATTCGAAAGTTGAACTTTTACTGAGTTAATGGTGTTTTTGCGAACTGGGAAGCTCCCCTGTCACTTTTTAACGGTTATTCGGTCATTTCAGGAACAGTAACTCTTATTGAATTGTTTTCTATGAATGGACTCTGCATAACAGCGTGATGCGCGTATGAATATCGCTGTTAATCAGGTCAACCACGCCTCGTAGTGTATTCCAATGAATGGAAATAAGCCGTTTCATGATAAAACCTGCCTTTCAGAATTTTAAAAGACTGTGTACGCTGTTTAATACAGGGGCAATAGTTAGTTCTCAGAAATTTGATGTCGCAAGTTGAGCTATCATACCTTACATGCATAACCAACAGCAGTGTGCACATGCTGGTCATTGCATAAGGATATATCTCAGTCACGCATACACGTCATAAACTGAATGACCTGGCGCTTTCACATCGTTCCTTGATTAGATTTCTTGTAGATGTTATAGTAATGGGCCAGCTCATTTAATTATCACACCCTTTAAACATGAAAGCGCAGCAATCCACTATATTTCGGTCTCTGTATTCTTCCTGCGTGTACGCTGTTCATATAAACATAAATGCGGCAGATACCGTAATGCATTTAACATGCGTGAAGTAATCATGCATGCACAGCCATCAAGTGGGTCTATGCACCTAATTTTTGGCTCATATGTTCGTCCAAATGGTGCCTGCTTAAGTCGTCTGCTGCACATAGTTGATAACTTTATTTGCTTAAATTAGTACAGAGGCAAACTCCAAGTGTTCAAGTGTTTAATAGAGTCGGATCTGGAATGCTCTCTTTTCAGTACATATTTTTGTCCACAACATTATTTGCCCGATTGTTGTTAGTTATTTCCCTGTAAGTGTTCTTGCTAGCATGCACGCATGTGCAGTCTGTTCTTGAGCTTTCGGTAGTCGGCCTGGGTAGTGTTTAATGCAGACGGATCTTTTGAAATTTATATAAAAAATAAATAAATAAAAGAAAGTCAGCACCTATTTGTGTACACAATAATTATTTCAGAAAAGAGCCCAGTTTGTACTAGTGAACGCTCTTGCGAGAATGCGCGCATGTACGATTTCGTGGAAAAATCAATGCAGTCGGAACTTTGGCAAGTTTATAAAACAATCAGATCCTATCAGAATATGCAAAAACGACCCTCCTAAAACCAGGCCGAAAACGACCCAGCCGAATCTACCCACGGCCGGAAACCTTTGTTTAATGAATGTGCTACATCCGCTTTCCAGCGTCAAGGCAGTGACCGATATGTAGGTCACTGGTCATTGCTACCACGTCGTGCAACAGAACCCATAGCGGCTTCTTTGATCTTAAACATTGCTATCAGCGAGCGTCTGCTGATAACATAAGCAGAAAGTTTAGTCCCAGATCTGGTCCGACAAAGAGTTTTAAATTGATCAAAACTGACAGTTTTCCTGACTTCTTTTATCATACATTTGAATCTACATGTAAAAACAAGGGCGCCGATGGGACTGCGCGGGCGCTCAGGGTGGTCCCTGTTTTTAACAAAGTCGGGGTTCTCGCGGCTTTAAACATTATATAGGCGTCTGGTTAATAAAGCAAATTTCGATAATCTCAAGGTCTATTCTGTTTTCAAATACAGAGCCAAAAACCATGCTCTATAAGTTCCTTACATGCGTATATGAGCAGTTATAGGCCTCAACTTAAACGGTAAGATTTGCCTTATGCGATTCTGTCTTATAAGACTCCTTCTTTGAATAAATACCTCACGGAGGGAGGTTTCATTGCTGTTTATGTAAAAATGATTGATTGATTGAGTGAATAATTGATTGATTGTGTTTGTGTACATCATTCGGTTTGTTGATACATGTACTCACATGTAGCTTGTGATGTAATGAAAGAACGAACTCTTTATCTGCTAAAGCCGAGTTCATTGATATGGCACTTAATGCCATATCTTTTCTTGTAAAAATGATTGTTTAGAGTGACATAATGCTTGTTGCCTATCATTATTTAACCTTTAGTCAGGGGCGATCGGGACCCCCGTGCGAATTTGATGCCGATTTATGGTGACCTATACCAAATCAAACTTTAGGGGATAACCAATGAAAATCACCTGGTCACCCATCTGGGTTTTAAGTCTGGACGTCATTATGACGTCATCAAAATAACGTATATTGTATCAGTGCAATTTAAACGGTATGTCCATTGTAGTCTATGGCAATCAGGACTTCCTTGCTTTTTGTTTGCCAATTTCAGTCGAAATGCACCAAATTAAATCTTAGGGGTAAAATAATTAAAATTAACATGTTGCTAATAGTGTTTTCGCATCAGAACAAAAGGATGACGTCATTGAAATGACGCCAAATATGTGAATACCACATATATATACGTTTTGTCCATTTCCAAAGCATGGAAATATTCCTTTAATGAACTGGCAGCCTTATCATGACTGAATACAAACTCTTTTAAATCGTAACATACAAATATATTCAGATAGTGTGAAGTCAATTCGAGGGTGGGGGGGGGGGGGGCGAAAATGCCGTCACGATTTACGAATAAAAAGACAGTGAAGTGAAAGAAACACAAACAGTGTTTTTGATATTAAACGGTGTAAATATAATCTCGTATATAGATGTTCCACGACCTTTGACCAATGACCTTTGGGTCTTTCTATTTCAAACGATTGATATAGAATACGTAAAATGAGCTAGTCCGGCTATAACATATGTGTATGTCAAAGCTTTTATAGTAAATGTAAATAAATGCCTGAAACCCCTTTTTTCTAGAATAACATATCAATATTGTAAATAAAGTTATGCTTCAAAGCTTTTGGCTTATCTGTAGCTGCTTATCATACACTCAAAGAAAAGATAGTAGTAATAACCATTTGCATACACTATCAACCAAAGTCATTATAGTCTGACTTTGACCCATGAAGGATCAACGGTTAGAAGAGTCTACTTAGTAGTAAGTTCATGATATGGAAATAAGGATAAACCCTCTACAAGTTACCCATTGTACTTCAATAGCACGGTCAATAGAAAACTGTTACAATTTGATTTATCTTTCGCATGCTTATATGTAGAATCGTCTTCAAAGGTCAAAATCGGACAATAAGGGATTCTTGGTGATACGGCTAAAGAAATATCTGAATCCACGTGAAAGTAGTTGTTCAAAAGTCATAAGCATATTGATCACTGGCAATATTTTACATGAGTCCTCTTCTGCTCCACAGCAACACAAATCAGTACAATATAAATGGTTTAGTTTGTACTTACACCGAGATGTTTCGCATACAGACATGCTGCAACCACATTTTATCAGCTGCATAGGGGTTTCGTGGGGCAGGAGGCAACATGCGCTGATCCAGGAATTTTCGTCAGTTTTATTTAGTCCTCAGCTTATTTTACAGTTTACAGAGGGGTCCAATGGTTTTATTGCTGAGAAAACTATACTTATACTTTACCAAGGATCCAGAGGGGTCCATTATATGCCAGGGGGTGTTCAACTTTTTCCAGGGGGGGGGGGGGTCCAAATGCTAATTTCTATAGAAACCCATATACGTACTTGTTATTTTCCAAGGGGGGGTGTCCAGACCCCCTATCCCCTTCTGGATCCGCACATGGGCAATGTCATCAAAACGAGACAATATTTATCACAGTCCCGCTTCTAACCATAATTGTCAGGCATTGATTTGTCAGGATTAATGACAGATGAGGTTTTCCAAATGAGGCACTGGTACTGTGCACGTTTAACACCTTCGAGAAACACAGCTCTTGGAAGTGGTAGTTTTTGCAATTTAGCCTTTTTTCTTCAAAATATCCACTACCTCAACGCAGTGAGTCGAACAATATCGGTGACTGGCTAATACAAAGTAAGAAAGACGGCAAAGATCAGGAATCGATACAATCAGGTACCACACCTGACCCAGGATACCAATGGGAAAGTAACAGACTCACAGCTAGACATCACAAACGAGAGCTAAGAAGTCAGGACATATTACAAATATATTACTCTAGTGCATCCGCCACAGTGCTTTCTAAGGGCACTGAGCCGAGGTAAAAGAATGCTTCGCGGATAGAGACTCCAGCATAGCTTAATGTCTGCCAATATGATTTCTTGCTCTTTCCTGACATTGAACTAGTTAATATCAGCACCTGAAAGTGCATGGAATTCGATCAGAGCCCTGGTTGTGACATCACCAATGGCACATTGACGTCTTTAATAAGTGTCCTGATCTTAGAAACTTGATGATATATGAGCAAGACTGTTTAAGAAAATGTAAAATATCAGCACTCTGCAATTGTTTTATATGTGTTTTATTTAAGCGGCGAAAACAAAATTTGCTCCTCTGCAAAACTGGGGGTAGGGTTGTGCATTAGCTCATATAAGACAAAATATTTAAGATAGAAAAGCAAACTTTAGTTTTTGTTTGAAACCAACTCAGAGCAGTCGTGAAACTAAATGACGATAGCCAAAATTACCACTTTTAAATTATAATTAAGTTCATGGAACGCACATAATACAACATGTAGCCGTAAACAGCTGTCATATGTAGTAAAGGCATCCAGTAATTTGCAGACTATTAGAATGTTCATTGATTAGCTAGTTTTAATGTCTTTTTACTGTAGCGCAAACTTTCAATTTTCTTATTCTCAAATTGATAAAGCAACATATGTAACAAGCTGTTACTGGCTAACACCCATGCTTACAGTTTGCAAACATCTCCTTTTCGATGCACCTTGAGTTGGTACATACGATAGAGTATGTCTAAAAGGGTTTGGGATGGAGCAGGTCATTACTCAGCTTGCAGTCAAAATCTTGTTTGATGATTATTCTTGTTTTTTATGAGATGAGGCAGACAATTATTTTACCAGAGAAGCAGAAATAATAATCTATATTGTATATGACTTGGATAAGGATTGGTTTAAAATATTTACATTAGAAAGGAACATTTATTAAATTGTACTGTTTAAATGTGAAACGATTATTTTCTATGTTCCTCTAGGATGTATCTTTATTTTAGAATTATTCACATTAGGAAATATTGAAACCAAATATTGATAACATCTGTAACAAAGGTACAGGGGCTTAATAATCATCAATACCTAAGATTTAGGCACCAGAGGCTAGAGACTTTAGCTAGGAAAACATGCAAAATATATTCATTTTATCCTGAAATGTCATCTCTTACATCAAGCCAATGTCCTTGATCATTTATTATGTCATGTAACATATGTTAAAGCCTTTAACAAGTGCTTCAATCTTGTTGTTAAACCTGCAAAATCTATAATTCTTTATAATATGAGCAAGACAATCCCAAATATGCGAGATACCCAACAGCAGCAAATGTTTTCATATATTTTTACTGTATTGATGCCTACCAAATTCGGCTCCTTAAAATTGGGTGGTGCCTTTGGGTTGTTTAATTGCACGTATAAGACACTATATCTAAAGTATAAAAGCAAACTTTGGATTTTCTTTAACCAAAATGAGGTTGTTAGTACAAAATAATCAATACATTTTGGAAAATGCACATATCAGCTAAAAAGTAAATGATATTGGTCTCAATTTTCATATTTAAAGTGTAATCTAATTAAAGTAACGCACATAACACCACAAGAAGCTGTAATTTTGCTCCAAAAATTAAATGTAGCTAAAGTAGTCAATATGCAGACCATATGAGTAATTTAAATTATTAGCCTTCTTTCTGTAGCTCAAACTTTTAATTTTCTTTTATTTTCTAAAATTAATATGGTAACATATGTAACAAGCTGTCAGAGACTAACGCCCCGGCGAACATAGTCCAAACATCTATTAAAAGACGCAGCTTGGAATCTTCTTTTGGATAGGTTAAGCTTGCGAAATTCCCGAGGGGTAGCATTAATGATTCTCAGCCAACAGTCTAAATGTGGCCCGATAAGCTGGGTATTTATAGGAAATCTACGCTATTTGGCATGCAAAGTATAGTTATCGATAAATAATTCATTGTCAAAGTCAGGTAAATCATTGATGTAACCATCATATGACTAAAATAATTGATATAATGTTAAAAAAGCGTTCGTGTTGGATAAATATGACCATACCAACACAAACTATAGCTTTTATTAACGGGCAGTTTCTTATTATGGTCGCCATATTTATGACGTCATAACTATCCTCAGACGCGGATTTGAGATGGGTGACCACCTTTAAATTAAAGGTAAGACTTCATTGAAGGTTTTGATATAGGTCACCATAAATCGGCACACAATTCGCACGGGACCTATTTTTTTGATATACCAAAGATAACCTCAAAATGCATAAATAATCTGGAAAACGGATCCCTCAGAAAAAGAGAGAACATACGATATCAGAAAACAACAAAATATAATGAAAATATACCATGCGGCTCAAGAGTTATGAGCATATTCATGAACTGATCATGACCAGTCAAACTGATGCTCAGCCTCATCACTGTTTTGCAAAACAGTGTTTAGACAATGTTAAAATATAAAGCTTTGCAAAATTTGATCAAAATTTACCATGTGATTCAAGGGTTATGAGCATCTAACCACGACCTGCGAGACTTATTCTCAGCAAACCATTGTCACCGTTTTGCATACCAGTGTCCCGACAATGTTAAAATGTATAAGTATGCAAAATATGATCAAAATATATGATTCAAGAGTTACGACCGGCCATAATAATGCTCAACTAAACCTCGTCACCATTTTGCATACCAGTGGCTGGAACATGTTTAAATAAATAAGAATGCAAAATGTGATCGATATACACCATGAGGCTCAAGAGTTATGATCATATTCACTAACGGACCGAAACCGGCTGAAGTGATGCTTAGCAAACCCCCGTCCATCTAAAAAGTCTGTTACACATGCTAGTGGTTAGGTAATGCGGAAATGCATTTGTATGCATAACGTGATCAAACTATGCCATGTGGTTCAAAAATTATGAGCTCTTTCAGTAACTGTTAACGGACAGACAGATGGACGAACGGACTCACATAGTGAGTATTGTGCAGACCCAAAGGTAGTGCAATTCCATTGGCCCTAAATGGGTGAAAGGGAAGAATAACAAAAAACAGGGTTGTACATGTACATGTAGCTACAAGTTTACATTTAGAAAAATCCTAAGCCAAACTGAACACAGACCTTATTTACCTACAGTTCCAGCCATTTCGAACCTTACCTCTATTGAACTAAAAAATATCAAACGTTCCTTGGAAACTTGTTCATTCTGAATGCTTGGCATCAAAGCAAAAATTAAAAATACAAAAAATAAGATATCTATAAGCAAAATAGAAGACTAAGGTTCAGATCAAACACTACAAACAATCTTAAGTATACAGACTTGGCGTCGTAGCATCGACATCAATGGCAGTGCAATAAACAATACAGAGGATAGTTCTGCATTGAAGTGATACATATCAAAAGATCACAAATACAAGAAAAAGAGTGATCAATGTTTTGGTTATAGAAATATCAAACTTTAATTTCATTACACAATCAACCTGTTTAAAACCCATGCATGTTGAGCATAGCGTCATTTTAATGGATCAAAGGATAACAATGATCAGAGGATTCACCTTTTCCTAACAGGATGCTGCAAAAATAAAAATGATCTAGATTGGAAAGAATATTTGGTTTAAATTGGTAAAGGGCATGTAGATAGCGTATAGCAGACAAACATCCAACACCATTCTCCCTGTACCACTCACCGAACGCGCGGATTCAGAAAATTTCGTCAGGTCATGAAAACCTTTTAAGTCAACGTAGTTTACGGAGGGCTCCAATTGCTCCTTCAGAGGGGTCCCTACCATTATTTCTAAGGAAACATACAGCAACTTGTAATTTTACATGAGGTGGGTTCCTGATCAACCTGTCCCCTGCTCTGTACCCGCCCACGCATTAAATGATACATAGATGAGTAGCAGACTATAGTACCATATTACAACCAAGCAAATACCACTTTTGCAGTTTATCGTAGCTTTTAAACAGCAATTTAAACAATTAACATATGATTTTTTTGTCATCAAAATGAATTTACAAGAGCTACCTTATCAACAACATATACCAGTAAGCAAATTTGCTGAGGAAAACAAGATTTTATCATATATCCCACGGTAGGACGCCTTTTCCTCTCACGAAAGGCGAAGGAATAAAATATACGCATTCAAGTCGCTTGCTTTTCCCACAAGTCTAGCTGTCTAGCCATGTGAGCTACGCATGCATAGGGTTTATCAAAGTACAAAAGACTGGCAACTGGTCCTGTCTAGTAACTGGTTTTTGAAACGGGGCTTTTAATTAAATTTATACAACTGCGTTTAATTTCATGATCTTTATTGATAGTATTTCAAGTTGATAAAACTGTTTGCGACTAAGATCAGATTTCTCAAACATATTCATTAATTGTTTCTCAACAAGATGTCATTTTACCCCCTAAACTAAGGCTTTGTATTACAACCTTGTGTGACAAATGACTTCAGATCAGCGGAGTATTTTGCGTTGTTGGTTTAAGGCTCATTTAAAATTCTCATAAAATGTCAGGTACGATCAGTAGACCTATCAGAGGGTACATACATGTTCATCACAACAGTTGCAGAGCAGCTTTTTAGAAATGCCTGGAGAGAATGGTTTGTTATCAAAAATCGATGAGCTATTTTGTATACAAATGAATATAAATGTGCCGAATAAATCGAAAATATAATAATCGTGTGTAAATGACAATATTCAATCTTTGATTACAGCCAATTGAAAAGGCAAACAAAATGCAGTTTAAACATAGAAACTAGGTCATCGTATATATCTTGGAACGACCCGCATTGCTTTGTTCTTCACTGTAGAAAAATCGTGGACGTGCACTCATGGGTCCAGATGAGAAACACTTTGCGCGTAAATTTGAATTATTTTTTCCCCATCAATTTTAACATTTATTTTGGGTGCTAAAAGACCCGTCTAAATGAGACGGTTATTTTGAGAACCCACAACATATGTTTTGGTTGAGAAATAAGAAAAAAAATCGATTACACACTCTGATGTGGAGGTCTGCTAGTTACCTGAAGCATTAAGCCTGAGTTACTTGAACTGTGTTCTTGTGGCTCTTCCCATTGGCGCCATACGTCATTGTGGTTTTACCCGGTAATACACCCTTGTTTTTGGTTTTTAAAACTGATTCCAAAATCTAGACATATCTAGATCTTTAAAACTAATTTTAAGAGTAAATGCCCTCTTATAGTTGAACAGTTTAACATATATGGTAAAACAGTTTGCAAATATATGCTGCCATTAATAGCTGCAGCATCGCATCACTTAAAGGACTGTTTTATTGTTTTATGCAAATGAACTTTACTATACATTCTGATTTCGTTCCAGTTGATTGGTCTCGCCTTCTTTGCTGGCGGCCTGTTCGTGCGGTTCGGCAGCTCTATCATTGACGGTTATGTGAGTGGTATCATCAGCAGTTTGGAGCAGTCCATAAGCGACTCTGGGTATGGTACAATCGACATTAACAGTGTATTTAGCATGACAGACATCCTCTATGGTGTTGCTATAGGAATGATATGTTTCGGTCTGTTTCTGCTCATCATCACAATTCTTGGGATCTTGGGTGGCTGTTGTAACATGAGAGTTATGCTTATTATTGTAAGTATTCGAGAGGATCTGCCGAGCATTATGTTAACATTTCTTCATCTATTAACACATTTATCTCAAATGGAATTTCTCACCCTTATCAATTGGACGAATCCAGATCGAATTTAAGGATTGTTGGGTAGTAACTTTCAATTTCATCGACAGTTTAAAAACTTGTACATTATGTAAACAAACAATGTAAAAACTGATTAGACGGCCCGTTTGATCTGATTATGCACTGTTTTCCGATGTCCCATAAAAAGGATGTTGGGCTTACATTGTAAATGGGTTTAAATTAATTCTCTAATCAGTAGCTTTAAATATTTTAAATTTGATTATTTCAATGAGTATTCTAAAGGCAAATTATTTTAACATAAATAATTTTTCAACTCTCACTCTATGTTTCAAATTTTTGGTCACTTGGCCTTTGTCAAGAAATTTCAATAAGTATTTCAAAAGGAATATATATATATTTATTAATGTCAAGTTCTACAGCAACCGTAAAACAAAATAATATAATTCTGAGTAGAGTGCTAAAACAGAAGAGTATCAGGTCACTTCGCCCGATTCACGGTTGAGGGCATTGGTTTCCTCTTAAAACACTGTGTTAAGTTGTATTTAAGCCAATGATCACCATCATATGCGTGAATGCTAATCAGCTGCCTACTTATTTATTTTTCAAAACATCCTGGTATGAAGACGCACTAAACTTTTGCGAGATATTTGTCCTTCTAAGATTACATGTATTTGCATTGCTGCACGGTGACCTGATAAACATTGTCTGTCTAATTGCATGTATCTATATCCAGTCAAAATGACATTGCAATTTTTGAATGTCGTCGTCGATGACGTTAAATTGACACGACACTCTATAAATACGTCATGATACGACTAATTCGAAGTAAACAAACTTTTAAACTGATAAATATAATAACAGGTTGCAGATTTTTAATATGAAGGTAACCAGGTTTGGCTTCGAGAACGCATGTTGAATCGCTAGGCAGAGCCTCGCGATTCAACAAGCGTTCTCAAAGCCTTGCCTGGTAGACTTGATATCAAAAGACACTCACCTAGTATGATTTTCTATTTATCTTTTTTTCAGTATGTCATCATCTGTGGCACCTTGTTGATAGGACAGATTGTAATTATTGGTATCCTTTACGGATCTCCGAATACGGTAAGATTTAGTTCATTTATAGCTGATAAAAATGTCCCCTCAATAAATTTAATCACGAACCTATTTTGTTAGAATTAAATAATAGTTATATCATGGTTTGTCCGCCGTTAGGTGGAGATAATCCATGAGCTTTAGCTTTTTTTAGCTTGTAGATAATCTTACGTACAGGTGGACGAATATGGAATAAACTATTTTATACCACCTTCATTAGTGTAGACCTTGCGCATCACGAGACAATTCGTCCTAAAGTTGGTAAGGGTGGTATAATAATAATAATAATAATAATAATAATAATAATAATAATAATAATAAAAGTCTATCCCCCAAAAATCAATGTGAAAACATAATTTTAAACTAGTTTATTTTAGAATTATTGAATTTCTTTGAATATCAAAGAAAATTTCGTGAAATCTACATAAGTGTCATTTGTGAAAAAGTCAATTTCATACTGTGATTGTTTGCAATAATATTTTATGACTATGAATGGACATACATATAAATTAATCAATTCTGGGTCATTGATGCATTTAAAACGTATATGTTAATTATTTTTTCACCTCAAAATGCAAAATTTAGGGCATTAAAGTAAGGAAGAAGGCAGATATTAGGAATCGATACAATCAAGTACCACATCCAACCTAGGACACATTATGGGAAAGTGACAAAACTTAAGAAAACATCACACACAAGAGAGCCAAGAGGTCAGCCCCTTCCCAGCAGGTGAACACAAGCCTGCAAAAAACAGACAAAACAATATGACGAAGTCAAACACAAAGCACAAATAACAAAAAAGATCCACAAAAGAAATACCGCATTGGAACGTGTTTAAAGCAAAACTGATACTTTTACTACAATCCTATCCTTAGTAGCAAGCTTAATGAGAAAATTGTAGTATAAAAAATGGATGTAAATATTGACATTATTGGAAATTAACTTAAGTTTAAAACTATAAAAATGTGACAGCAGCAACTTTTGATCAACAGTTTGACATATTAATGGTTCAGAACAGCCTTCACCTAAGTTAGAAAATAAGTTTTTAAAAGCTGTTGAGTTTTAACTCATTTTCCTGCAGACTTCCAATAGAACAATCAGGGATAGTAGCTCTTGCTAAAATATGTAACTTTTTATAATTGCGTCTAGCATACAAAGTCCATTTAATACAGTAAGCTTCAGGTGACTACGGTAACAAAAATTAAAGTTATAAGGCAAACTGTGTTTAGTCACACAGTATGTTTGGTTATTTGTGTTAGTAGTGACATTGACCCTTTTAACACCAATGGAATATTCCATACAGTTAAATAAGGCTCGTCAATTATATAAATTGAGAGGTCACAGGATATGATTTCCGAATAAAATTTTATTTCTTTTTCTGAAGATTTTTTTATCTTAGCAAACCGTGCAGACCCTGATAAAACTCCACATTATGTGGCATTTCATCTGAGACTTCACTGTTTGTCAAAGTACTGTTTTGGGGTTTCATGTCCACAAAGGGTTAATCGTGCAAAATGTATTTGATACTTCCAATTGTAAACAGACATAATTATGTGGCTGTTGTTTTTTTTTTCGTAAAAAGTATGTTCCCCAGCTTGACCCAGCATATCTTTTAAAAGGTAAACGTCTTTAATTCGTTTACACAATATATGTTAGTGGGAAGCTGGGTCAAGGTAGAGGACATAAATACGTAATAGTTATACTATGGGTTGTCCGCCTGTACGTTTAGATAATCCACGAGGTTTAGCGAGTGGATTATCTTACGTACAGGTGGACAAACATGGTATAACTATTTTATACCACTTACATCAGTGTAGACCTTGCACATCATGAGATATTTTATGCTAAAGTTGGTAAGGGTGGTATAAATTTTTTTTTTTTATCTTTAGCTCGGACCCGTCTAACAGACTTATAAACACGTGTTGTTTTTGATATTTTGTCTTAATTGCAGTTCCACGACCCAGCAAAAGCAACCCTGAAAAGTGGAATCACTTCCGGCTTCGCGGGACTCAACGGCACGAATTTAGAATCAATAGCATGGAATATCATACATCAGCAGGTAAGTAACCATAGCAACAGTGTTTTGTTTAAACCCTATAACAGTCATTCACGGCTAATTTCATCTGTTTTCTCTCCTGCTCTTTAGAAATGGAGGGCTGTTTAACATTTTGTACTCTAATGGATTTCCCATATGTATAGATACAATAAGTATGGGACTGTCCATTTTGTACTTTAAGGGGTCTCGGGTAGAATTTTGTAAATTTTGAAGTACTTCTGCCCACGAAGATTGTTTAAATAAAAGCGAACAGTGTAGAACCTACTGAAATGCAGCATTTATTCTGCATTTCATCTGAGTCTTCACTGTTTGCCAGCGTACTCATTTAGAGATTTCCAGTATACAAAGAGATAACGGATTGAATTTAGATCGCTCTGCTTTATTGCTTGCGTTGAAGGTAAATTTCAATCCTAATGTTAAAGTGAACTATTGCTGCAGCGATATCAGTTGACGACAATTTTAACTGCGTTTTTGGCTTGCAGTTAGACTTGAACTATTCTGCATTGATGGAATATTTAATCGTATTTGGAACAGCGAAACCTGGATGGATACTGTAGATTATATTTTGAGGGTCCCAGGTTATAATCCCAAAATTGCACATATTTTGTGAGTATGTGCGAACGTGCATGCTGACGTGCGTGCATATGTTTGTATGAGTATAACGTCCCACCAACAGATAATATCATATGGAGACTGGCCCACATCTGAAAATCTCATCCGGCATACTGGAGAAGAATGTGATAGAACCTGCATCCCCTGGTTGCAAGGCTAGCGGTTTATCCAGTACTCCACTGCAGCTCCAAACTATATGTACATTTAAGTCTTAGACTAGCAAATTTCCGCTCGTTTTCTTATAAAAATTGGAAAAAAGCAGATACTGTTCTGAATTTGGCCGTTTTGGAGAAACTTAAGCACTAACCAAGGTCGATAAGAAGATGAAATGCTGCGCTAAGAAAAGTTTTAGTATTTAAAAAAAGCACCAGAGCACAAACAATTGCCCGATCATAGCCCCCGCCCCAACCACCCCCCCCCCCCCACACACACATACACACTCACAAACACACATGAAAAAATGCAACAGACAAATGATTGCATGGCGAAATACTGCATACCCAGGACCAATCATAAATACACATACAAATTGCCACAACTGGACAACAGCAGCCAAAGCCACATGTTGAGGGAGGCTAAACTAAGCTGTTTGGTTCGGCATAAAATTAAGATAAATCGTGAGTGTTTTGTTGTCAGGTGTGGTGCTTGATTGTATCGATTCCTGATCTTTGCCCTCTTTCTTACTTTTCATTCCATTTTCAGTTTAAATGCTGTGGCGTGAATACCTACGAGGATTTTACAGGCGCCACGAACTGGATAGTTGACTATACTGGTACCGCTTGCACGTGTACTCTATTGTCACCACTGTCGTGTTGTAAGACGTTACCATCATCATTATCAATAACCGAGTTTTCCTGTTCGTCTGCACCTACAGACACCAACAGTTACCTCAATACGGTAAGTGTTTCTTTGCTCTAAGAGAAGACCAACTTTAAGAAATGTCACCATTCAAATAAATCACAGCACATCTCAGTCGTCTCCCTTTGACATGTTAAACATTTTAGCGTTTTGACCACGTCCTTGAGGTGAATATGGCAATTAAACATTTTCTGGAGGTGTTGTAGAACGTCTCCCTGCCCTTCACTAGAGCGTTGATTTTATTTTCTTGTCCTTTGTGATCAGGGATTCTATTGTGGAACTTTGAAATCATTGAGGGTCACTGATGTGGCCTAAATGGCTGATACTAGCTAGTCTGCCCCAGAAAACTTCCACACTCTGCACTTTTAGTTCTTTAGTGTAGTCTTTCATTCCTAAGGATATCATTTTAAGAACATATTTGAGATTAGTTGTATGCAATATTTTATTGTGAGGAACATTAGAAACTTTGGGGGTATAGTAAAACCTGTCTAAAACGGCCACTCTCAAAAAGACCGAAAAATGTTTTTCAAGACCGATTATCAATTAATACAGGTCTAAAGTATTGTAGAATGCTCCAAGAGAGCATTCTGCAATATTTTGGCCTTCGTTAAGCTACCATTTGTCTTAAGATTTTTGTTTTGTCTATTTTTAAGTTGTCGCTTTAGACAGGTTTTACTGTAGTTGTATGCAATATCTAATTGTGGGGAACAATAGAAATTTTGAGGGTAATTGTACGCAAAATATAATTTTTAGGAACATTCAAAACTTTGAGGGTAGTTGTATGCAATATTAAATTGCGAGAGGCATTTGAAATTTTTAGGGTAGTTGTATGCAATATTTAATTGTGAGGAACATTGGAAACTTTGAGGGCAGTTGTATGCAATATTTAATTGTGGGGAACATTGGAAACTTTGAGGGTAGTTGTATGCAATATTTAATTGTGAAGAACATTCAAAACTTTGAGGGCAGTTGTATACAATATTAAATTGTGAGGAACATTCGAAACACTGAGGGTAGTTGTATGCAACATATAATTGTGAGGAATATTCGAAATTTAAGAGTAGTTGTATGCAATATTTAACTGTGAGGAACATTGGAAACTTTGAAGGTAGTTATATGCACTATTTAATTGTTAGGAACATTAGAAACCTTGAGTATAGTTGTGTGCAATATTTTTAATTGTGAGGAACATTAGAATCTTTTGGGGTAGTTGCATGCAATAAACAATTGTGAGGAACATTCGAAACTTTGAGGGTACGAGGGTTAGTCAAAAATAACTGAGCCCTACCTCATACCATTTTAGTATGGTATTGTAGACACCAAATGTGATTATGTTCTATAAGTATTATATGTCATAGATGTTTTGACCCAGAGGAATTACCCTAGAGAAGCTTCTATTATGGTTGCTAGACAACTGAAGATCGTCAGTCAGAGCAATGCGTTCACGATCTCAGCCACCAGGAACATACAGTATGTCTTTAAAAAGCTTGTGTACTTGATAGCTTTTGTGAAACACATATTTGACATTTATTTAAATAACATATATCATATTGTCTTTTGACTACACTTGGTTCATTAATGTTAAGGAAAACATTGATTGCATGCGTTGCCTAGCAACAAAAAAACGCCAAAATTCCACAAATTTTCAAATACACGAGGATTGTGTTGCCATGGAAACAACATTGTGCATTTTAATCAAGAGACTCAATATGTCTGAGGGTTGATTTGTGTATGCAGTACTTTTAAAAGGCATTATAAGGCTAATATTTTATGTTAAAATTGTGTAAATATGAATGTGGGTGGGGTAAATTATAGGACTTTAGGCATGTTAAAATTCGATAAATTCTGAAATCAAACTACAACAGCATCTATAATTTGGGGTCATTTGGTTTCTATATTGTGACACTAAATAGGTTCACGTTATAGATATCAAACGACAGTGAATAAAGCTTTGCTTTAACATAACTGTTTCCATAACAACACTTAGATTTAGATGTATCACCGCGTGAACGCACCCCTTTGACAGGTCATATTATGTTGCTTAGCAACCGTTACCAACAGAAATAAAATAGGTGATAAATAGACGATATATAACTGCAATGAAACATCATCTAAATATATGTCCATTTTACTTGAATTAGTTGTTATGAGGTAGGGCTCAGTTATTTTTGACTGACCCTCGTAGTTGTATGCACTATTTAATTGTGGGAAACATTTGAAACTTTGAGGGTAGTAGTAGGCAATATTTAATTGTGGGAAACATTGAAAACTTTGAAGGTAGCTGTATGCAATATTTAATTGTGAGGAACATTCAAAACTTTGAGGATAGTTGTATGCAATATTTCACTGTGAGGAACATTCACACTTTTGAAGGTAGCTGTATGCAATATCTAATTGTGAGGAAAATTCAAAACGTTGAAGGTAGCTGTTTGCAGTATGTAATTGTGAGAAACATTTGGAACTTTGAGAGTAAATGTATACAATATTAATTTGTTGGGAACATTAAAAAAGTTAAGTGTAAGTGTATACAATATTTATTTGTGAGAAAGATTAGATACTTTAAGGGAAGTTTTGTTTAGTTTTGAAACATTAGGAACAAAAGTAAATGAGTGTAAATATATACACTATTTCATTTTGGAGCTCTTAGAAACTGTGAGTGCAATTTTATAAAGCATTTGATTTATAAGCAATTAACAAGAGCAGGCACTGAACATACTGCACGGATGCACATGCTACTCTGCACCTAGACAAAAACAGGATCTCTGGCTATGAAGCCCATATCATGTCAGATCAATATCAAACTTTAATACATTATCGCTTCTGATTGGTTTTCGTTAATCAGTAAAAGTAAATATCTTCAATAAATCGATTAGTATAATATAGAGGATCAAAGTTAACGGTGAAGTAGGCATAAAAAGGTCAAATTTTCTTAATAACATCTAATTTGAATTACAAATTAATAGAGTTAATGATATATTGCAGAACGAAAGAACAATATTTGTTTAACCACACATTGAGTATTTTAACCAAAACTTTTGACGTGTACACATGTGAATTTTGTAATCAGTCCAACAGTGTAATTTATCAAACAGCCTTGAAGCTTTGTGCCTTATCAGCTACCAGAATCTAGTAAAACCAAAGCGTGAAAATAAAGAAAATACACGCCAAATTTTAAATATGAACTGCTGTTCTAAGTCTAAACGATAAACAGTACAATCCATATTTTTGAAACAGAACTAAGGGTGAGGTTGGTGACCGTTAAACCGGTTTAAGCCCCCCAGTAAAATATTTTTACTGACCGTTCCAAGGCTGTGCTTCTTTTGTGGAACATTTATGTTATTTCTGTCTTGTTTTGTACGTCTGCTTGTTGACGCCTTGTGGTCACCTGCTGGGAAAGGGCTGGCCCTCTGGCTCTCGTTTGTGATGTCTACTTGTGACGTTGTCACTTTCCCATTGGTATCCTCGGTCAGGTGTGATGCTTGATTGTATCAATTCCTGATATTTGCTTTCTTTCTTACTTTGTGTAATTTAAATGATTATTTTCCACAAATTTCACATTGTAACATTTCAACTGATTAATGGCACATAAAACGATCGGCCCTTTAGCATTTTTGTGTAAGATTGGTCTATCATTAAACATAAGGTGATGCTGACAGAAAATTTTAAAATTGATCGTAAGTGTTTTTTCTTGATATCAGCATTTCATCTGAATCTTCACTGTATGTTGATATCCAATTTAAGGATGCATGATTAAAATGAGTTAAACAATTTTCTGAGGATAAAAATGTATTCAAAAGAAAGTAACTTTATTTGCTGAACAGAATTATGACTTAGAGCAAGTAAATATATTCTAATTTAACCGTCTACTTTGGCCGCTGTATAGATGATAAATAGTTATGAAAGGGTAGGGCATTCTAATAAAAATGTATATGTATTGGTAATTATACTTCATACTGGCGAATATTGGGGAACTAGAGTAAGCATGATTGCATGTGAATGCTTATCTTGGTCATTTGTGCACTCATGGTTGAAATTTAACTTTAAAGCAGGCCTTCAGATAAGATAGTGTAATTGTGAATTTCTTATTTCTCTAAAGAAACATATCTTGTGGGCACACAAAATAATTGCTTGACTGAGACTATTCTTTTGAACACCTAAAACATATGGTGATATTAATAGGTCAGAAAATTATTTCAATTGCGCCATGACATGAGATATCAGACAATGTGGTATGTACAACCAGCAAAGCCTCAGATCAGCCTGCGCATACGCACAGTCTGATCCGTCTTTGATAATCGCTGGAATATCTATGAGTGTTAAACTACTGACTGAATTTGGAATTAAAGCTTAAAGCTCTAAGCTTAAAAATAGGCTGTACAGGCTCGTCTGAGCCTACATTTGTCAAAATACCACATTGTTACATGTCACGGCTCAATTTTACTTGTTCTTCAAATCAAATTTGATGATATAGCTGTCATGTACACGATTTTTCATATATTGACAGATATTTTAACATTGATCGGCAGGTTGACATGGTGTAAAGAGGCAAAGATAATGGACATGATACTTGATAAGCATTAATTTCAAAGTAGTTTCCCTTCTTTATTCAGTATCATATGTTGTTGGTATACATAGGAATTGCCTCATAGAGGCAATTCCAACATGTATCAGCAACATATGTTCGATAAATAAGAGATTTGACACTAAAAAACTTTTTTCACAAACTTCTCAATTATCTACATTGTTTTAGTGAAATTAGCATGGTTAAGTATAAACGTTTTCATGTAGTTTGGTATACACGTGGGTGACACTAATAGACTACAAAGCCTATGTTATTGACAGCTAATCTTGTGAGGTTTCAGTATCTTGAAATGCTAAATTGATGCCTGTGTGGGTGTAATTCCAATTTAGTTGTGCATGCATGCTTCAATGATGTATTTTCGAATATAGGCGAAAGGTACCATACTTGATGCGTTACGTTCTAAGCTATTGAACAGAACCAGATAGCTGCAGTTGTTTTGTTGAACCCTCATCTATAAGGCCAAACTGAAAAATGGCAAAAGTCAGGGGAGAGTGCACAAATACAGAAATTCAGTTTCCAGATTAGATTAAATTGGTTCCTTGATAAATTATTAATTGTATTATTTGAGCCGTGGCACGTGATTTCCAACAATGTGGCATTTTGACAAGTGTAGACTCACATGAGCCTCTGCAGCCTCCTTTTAAGCTTAGAAACTACATACGATATTCATTCAGTAGTTTAACACTTATAAAATACTCAAGCATCTAGCAAAGGCTCTGATCAGACTGCGCGTATGCGCAGGCTGATCTGAGGCTTTGCTGGTCGCACATGCCATATTGTTGGAAATCTCATGCACTGGCTCATTTGAAACAAGCTTGCATGTTAATGCTACCTGGATATCATACGCCCCCGTGCCTGGTTGTATTAAGTCAGATTTCATATGACCTGGTGTTTCAATGTAATTTGTATTTCTCTTTAGCTGGGCTTTCGTGATATTTGTATAGCTTTATATGAGCTGGCGCCTTTACGAGCATGTATAATAAATGATTTCATATGAACTGGAGCTTTCATGTATATTGTATGATTTTATATGACCCAGTGCCTCACTGCAATTTGTATGATTTCATATGAGCTGGTGCCGTAATGTATTGTGTATGATTTCATGCGATCTGTGGCTTTCATGATATTTGTAAGCCTTTATATGAGCTGGCACCTTAATGTATTTTCAATGACTTCATATGAGCTGGGGCTTTCATGTATTTTGTATGATCTCATATGATCTGGCGCCTCAGTGTCTTTTGTATGATTTCGTATGAGCTGGCACCTTAATGTATTTTGAATGATTTCATACGAGCTGATTGTTTAAATATTTTGCATGATTCAGTTCCTCTGCTCCCCTTAAAGTATTCTATATAATGGAATACCATCTGGCGCCATACAGATTTTTATAGATTTTATACGAGATGGCGCCTTTATGATACCTTTTGTTTTTCAGAAGAGCTTGGGGCTAAATAGTTGTTGCATATTTTCTTTTAATCAATCCTCTTTATGAAATATGCTGGTGTTAATAATGAGCTGACGTCTTAATGAATTTGCATATTTGCAGGGTTGTTATGACACTATATGGAACCAGACTTTGGGTAACGTCCCGCTAGTGGCAGGTACATTAGCTGGAATAGCCGTTTTCCAGGTAAGCTGGTGTAGATGCTCTATTTCTTACTCTCTTTCCTATCCACCTGGTGTCGGAAGTTATGCGATATGAGCCGCGACATGTGACTTCTATTGGTCCATTTTTAGATGGTGATGTTCCTCGTTCTACATCCTATGGAGTCTATATCTCTCAACTCATTCGTTTTGCTAGAGCATCTAGCTATGTTGCTGACTTCAACACTCGCAATAAATTGTTAACTCAGAAACTTCTTAAACAAGGCAATCGGTATCATAAACTTCGCAAAACATTTTCTAAATTTTATAGACGATACTATGATTTGATTTCTAAATTCCAAGTTGGACTTAAATCTCTCTTGCGCCAAGGACTTTCGGAACCTGATTTCTATGGTGACTTGGTGTATAAATTGAAAAAGATTGTTGGCTCTGATAATTTTTCAGCGCAGTTCATTAAAATAATTTCTCATTATAAAAAGATTGGCTATAACATTAATGTATTGCAACAGACTGCATGCTTGGTAGTCAACCCAATCACGGTTGGCAACTTTGCTTTCCTCTTTAATTGCACGCCGGTGGGTCGGACTTCAGACTCTATGATGGTTCCGACTTAAAGACTTATCTATTGATGAGATGGTAGGGGCCTGATGCTTTGGCTGTTTGTCGGGCCCACCGGGGTTTACCTGTTGGATTTCCTTTGCTCCGGTATTCAGTTTAATTTACTGTTGAGTCCTTATCCTTGCTTTATCTCCTTGTTAAATCTTGATTTATATGTTTTAGGAGATGATGCATTGATAAGTTAGGGGTCTTTCATGCAAACCAAATATCTATGTGTCTTGATCCACATCTGAATTAAGGGTGAGGTTGGCGCCGTTAAACCGGTTTAAGCCCTCCAGTAAAATATTTTACTGACCGTTCCAAGGCGGTTTTTCTTTTGTGGATCTTTTATGTTTTTGTTCTGTCTTGTGTTTGCTATGTCTTTGTAAACCTGTCTTAAGCGGCCACACACGAAGACCAAAAATTGGTTTTCCAGACAAATTATCGCTTAGTGAAGGTTTTAAGTATTGCTGAATGCTTTAAGGGTAGCATTCTGCAATACTTTTGACTTTCTATGTGTCTTGATCCACATCTGAATTAAGGGTGAGGTTGGCGCCGTTAAACCGGTTTAAGCCCTCCAGTAAAATATTTTACTGACCGTTCCAAGGCGGTACTTCTTTTGTGGATCTTTTATGTTTTTGTTCTGTCTTGTGTTGCTATGTCTGTGCGCGTCTGTTTATATGTGCTTTGTGGTCACCTGCTGGGAAAGGGCTGACCTCTTGGCTCTCGTTTGTGGTGTCTTCTGTGAGTTTGTCACTTTCCCATTGGTATCCTGGGTCAGGTGTGGTACTTGATTGTATCGATTCCTGATCTTTGCACCTTTACTTACTTCCATTAATGTGGCATTTTGACAAGTGTATACTCAGATGAACCAGTACAGCTTCCTTTTAAGCTTAAAAACTCCAAATGATGTTCCATCAGTATCTGAACAGTCATAGAATATCTAAGCAACTAGCAAAGGCTCTGATCAGACGGCGCATATGCGCAAGCTGCGCGTATGCAGATGTTTGTCTGAGCCTTCATCGGTCCCACACACAAATTGTTGGAAATCTCACGTCACGGCTCATATTACTGTTAAAATATTTCACCGCCAAAGCCGAGCAAAGTTGCCTGCATTGTTACACGTTCCTGTATTTTAGTTCAATACCCAGATCAGACTGCCTTAGAAGCAGTCTAATAAGGGTCCAAACTGTTGTTTACAACGATATAAACATAAGATGTGTGACCTAAAATAGGCATCCTAAACATTCAGGATCTTTAATTTTGGCGGTGAGAGGTTTTTAAGACCAGAATACTAACATTGAATTTATAACTTATTGTCTTTGTGCAGGACAAGTCGGTGGTGGTGGTGTTTTTCACATTCTCTTTTTCATAAATATGTTACTATTCTTTCAACGGACTTGGTGATTGCAACTCTTATGATGCTGTTTATTACAAAGGGTCATCACATGTGTGCTATTCTTTATATACTACGCCGACCATTTAGAAAGTACACAGTGTGGTCATTTTTGTTAGTAAGCAATTAACAAAACCATTAATGTTTGGTATCACCTTAAAAAGCTATCTGTCCTATATATTGGGACACAAATTCCATGAGGATGTTGCGATACAACATGATTTATATTATTATGAAAACGTGTACTGTTTGTTTACACTGGAAAAGGCAAAAAGCCCAAGAAATACTCTATACCTTTTGAAAAGTGTAAAGAACATTACGGTAAACCATTATTTTATAAAATTGGATGGTTTTGCACCGTTTTGTTGGCCAGTATATGGTTAAGCTATTACAAAAAGCAATGACGGAGTAGCTTAATACTGATTTTGCAATGATTTTAATTTTTTTTTAAGATAAATTGATTTATGTGTTTGCTTTATTGGCCCTTTACCTCTCTGTCAATAATTGATATCAACATACATGTGTAAAGGCAAAACAAAACGCTCTTATAATCACCTAGAACAATTAGTATGGCTGATTAATTTTAATATGCAACTATAATACAAGGTATTTTATCAAACCAAATCAGAATAATCTATTGTGTCTACCTATACATATGACACAATTTTAATGATGCTGTAATATGAAGAGTTGGACACCAAGATAATATATGATTACACAGCGTCAGCACCTGGTAGAGGTCACTGTAAAATGATGATTTCCGACCAGTGAGTTTGTCAGTCTACCCATCACTAGAATTTTAATCAAATTAGTACAAAGCTTACAAATATACATAGTATGATGTATGTGATATGTTCGACTGTAAGCTGTTTGTCACTCATTGTCATGTATATGTAAAACATGTAGTAGTTAATTGTTACAACCAAATGGCATTTGCTCATAGATTTTTATTCTTTATTTGCGCGACGTTGGACCAGGCATCAGGCTAAATGACGCCCCTGACCTTAATATTTCATTGGTGGCTCAACTTGAGCTATTCTTTTGCTCTATATTTGAGTCCTAAGCCCTTTTCGTTGTTTCATCATAGTAAGTTAATTTCATTAGAATGTTCCCTGTAATTCATTGCATAAATGAGAACTAGACATTTTTGTGTTTTAACAACAGCTGAATCCAAGTCGAAGATTTCATCAGTAAAATGCATTGAAGAAGTGGTTTTGGCTGCTGTGCGTCCTGAAGCGGTGATTCTTTTTGTTGTTGATTCACAATATATTTTGCTCCCATAGTGTGTAGGAGTTTTGTATGTATACAGTTAGTTCGTTATGCAGTACTAAATGTCCTTTCTAGATTCACTTTCATCTCGCTTGTTGGTGGTGGTCTGTGTCTCTTCCTCATGATGCTATGAGTTGGTCTGCATTGTGTGATTGTGGTATTTCCTGGTCATACTCACTTACTTTTTGCTGATGCAATCGTGGGTCATGATCACTGCCCTCATTGTCTTGCTGAAATAGCTAGTCACAATTTTACAGGAAACTTGAAAGGAGAATATGCAAAAAAATTTCACTCTTACATCATGGACTTCTTGGTGTTCATCCCAACTTATGAAGATATTTTTGGCTACATCACAAGTAAACCCTCATTGGGAACTGCCTTGGCCTATTTTGTAAAATCAGACCTCAGATGCACATCGAGGGTCTACTTTGATAACGTGATAATAACGTCATAGAAGCCATGTCAGCGCAATAACAAGTTCAAATGCAGCGAGAAAAACGTTTGCATCACTCCGCGTTAAAAGTTGTAGAAAAGAAGATGCTATAACGATGTGTTATGGAAAATTATTAATGTATTTAACCTATTGATAAAACTCTATGGGTAATCAGAACAATAGAGTTAAATGGAAACGACCCCACGTGGGGTCAGCCTCATTTAAATCAATTATTCTGATTTAAAATTAATTTTCCTTACGCAAGACTTGGCTTTTTCATACTAAATACTAGGCCTTACAAACATTTGAGGCTTCATTCTAGACTGGGCCAAGATTTTTTGAATAAAGAAAACATGTCTTTGGAGTTTCCGGCCTACCAAGACTAAAACAGTCTGCTCTGCCGAAAAGACTTAATGAAAAATTGAAAGTTTGCATGACATTTTCCATAGAATGAATCACTAAGATGCTGATCAGATTGCGTGAATGAACAGGTTGCTCTATGCCTTTGTTATTTGCATAAAACATAGTCAAGTTTTCTCGCGTCGATACCCATTTGATAGATATTTGTACATTAACAGAATATTACTACTAAAAATTACATCACCTATCAAAGTGAGCGCAACAGCTAAAACTTGGTGGATAAAGCTATAAAATGTATCATAGTTTTATCCAAAAAAAAAATAGTAGTCTTGATTTATTCTGGGTGTGACTGAGAACGTGTTGTTATATGTTCTTGTTAGCTGTAAAGCTTATCAAAGGTTGAGAGGATCCATTAACTTAATGGGTCAATACAAAAATGCATGTTTCTGTCCAGTCTTTTCTATTAGCAAGGTGTATGAAGCGACATTATGGAAAATCTCCGTGAACCTTTGACCTTTGGTTCCTGATACTTACAATAATAATAAAAAGCTACACTGAAAAACAATGGTGAAATAGTTCACGGACAATTATAATTATGCATATATATACAAATGTACCAGTGCTCAAAATGTAATTTTCACGATGTGAAATCACTTTTTGAACGCATACGTACATGTTTTTTAAAAAAAGTATTTAAGAGAGTTACGTTATGTTCACGGAGAAGTTTTCTAGAGCAGAAAAAATGCCTTTATACTCACACAATTGGATTTCTAACTTGACTAATCCTCTTTCAGCTTATTCTGATTATTTTTGCCTCTATCATTATACTAACTGGTCGAAATAACAAGACTTCTCCGAGATAATCTAAAACTGGTAAAGGTTAGTAAACATTTTGTCTTTATTCTCACAATCTCTTTCTCATACATTTCTTTTCCCTTACAACCACGAAAAAGCAATTCAAAAGATTGTCACATAATATAGTGAGGAAGATATGTTATTGGAAACGTACGAATTTTTTCAGGTAGCTTTTATGTTGCTATCACAAGCTTTATTGTAAGGCAGTTGATGTATTTACATACACATTAGTAAAATCTGTAAAAAGATGCACTGAGAAAAAGGGGCTAGACTCATATATATTATGTACTGTTTAGCATAGTTGTTAAAAACATTGAATTGAAATAAATCTACGTGCATATTCTGTTTTGATTTATACCTATCAGTTTGAGGTACACTAAAGGTGACAAATGTATTATTTGTTGTTAAACTGATGCTCAGCCATCATGGTAATAATCACGTGTTCTTGATATGAAGTCAACTTGCAAGTATATTTACAGAACATTAATCAAACAATTTTAAGAACATCTTTTTTTCGTAAAACAAAGTTATTGAATAATACATTTCATATAAATTAGAAGTATTAGACTTACTTATACTGAAATTGTGTAACTTGCCAATAAACTATGCATTTTTCATGTTAATTTTAAGTGATGCCTCATCAATTTGATCTTCAAATAATGAACTCAATGATAAAACTGCTTAATGGTGTTTCACTAAGGTGTTAATGACTGACATTTATTATATCATAACGTAGTCGAACTTTACTTTGGATTTTCATTGGATGCTGTCAAGTTTTTATTCATTAAGTATATTCCAATTTGCTACACAGTATTCAAACAAGACATTGAGTTATTACTAATTGAATTCATAAAGCGCTAGACGATGATAAAAATTTTGCGGCTTTTTCAAAAATAACAAATAAGGCATGATATTTCACGAGAATTGTCTGCTGGCACACAATTCTTATGAAGTATCATACCTTATTGTTTTGAAAATTAAGAGAAATGTTGCAAAATTTGTCATCTACAGCAATCTTGATTGGCGCTCTAAGGGTCAATTTGGTTGTACTTGAATATAAAAAAAACGTGATGATAACATGTTGACTTTTTACAGTTATAATGACGGTGTGCCGCGGCCCAGCGCACAAGGCATATAAAGTGCACACGAGTGATAACATGTTATTATCTTCATAGTAATGTATATTTATATATGATATAATTGTTTTAAACGTTTAGGTCGATATTTCTTTAGAGACTCAATTTTTTGCACATACATATGATGGTAAAGACAGAAAAGTATCTCACAGGAATTCAAAATTATACGTATGTTTGGACAAGATTTACAGCTAGATAACCATAGGAGACGCCATTTAACTTGTTAAAGACATTTGTGATAATTGGCTAGATTATCAATCAATATTCAGTTATTACCATATTACCAATATTGCTTTGAACGTATTTAATAACGGTGTTGGGCTCTCTTTACTTAAATATTCAGTACTGATATAACATATTATTTGGGAGGGGGGATGACTAATAAAGGAAAATAACCATGATTCAATAATAATCAAAAGAGTGGTACTGTTATGCTGTGGTATTAGATTAAACGCTCTTAAAATCTTGGTAAAAAGCTACAGATTTTAACAGCATTATCACATAAACTGTGCTGATCTTTCAGTTATTTATTCGAAGATCGAATTGGTAAAGCAACACTTATCAGCAAGCAAAGAGTAATTATTCTCTGTGTATATATTTTGTTCTATTAATAGGTAGGAGTGATCGTTTTGGCTATTATATTGCTCTGTACAACAAAGAAGGACACCAACAAGATAGGCTCAATGGAATTATCCAGCATGTCAGAAAAACCCAGTAAAAATGGTGTAAAGAATTTAAATAATTGGTGAATTCAGAAAGACTAAAACTATAGCAAACAATGCAAATAACATGGGCCACATTGTGAGAAAATCGGACTTTGATGCATGCATGCGAACAAGAAACGCACACACTAGCTAGCAATGTCTGATCGTTTTATTATTCGCTGTTTATAAAGTAAATTAGTTAAATTTGCTACACGCAGCGTTTCGTCATTCTAGCCAGTCTCAGTAGCTGAGCAGGTTAGTTTATGTCTTACTCAGTTGGAAATCCTGAAGACAGGTTTTCTCGCAACATGGCCGAATTAAGATGTAGAGGCCTAGAAAAGATGATTTTAAAGCGTAACTTAATAATTGGTTGACATAAATTCTGTCTTTGAGGTTTGTCATCAGGAAAGGTTCAAACAAGCTTCAGAGATTAGCTATACATACGCGGACCCAAAAGGTTTTTTCAGAGTGGATCCAACTCAAGTGGCATCGTTTTTGTGTGTTTTTATGTTGAGAGCAAGGATCTAAATAACACTAAAAGTGGGCAATCATCAACCCACCAGCAAAACGCGATTTAAATGGCGTTTCACTGGCGGGCCAATAATGGCCCAACATTGAATGCTAGCTTAGAATCTTTATGATTTTCCAGGAGATCCGTACCAGTTTTGCTAAGGAACCCTAAAGCTTAATGATTTTCCTGGGGGTGGGGTCTTGACCCACTGCCCCCCTCTGGATCCGCGCATGTTATACTATTAAGTGGAGACATTATGCCAGAAGCAGATAAATAAAGGGCTGATCTGACTTTACAGATGTAAATAATGGTCTGCACATTTGTTATTTGCATGCAACGAAGTCTTGTTTTCTTGCACCGACGCCTAATTATTGGTATCACCTAGCATTTTGTAAGCTTGAATTTTGGTTGATTAACTTGCATTGCATGAATACAGACACCCAACAATGCAACAATTGCATTTAGCCCCTAATTCCTCGCTTTTACCATGTATACATTCCTAAATTGTAAGAGCAAATACTTCTTTTTTCGAAACCTTCAAACCCATAAGGAAAGTTAATTTGTGTTTAAAGGGAGCGCAGTGGCTCAGTGGTAGAGTGCTTGACTTGAGACTGAGGGGCCGCAGGTTCAAACCTCACCTGCGTCACTGCATTGTGTCCTTGAGCAAGATACATTAATCCTAGCTTATTACTGGTTCAACACAGGAAGACCAGTCCCTTCATAACTGAACGATTGCTGTTGGGACATAAAGAATCAAATCAAACATAATGTTTGTTTATGGATTGAAAGTAAACTGTGCCACATAGTGTTTTATGAATTTCATTGAGAATGTTTATTGCATTTTATACAATCTACGCATTATAACATTTATATTGAAAGGATAAGAAACGCAGAATGAACAATTTAGGTGATTTTAAACCAATGTATTATATTATCATATTTATACGAGTGCAATAACAGCTTCAGTCAAAATATACAAAAGACCATACAAACCTTAAATACTTGTCACCAAAACTACTTGCTCGATCTACACCTGTATGTTATATCTGCATCAAACACAGCAGCTCTCAATGTCACCCCAAATAATATATCCTCTATTTTATTATCCTTTCAGTTATCAAATGATATATAATAAGTGTGCATATAATAACTGTTTATAGTATTTATTCTATTATAAACAATAGGGTAACATTATGCTACTGGGACTTTAGGAAAATTCAGAAATAAGTAGTGTATTTATCCAAAAGTATTGAAACCCGGAAAACAATTGATTAAACTTTGCTTACTATGAGCATATGTCAGGGTCATAAACGTTAAAGAAAGCTACTTTGTATTTTCTTTATATTACATGCTGCTTTAACCCATATAGAACTAGTGTCATTGTCACCTGTATGGGACATAGACTGACAGCAAATATCCTGATTAGACGCACAGGAATGTGGCGTCAGATCAAGGTGCCCACTGTTTACTACCAAAATGTTCAATAATACTTTGAATGAAAATGAATATATCATTCAACGACTCTAAAATTGGAAACAGAACGATAAGAGCTAGAACTGCATTCAGCTTAAATGAGGGTTTTTGTTCCTCTTTAAGACTTCTAGACTAAAGCCTTACATACTGCAATAAATTAATTGAATCACTCCTTTCTAACAGGGTCCGATAAATGGATAATGGATGCATTTTTATTTTATAATGATTTAACGACTATCCCTATTATACCAAATCACTACCTTGGTTATTATTATTTATATCATTAAAACTTACTATGATGCTGTTTAAAGACAAAAGAGGTTGCAATTAACACAGCTGTCTACCTCCTTTATTCCGTTTTATCATATAAGGATTTGGAATGATACATATACCACATTCTTTGTTACTACATGTAATAGCTGTGAAGAAAAGTGTTTGTAAATAACTGTTTCATTGTCTCGACTTATATTGATTTTGTATTTGTGTTGAAATTCTGGTGTCCCTTGATTCTTGGTAATATGCTAAGAACTATATTTATATTTGAGTGCTGCATTTACAACTGGTCATTATCCCTTATCATGCAGGATATTTGATGTGTTACATTCCTACAGTAGACAGAACTGCAGTTTACAACTTTTGTACGCATGGTATGAAATTAATGTGAACAATGTACTATTATCCCTTTTCAAATGACGTCACGTCTGTGAGTGAAATAACACAATGCAATACAATGGATAAACCACTAGTGGTTTGTAGATTTTCCGGAAACATTATGACATCCATAACAAATTTGCGTACATAATGACAAAATTAAAACGTTTTACCGCAGAAATGAGATTTCAAAGTAATGTTAATATCATATGATACATAGAATTTAACATTCTTGCTCTTGTATTATTGAATTTATTAAACTCGACGCGAAAAAGAGATAGTCGAGCATTTTATCTCTTTTCCCCCAACTTGTTTAATAAATTCAATTAAAAATTAGCACTCATGTAAGATCCACTATTAAGTTGTGGTGTGCACCTCCAGTGCTCAAATGTGTTAAGTTTTGTTCTGGCTTCACTGTACCTAATTATTATTCAATTCACTTGCATGATTCCAGGTATTTGTACCTTACGTAATTACAAGCAGAATTAAGAACAGTGCAGGTCCTGGTTAGTTGACTTCTTAGAATCCAAATGATCAGGATCTTCATTGTTTAAGAAACAGGATATATGCATTTTTAGAAAAGTAAGGGCTTATACTTTAACTATGTAACCTTACACTTCGAGCATGTAATGTTGGGCTCAGTGCTGCAATATTGTGTTCCTTTACTTTTCTTGCCTGGTTCCCTTCTTTTCAGACAGCACATGTGCAATAAAGTGTATTTTGTGTGCATTTCACCAACATACCGTATATGAGCTACTGATGAATTTCGACATTAGACGGATCAAAGATTAGACGAGTCCATGGTGTTGCATGGGATATGGAAATCTGGATGGAATAACCGATATATCTTACCTACTTTTCGGTTCATTGTCGATAGCACCAACAGTAGATATATAGTAAAGAAATAATTGTTACAGCCTGAGTAACCTTTCACGTGCTACTGCGTAAACTCGTCCAATTTTTGATCTCTCTGAGGTTGATATTTACCCGTAAACAGTTAATAAGCCGCTGGACGGTACATTTTGTTAAATTCATGAACTCTTTGAAGATTTTTATGAACTATGGCTAAATTTTCATCTCAGTGAGTACGTTTTGTAAAACATGCAAACTTGATATATGTGTATGTATTGTTTTATTCAAAGGGAGACAATTATAACACAAAGCAATATTAAGGCACTGTACAAAAACTAATAGCCCTTATTTGTTAGGATTTGATAATGCATGGCATTCTCATTGCAATTACTGTTGCTTGAAATGTAATGATATATTGTATTTATTAGATCATGTGTGCTTACTCTGTTGGACTCGGTAGTACAACTTTCTTTTCCTTATTTGGCATTGACGTAATACAATCTATCTTTGTGGTTTCTTACGAAGTAAAGCTCAAGCTACGGAGACCAGCTAACTATTGATATTTTACATTTAGCAAATTTGACTACTATATTTTACAAATAGCAAAAAACAATGGCGCTGTTGCGCAGTCTGGTCTGCACCTTTGCTTTGTTGTTTGCAAGTACCAGACTTAGGGTTTTCTCACGTCGAAGCCCATATATAGTTATATGTTACAAGGAGCTGCTGATTCATTGTCAGTTTTATTTCTTTTGTTGAACAGTCAGGCAATACACTGATGAAATTCGCATTTTGCATCTCATCTTGATATACTACTTTATTTCTTTCCTGAGGCTACCATACTTGTGTGTTTTTCGAATTTGTTACATTATTAAATGTTTGCTTATAAAAAGAGAACAAACATAATATGTAAAATGTAAATAACACTGTATTTCTTTTACGCAGCTCATTTGTAGGCATGTACAAAATCAGTTTTTTGCCAAAAGTTATTTGAAACATATATGCAAACAGCAAAATTTACTGAAAATATATATATATATACTACTGTTTGGTTTTTAATAGCAGACATTGCAAAAACAATTTAAGACAAATAGTGTAGGGTCTGTCCACGCATTTGGTATTCTAGATGTCTAAGACATGCAATAAAATTTTATCTTTTGCTGTTTGTTTATACATTGGGTGGGCGATCCAGAGTGGGTCGGGCAGGGGATCCAGACCCTGCTCCCTCTGGAATATCACAAGTGGCTATAGGTTTCCTTAGAAATTCTGGTATGGTCCCCCATTGAGAAGCAATTGCACCCATTGGCTCCAATTGCTCCTCGAGGGGGCTCCATACGGTGTTGCTGAAAACTAAAAATGTTGTCAGGACCCCCCACCCGGAATTTTCTGGGTCTGCACACACGTTGATTGTTTGGATGAATTGAACAAATAATTCATGGGCAGATCCAGAGGTGCGGACAGTGGGTCTGGACCCCCCCCCCCCCTGAAAAATCATAAAAATAAAAGTCTTCTAAGCAAACTGGTCCGGATCCCCTGAAAACTCACAAAATTAAATGTGAAGTTGTTTAGAAGAAGGGGGCAAGATGTTTTATATTTGGTCTCAGACAGCACAAACTAGCAGCCTCGTCTGAGCCTAACTGATCATCTAAGGAATAAGTGTCAAAATCTTGTGTGCTGCTGGCCCAAATAAAGTTGACAAATGTGATAATAAATTAATTTGTTGATTGTTTTTGTTTAATAATTAAAAAGAGAATGATTTGTTAACCTTGTTGTTGTCTTGTTCATTTCAATACCTACTACACAGATAATCCGAACCCAGACCTTTACATTATAAATATTGACAAAAGTATGAGTTAAGTTACTCATGTCTACCTATTGATAATTTCTAAGCAAGTGAGTATGACCAGTAAATATCACATTTGCAGACCACAGACCAACCCATGACACCACCAGGAAGAAACACAGAACACTAACAGGCACATATAAGCAAGAACTGAATTAAAGTTAAGCAAAAAGATTTCTCTTCCTCAACGAGATGATTTCAAGACTAAAAAGGACATTTGGTACCGCATTACGATACAAGGACCATGAAGTTTACATTAGGCAAGTGTTGCTACAAATCACTCAAACAAAGGAAGCAACAAATAACAAAGAATAAACAACAACAGAACCATAAACCCGTAATAGGAAGCTAAGGACTATACCCAAGCATAAAATGACCTATGCTTGGTCAGCAATATAATTCAATGGAAAATAAACAATTATATAATAGATAGAATTGTGTTTGTTGCAAAAAAATCAAGACTATAGAGCGCAGTGACTCAGTGGTAGAGTGTTTGACTCGAGACCGAGAGGCCGCGGGTTTGAGCCTCATCGGCGTCACTGCGTTGTGGTCCTTGAGCAAGACACATTTATACTAGCTTAGTACTGATTCAACCCAGGAAGATCCGTCCCTGTTTAACTGAAAGATTGTTGATGGGACGTAAAGAATCAAACAAACAAACAAAAAATCAAGACAATATCTTAGGTTTGCTGTAGAATAATTTCAAGGTGTGGTTAGGTTGCATCTTCAAGTTGACATTATTTTCTATATAATTTTCTTCCAGTGTTGTTTGCCTACCTTCGGTGGCCAAAGTAAACATGGCACTCACCTTATTCTTATTCATTGTTTAATAATAGTTCAACCACTGGGATTTTAGAGTTATGAGACGCACACCCCATTCCGTTTATGTAAGTTTGTGAAACAAGTCTGGATCAGTGTCAATGGAGAAATGAGGGGTATTCTTTGACAGCTATTTGATTGTTTTATAAATATTAAAGCAGGTAAGGAACACACACCATTTCTTTTAAAGCTGCTGTTTTCCCTTCTGTTGCCACATCTGTTGCTGCTGCTAACATATGAAATTACTATATTGCATTTTCTCATTTCTGGTTTGTCATTTTGCACTTAATTACAGTAAAACCTGTCTTAAGCAGCCACTAAAAAGAAGACCAAAAGTTGGTTTTCAAGACTGATTATCGCTTAATGCAGGTCAAAGTATTGCAGAATGCCCCCCTTGGAGCATTCTGCAATACTTTCGACCTTCATTAATCTACCATTTGCCATTAAGACCTATGTTTTGCCTATTGTTAAGTGACGCTTAAGACAGGTTTTATTGTATATTATTTAGATACTTTAGAGTTTCATTTATGGTCTTTTCAATGTAATGCAACGGGACAATGCTGGCTAATCGGATCACACAAAAGGCTGTGATACAACATGTTTGATGCAAAGTAGGTATGACATGGGTGTGACCTATGGTGTCATAACATAATGAGCCGTGACACGTGATTTACAACAATGTGGCATTTTGACAAGTGTAGACTCAGACGAGCCTGTGCAGCCTCCCATTAAGCTTAGAAACTCAGAACACTGTTCGGTCAGTAGTATAGCACTCATAGAATATCCAAGCGACTATCAAAGGCTCTGATCAGACTGCGCATTTGCGCAGGCAGATCGGAGCCTTTGCTGGTCCCACATACCACATCGTTAGAAATCTCACATCACGGCTCAATGATATTGAAACTGTCTTTCGCACTCTCCGTAGTATATTCATACCCTTACTTTCCCCTTTTCTCTTAGTAAGTTACAACCTTTTTCTCAACTTCACACCTGTTAATTTTTTTTGATACATGTACATATGATGCTTACTCATATATGCCGACTACAGGAATAAAGTTCTGTTCTGTTCTGTAAGCTACCTTTAAACTTTCACTCTAACATTTAAAATGTTAATATAAGCAAACCCCCGGTCAGGACGGGAATACTAACTAGAGGTTCTGTAGGTGAGCTTTGCGTGCACACACAGTAGATTATGTCAGTTTTAACACATGTGTGTATCCAAAATAGGTTCCATATTTAATTTGTTGGTGCACTTAAGGTTCAGAATGCAAGCGTGCGTCATTACGAACGATCTTGCTGGTCAAGAGTATAGTAAAATCCTACCTCCTACTCCTTTTTGCGTAATAAAAGATTACCAGAATCCGACAGCAACTAGTTTATTATGCCAAAAGTAGATATGATATAATGAGAATAATTTCTGAGCTCGTATTTATACACAAACATCGGAATTTAAAAGCTATTACATGACATTCCCCAATTTTTGATATTCTTCATACTTATTGACAACTGTTCTTCATATTTACCCAGCGGTTGAGCATCTGAGCGTTTGGTTGGCGTGATAATGACAAATATTAACAAATTAACAAGTTGCATGCACTTGTGGTTTCAGCAAATCCGTTGGTTATTTCGGGGCCTGTGATTGTCACATTGATTTGTTTGTCATAGGCTCAAGGTGAGTTTTTGTACCCAGTCTTCGTCGGGCGTCTGGATTGCATAAACGTTTTCTTTAAACGGTATCTCTTCCTGAACCACTAGTCCAATTTAAAATAACTTAACACAAATGTTCCCCTAAGATTGCCTAAATGGTATCTCTCCACCAACCAATATAGTAACTAGAATATTTAAAACGATTTCACTTCCTGAATCACTGGTTAAAATTCAAAATAATTTCACAGAAATGTTCCTTATGATGCCCTATATCAAAATTGCCCAAACGGTTAAATTTGCCAAAAGGAGATGGCCACCGGAGCTCTAGATAATTAAATTCTTAAAACGACATCTCCTGAAACACTTATATAAATTCAAAATAATTTCATAAAAATGTTACTAATAATAACATTAACCAAAATTGCAAAAAAAGGTTCTGCACCGCTGAACCAGATGGTCGTCAAAGCTCTAGATAAGAAATGCCTTAAAACAATATCTCTCCCTGAACCACTGGTCCGAAATAAAACTATTTTCACAGAAATGTTACTCTGTTGAAATTGCCAAACGGTTCTGCTCCGCCAAAGTATATGGCCACCAGAGCTCTAGATAAGAAATATCCTAAACTACATTTCCTTTACCACTGGTTAAAATTCATAACAATTTAACAGAAATATTTCTCACAATGCCATCTTCCAAAATTGCCTTAATGGTTCTGCTCCGTTGAACCAGATGACCGGCAGAGCTCTAAATAAGAATATCTTAAAACGGCACCTCTCCCTGAGCCACTGGTCCGAACTGAAAATAATTTAATAGAAATGTTACATATAATAGTATTTGCCAAAGCTGCTCATACGGTTCTGCACAGCCAAACAATATGGCCACCAGAGCTGTAGATAAGAAAATCTTTAAACGACATCTCCTCTTGAACCACAAGTCCTAATTCAAACCAATTTCAAAACAATTACATATAAATGTTATTGATTGATTACATCTAAGATACCACATGTTCCTTATATTGCAGAAACGATTCCACTATGCTTAACAAAAGTGCCTCTAGGGCAAAGAATGCAAATGAGCGTTCCAGGGCCATCCTGGGCCTCCTGGGTCTTTTCCAAAACCCTTAAATACCGATTTCACCAAAAATAACAACATAATTCCATGCTTCCCTCTTTCAGCTTTATTATCTTGGTAAATAAGTTTCTGAAAAATTACTAGACTCTACCAATGAAATTATAGGACTCCACCTATGAAAAGACCTTGCCTCGAGGTAAAAAACTTGAGTTCATTTTCAAACTCAAAATAAAGCGCAATGATTGGCTGCTTGCAGACGCGTGTCCGCAAGCAACCAATCATTTTGCTTTGTTTTGAGTTTGAGACTACTCAAGTTTTATAACCTCGAGGCCTGGACTTCGCCAATGGTTTATGCTGTCATTTACCAATAAGGATTGAAGACGTCGCTGAAGTTTGTGGAGTTGGTGATGTTCCGTTGCGTTCCAGCTGGAAAATGTCCTTTCCTCTACAGTGAGACATGACTTTCGCCGGGAAGTTAGGATCATCATGATAGACACGTGTTTCTGGTAGCTTGCCTATCCACTGGCGCATCATCGTCATCTACAACAAAGAGAGAACTCAGCCAGTATACATGATGGCAATAACAACACATTTATACAGAAGCAGAGGGCGAGTTAGGCAAATATTTTGAGCATAAAATTGTCATTAATTTCTTAGCTATCAATTTAAATCATATACTTTGGGTGCTCAAAAGAACCGTCTCATTTAGACAATTCTTTTGATCACCAACATATAGTTTTTTGATTGAGAAATATTATTTGGAGGATTGCAGTATGTGCGCCAAAAGAATGCTCAGATGGGACAAAGATTCTTTCATGTAAGACAACAGTCTTAGCAGTGCGCTAAATGAGTGGATGATACAAGGGATCATGCTTATTTCATTCGGACAGCAAAGTCTCTTATTCGTCTGAGTAGAGGTACAGGCTGTGCTGAACCTTAGCTGGTTGTTGGTTGTGACTGCGTTTGTTCAATTATAATTTTAAAATGAAGACTCTCTCAAAAATGGTACCCAAGTAAGGTATGTTTTTCATATATTAATCAAAAATAGGAAAAAACTGTTTTTATTTATTTATTAGCTTAAGTAACATCATTGTTTAAACATTTCAGCTCGCTTATACATGTATTTTGACTCATGTACAGAAGCTGGCCGAAGAAAAAGATAAAGGTTTGAAACAAAGGTGTGCCGTTTCTTAAATGCTATATTAGTCTGAGTTCAGGCGATTCTTGCTTATCATTTTTACGTTTTAGATGATATTGCTGAACCTTGTAATTGAAGTATTAGTCTACAAAAAGGGATGAGATGGCGAAATGACACTGTCATGTATTTGGTGGCCTAGGGTACATTTAAAATAAACCTTAGACATATGTACTTTGTAATAAAAATGGTAAAGTGTGACGCACTTAACAAAAAGTACGCATCTCTTTGTCTCTTTATATCCTGCCTTGCGTACCATTAAGGAAGTGTAAAGTTTGACAGTTTAATTTTAATATGCACATGTAGATGTATAGCATGATTTCCATTGATGTACTTTGCTTTTATATGGAGATATTTGATTTGAGTTTGGTTTCTGATTTATTTCTGTGCCCATTTAACATTTTATTGCTACCCTGTTAATCACATTGTATCATCTTAAATATTGGCAGCAGATAAGCATTTGATAGATAATGTTATACGACCAAGTGCAATTGGTGCGTGCCAAACGTGTTAACTAGTTTTGATATGCCAGAACTTTTTGCCCTTCCCCAAACCAAGGACCCTGCGGAGGGATAAAAAGTGTCTGTCTGTCTTTCCATTTATCTGTTATGCTATATTCTCCTAAACTACTGCACCTAATCTAACCAAATGTGTTGATTGACTTTCTAAACTAAAGTTGACTATAGTCTAGCTAGTCCCGCTGGTTTGAGTTTTGCCAGGTCACGAAGACAGGTTTCCTTGCGTATGGCACAACTTATCCCTTACATGTATCAACACAAAAACACAAAGGACCTCGAACAGTCTCACATTCAATATGCCACAATTTTGACAGACTGTGGTAAGGATGGCGTATAGTTGACAACTGTATTTTTGTGCTTTGGTCAGGCCTCAGACTCTATGGCGGCTCTGACGAGAAAGCTTTAATTGGTGGGTTGGTGCCTGACGCTTATCTGTAGCTGGACCCACAGTGGCTCAACTTGAGGGTTTCTTTAGCTCTGACTATCTGTGAGTCATGAGCCCTTTTCTTTGATTCATCATGGTGTGTTAATTTGATTAAAGTGTTTCTCCATGATGATTCATTGCATTAGTTAGATGGCCTCAATGCCAGCTGAACATTTCTTGTACTTCAACAGCAGCAGAATCTAGGGCGAAAATTTGGTACCAGTAAAATGCATTTAGGCTCCCCGGTAGCTTAGGCTACTGTCCGTTCTAAGGCGGTGGTTCTGTTGTTGTTGACTTTTTGTTATTGTCACTCCCATAATGGGAGTCTGTAATTATTCTATGTTTTGTTGTACGTTACTTTATGTCCATTCGAGTATTGCAATCATCTTGATGGGGAAGAGAGAAATGGTTGCTTTGCTTAATTTGTCTTCATGGTGTCTCGTGATAGTTGAGCGGCTCATCCTCGCGGTACTTTGGGGTTGTCTGCCGTTTGTGATTGTGGTATTTCCTGATCATACTCACTTACTATTTTTTTTATTAAAACCGGACATTCGATGCACATAACAATTATAAATATATTTGGCAAATATTGCATATCATTCCCAAGACTTCAGTCTTAAGGGTTGGGGTCTTTTTGTGACCATTTTTCCACAGAAACCCAATTTTTTGTCAGTTATTTGTCTAAATACATTTAAATGAATTGTTTGCAACGCAAAACAGGAGATAAAAGTGTTGCGTTTCCTTAGATATCATATCTAGAATGTCTCATTGATTTTGATTAATAGTGATGTTGACCATAACTTTTGGCTATTACCTGTAAATGTCTTGCACACAGGTTATACCTGATCTGTTTATAGTTAAACCAGTCTGACCCGTTTACTGAGGTGTATCATAACTGGATACTGTATACATGTCATTATATACAGATATTAAGCTACAGGTTTGTACAAAATAAGTGACTAATGAGCATTTATAAAAGTTTGTTTTTGAGCACTTGACATCCTCCTCCCCCCTATGATCAAGCATGTCATTTGTATATGATTTGTGTATTGTAAAACTACAACTGAATCCAAAAGGATTAGCTTAATCAATGGGGGAAACCACTCCAAAAACTTTTTTCTATTCCTTATATGTTTAATAGCAGAAATAGAGTTTTCAGCCCATATTTTTGATTCAGTGCTTATCCAATGAGAAAAGCCTTTTTGCGGATAATTTTTATGAGGATGGAAAAATATCATTTTCTCTGAAACTTTTATCTGGCCATTTTATGGACAATCCTGCATTAAGACTGTTCCATGTCCTTAAGAGTTTGATACAAACTGTCACTTACCTCAAGCCCATCCATTCCTATAGTACCATGCACACGATCATATTCGTCCCGTACCAAAGGTATCGCCAAGCACGTGCTCTTTGTAGCTGCTATGAAGTAATGCTGAAACAGAAGCTTGATGTCAGGGACAAATCTAGCATTTATTGTAAAAACTACAAAGAAATGTTGATTCACAAGCAAATTCTGAGAGGGTAAGGCACTTTTTGTTCAGTTGATATCGTCGTTATAAATAGAGAATACTAGGTGAGTGTCTTTTGATATCAAGTTTACCAGGCTCGGCTTTGAGAACGCATGTTGAATCGCTCGGCTGAGCCTGGTAAACTTGATATCAAAAGACTTGAACCTGGTATTCTATTTATCAGTTTACCCATTGTCGAACACTCTTCAAATTAGCGATTATGACGTAATTTTAGATTTTGTGTTCATTCAGCGTCATTAGCGACGTCATTCAAAAAATGCACTTTTTGTTCAGTGGATAGCGTCGTTATAAATAGAGAATACTAGGTGAGTGTCTTTTGATATCAAGTTTACCAGGCAAGGCTTTGAGAACGCTTGTTGACATCGAGAGGCTTGCCGAGCGATTTAACATGCGTTCTCAAAGCCGAGCCTGGTAAACTTGATATCAAAAGACTCGAACCTGGTATTCTATTTATCAGTTTACCCATTGTCGAACACTCTTCAAATTAGCGATTATGACGTAATTTTAGATTTTGTGTTCATTCAGCGTCATTAGCGACGTCATTCAAAAAATGCAACGTCATCATGACCTGATAAAGGTAACATGCCGTGAGATAGGAAACGTTTATTAGGTTATGTTGAAACAATTCAGTTAATATTAGGGGTGACTGATAAAAAGGAGTATTACCAAAGGTGTAAATAGCACTTTCCCTGTGTAAATGTAAAGTCCATGACAACGTTATTGTGTTCTATTTATTATATACCATGTAAGGAAATATAGGAAAATAATGACTAATGTAATGGGTATTTGAAAATGTTAAATTTTATTGTAAAGCATATATTACCTCCTGTGAATTTGGATGTTCTCTGCTTTCTCCTTTACCTTCCTTGAGACCACTTTAGATTTTCTGACGCGTATAACTTTTTTTAGTTATTTCTTATTAATACACAAAGTGTGGGTATTTATGTTCTTAATCAAGTTGTAAAGAGCCTTTTGGTGGGTTTTGCAGAAATTTCATTTTCTTTACTCCAGCTCATGTGCTTTCAGTTTTGGGAGACAGATACAAAATGCAGCTTCATCATAAACATTATGACATGTCCGATCATATGTGACATCATAGGGCATGAAATATGTTAAAACTTTAAAACAGTATATAGGTCTAATAATAAGAAAAATCAAATTGTTTCTTGTACTTCGAGTGAAGTGAAAATATATGTTTTATTTGTGGCTTAGAAACTTATGAAATATATACATTACACTTCACTCGATGAAATAAATAATATATTCATTCAAAACATTTGAATATTCTCTGTCTATTATTATTTATGATATTCCTGGAGCCATGTAAGCAAAATTTCATAAAGCTCAAGAATAAGTGTATTTATACTATGAGCACTTATATCATTGTAAAAATAAAGTGAGGTGCCACCCCTTCTGATATAGCTTTACACTTATTCAGCTTCACTCAAGTCAAACATTTCGAAAACCATTAACAGTTAAATAGTGTTATTGTTGCTTTTCTTAGAATTAATTCAATCGATCACAACATAGCTTTCAAAGCAGCAGAAATAGTACATAGATGCCAGTTCTGCCAAATTTTACAGTGTATATAGCAGCAGAAATTGTACACACATGCCAAAGGCAGCTCAGCTTCTACCAAGTTTTACAGTGTATGCTTCTACCAAATTTTACAGTGTATATAGCAGCAGAATTGTACACAAATTCCAGAGGCAGCTCAGCTTCTACCAAGTTTTACTGTGTATATAGCAGCAGAAATTGTACACAAATGCGAGAGGCGGCACAGCTTCTACCAAATTTTACATTGTATATAGCAGCAGAAATTGTACACAAAAGCCAGAGACAGCTCAGCTTCTACCAAGTTTTACAGTGTATATAGCAGCAGAAATTGTACACAAATGCGAGAGACAGCTCAGCTTCTACCAAGTTTTACATTGTATATAGCAGCAGAAACTGTACACAAATGCGAGAGGCGGCACATCTTCTACCAAATTTGACATTGTATATAGCAGCAGAAATTGTACACAAATGCCAGAAGCGGCTCAGCTTCTACCAAATGTTAGTGTATAGCAGCAGAAATAGTACACAAAAATAAAATATGAGTCAGTGCATCTACTATTCCACAAGTCGTTTATGACAGTGACGTAAGGTAAATCCCAAAACCGTTATAACTTTCAATATCTGTAAGATCTACTGATGCCTTGAATTCAGTATCAATGCATGATTATGAACTCACTGTTGGAATATCCTTGCTTAATATTTATAGTTCCACAAATTGTCCAGTGTTTAGCTGAACTGCAATACTGCAACGATTGTGTTATCTTTAATTTCTGACATAATTGATCTACAGCCCATAACATAGCATTTGTGACATGTGTAAATATGAAAATTCTTACAGAATCCGGGTCATACATAAACTGTATACAATCTTGTTCCCTCTGTTCTGTGTGCGAATGTCCATGTGAGGCCGCCAGAGATTCTCTTAGGCTAAACAGCAACTGCAAAGTGAACCAACATAAACTTTATGCAGTAAATACTATAAGAATCTATCATGAGTGTATATGTAAGGGTGGGATAGAAAAATCCGTCCCAAGGATCACCAATTTAGCACTTGCCATTTCTGTACCCTTTATGGAATAAATGGATGCTCCCTCGCCTTTAAATGTGCCTATGATTAAATATTGGTCTATGTTTGTTATGCTTATGCAAAAGAATGCATATTTGCGCAGATTATTTTGTCAGATACTCCCCAGCCAACTCCCCAGCTAACGTATGGCACCAGTGGGATTTCAGCTTGAATTTTTGACCGTTCCTCAAAGAACCAAAAATGCTGAGAAAACGAGATGATTAAGGTAGGTTGTCTTTTCACTTTTTTGAATGGCGAATGACAGATCTTGATATTCACAGGTTGAAAAATTTCAAACAATGTCCTTAAAAACATTGAGGGGCTGAAAATATGCCTTTTTTATAGTGAGTTGAATGAGCCCGATAAATAGTGCACTGAACCCATGTGGTGACACGCTCTGACGAGCACAGGTAAAGGGTATATAGGTCATTAACATTCTGCTTGTTTCATCGAATAGAGCAGAACATTTGTCTAGGCTGTACTAGCATTAACAAAGGTTGTGCAGTATATTATTACTCAGTCGTCATGCACATACTGAGAATAATCAGGTATTAGTGAAAGAAGTGTCGTGTAAAATCAGTTCTAAGGCGGCTTCACAGACGTGAGCAACACACAAAATTTTGTATAGCTTCGAGCAAGAGATCTTGCCGTGTTGATTTGCACGTCGTCATTGCTATGGGGTGTACTACACTGTATCAAATCACAGCAAGTTTTCACCAAACAAAAAAGAAAAGGTTTGGTGTCATGTGGGTTGGACGGCAGGTACTAAGGGTAAAGTAAGCTGTGTTACTGGCAGGGCTTTTACAAGCATTTCTTAAATAGATCTCATCAAGGTCTACAACGTCCTTTCATGTCACGCTGCTCATTTGCTCACATTAAAGCGCGCCAACATGCAAACTGTGTTTGTTTTCTTTGTTAGAAGTTAAGGACATATGCTACTAAATACTTCCCATATTGAAATATTTTCAATACTTTGCATACAGTTTGTTTTATGCATGGGCTATCCATTTATCAAATGAAAAGGATATATGTCACCGTGCTTAATTTTTCAGAATCTCATCTTGAAGTTTTCAGCATTTGACCAATTTTCTAAAAATATAAAATAATAACACTAGTCCTAAATATCGAGCTAAAACGGTTGTAATCTTCAGCCAGCTTCTTTCTTTTAACTTAAATTACTGACAATGGCCTCAAACCTTTTAGAAAATGTGCAAGTTTATTTGTTATCCCATGCTGAGACAAAATACTGCATGATATATTTTGGCAATTCGTCGAAAATTGGAATTTGTTTTTAGAATAAATCATGTAATATAAAATCTGATATTGAAAATATTAAAAAATTATTTTTAATTCATAGACTATTATAATACCGTTCAGAAAAAAAATAAAAATCTGGGGTCACCGAACTAATTCTCTTTCAAGAGGGCCAAATTTAACCCCACCCCCACAGGTTTCATACGTTAATTCAATATAAAAAGTTCAGGAATGACCATTTCGGTCGTTTTAATGATGTCATTTTACTAGTATATGAAGCATTTTAGCATTAAAATGTTAAAACAGAAAGAAAAAACACACTGAAGATATGTGCGCATCCGGGAATCGATCCTGGTCCTCTGGCTTCATAGCCAGACACGCTAACCACTAGGCCACGAGGTCAGGTCGTGCGCCGCTCAAAATAACCGTACAAATAGTAGAGACTCGGCCACTATCGTATTCGTAACCAGGATAATTGTGAACGTCGTTTTATTTTGACTAAGCTACAATTATCTGTCTTTAGTGCTGAGACGATCAGTTCTAATAAGATGTCAATAGATATTTTGAACACACTTTAATTACTTAAATTTGCCAAGAAAATGTTGGAACACCGATATGACATAAGAATATTGGAAAGCTATGTTGATCCGAATCCGTTAATGGTCGAAATACAGGACCCAGACAACTTTACCCGTTTCCAGACGCGGGAAAGGTGCGCATTGGAAATAGCCGCATATGTCTTTAAGAATAGACATTGCTTTAGTGTGGTGGTCTGAGAGGTTTTCTTTTAATCCAACCGCCTGACGCACAGTGGTTTAAATTCAGGCGCGACCATTTTTTTTCTTTATAGTTGTTTTCATTTCTTTGTCATTTTCTCTGCCAATTTCAAAAATTACTAAGTATCAACATATATGATGCGGTTCAAGAGTTATGGGCATTTTCACTAAAATATCTTGAATGGCAGAATGATGCTTGGCAAAGCCTCGTCACCATTTTGCATACCCGTGACTGGACAATTTTAAGATAAATATACTATGCAGTTCATGAGTTATGGGCATTTTCACTTATTGACCACAACTGACTGCAACGATCGATGCACAGTAAACCCTCGTCCATAAAAAAACTGTTATATATGCCAATGGTTAGATAATGATAACATGCATTTGTATACAGACTTTGATCAATATATACCATGATGTTCAAGAGTTATGAGCATTTTTACTAACTGCCTAGGGAGGAACTCTCACGAAAATATTCATTTTGGGAATTTTCTATGTTAGAAAAATTAGCCATTAAAGCAAAAAGTACCCAACAAGTCCCCTTCTAACTTACGAAATAAACCTCATATTGAGTTTATTGTCTCCCTTGATATACAAATGAGGTTTATTCCGTAATTGATTTTTAAAAATTATTTTTTGGAAATTCAAAGTAACCAGTAAGTGTCTATTCGTGGGTACGGACAGAGGGACTCGGATAGTGATTATAGTACAGACCCATGGTCTGCAATGGCAGCCGAAATAGGTTAAACTATGACAATTGTTTTGCGACCAAACAGTATCGTATACAGCTAAATTACACAGAAAAAACGAGATACAAATATAAATAAACAGAGAATACTAGGTGAGTGTCTTTGATATCAAATTTGAAAGACAAGGCTTTGAGAACGCTTGTTGACATCGCGAGGCTTGCCGAGCGATTTAACGTGCGTTCTCAAAGCCGCCTGGTAAACTTGATATCAAAAGATGCGAACCTGGTATTCTATATATCAGTTTTCCCATTGTTTCACTCTTCAAACTAGCGATTATGGCGTAATTTTCGATTTGTGTGATGATTCAGCGTCATTAGCGACGTCATTCAAAAAGTGCAACGGCATCATGACCTGATAAAGGCACTAGCTGTGAAGATGTCGTGAGATATCAGGCAATGTGCAACAATGCAGTTAATATGAATGGTAACTGATAAATACGTATTACCACGACTCCGACGGAGTACAAGTTTTGTATCTAGCTGCGCTAAATTCTTAAAAAAATATCTTTCGACGTATTCAAGGTCCAAAATGACCCTTTTCATATCTCTTTAGCCTATTTTGAGGACCATTTCCGCTTATAATGGCAACTGCAAAAGTCCAATAAATACACTTTGTTTTTTCCGTTAAACGGGACAAACATCCTAATTGATGCAGCTATTTAGAAAACTGTCACTATACAAATGCCAGCGGTTAAGACACAGCTCAAGCTGCTTGGAAAGGAGTGCCTAAAGATTAAACCTAAGTTTATGGTCGACAGCAGAAAAAAGAATCTTAAATTTTAAATCATTATCGCATCGCAAAAGTTATAATGGTTTACCGTTATTCCCATGCAGAGAATTAGCTGGTAATTCCGTAGCCCCATGGTAAACATTTTCCTTAGACTGAATTTCGTGGGGAATCTTATCAAAGAAATCCTGACAAAATTTTTATCTCTGGCTAATTTTATTCCAAAATATAAGCCCAGATAACAGAGTACATGTGGACGACAATGGCCATGATAAGCGAACTTTAAAACATGTTTATAATTGAGTCTCATCTGGGTGTTAAGAAACTTCGTTCCGCAATAAAATTATGCTCCTATTATTCTAGATATATTTAATGTGTCTTATGAGATAACTTTTAATGGAATTCTTTTTTGGTCGACACGCTTGATAATATATAAACAACGGGGTCTTTAATCAACTTTTTTGCCAGGGATATAAATTTAATGATCTTCAAAAGCAAGTACCCTCGGCACTTTTTGGGCTCAAGGCGCAAAACTGGGGTATATGACAAAGAATCATCGTTATGCAATGGCCAGAGTGATAAAAATATTTCCTAATTGGTTAATGAACCCTCAATGGAGTTGTTATTCACCTTTAGTACATTTACTAAACTGCAAGGCCGTAAACACTCATCCAAAATAAAAAGTCGCCTTTTTTGAAAATACAAGATTTTTCTTGAACAAAAGACAGTACCCAAAGTAAATATAATTGTGTGAAGATATTCTATGTCAGACACGATGCCAAACACTAAACAGAATAACACGAAATAAGAGGCACACGGAAAATGCAATTTCCCAGCATCATTTCGTTTTTTAATGATTCGAAACTCTATGATGAACAGCGGAAATAACTTTCTTAACACCCTTTACATAGAGTGAACTGTGCCTTTTTGGTATTTTCGACCAGGACTGAAACTATTTGAGTTTATAATTATCTATGTGTACTTCATGTATCGGCTTCTCATAACTCAAACAACGGATACCTCATAGTTAAAACTCTGATAGTATGGAATTAAGGTAAAGAAAACAGACTGTGGATGTTTTATTTAATATAATATATGTTCAACTTAAAGGCGTCTCGTCCATCTTTTAATGCAACTGCCTGACTAAGTAGCGATACAATGTACATAAGTACTCGTACAATTTTCTATATCTTTACAAGTCAACCCTTAGTACTCATACTACTTGAGAAAATTGTGATCCCATGGACGTTTGAGTAAATCAGAGTCGACTTAAGATCCACATCGTAGGCATGTCTCCGCATTCCAAATGCAAACGGCGGATTATTTAGATATACATATATCTTGAATGCAGAAACGCACACATGTATTCGTTACGCTCATTAAAATGCTGTATTTGCATTGCTACCATTCGAAGCGGTTTCTTAAGCTAACTATTTCACATCAATAAAATATTTCACTTTTCAATACGACCGCAGATTTATCCCGTTGCTGTAAATTATATCACAGAAAACCAAATAGTGAAAAGGGCCCTTAGAGATATTTGAACAACAACGACCCTGATCAGTCCTGTGACTTGGCGCAGGATTGGTCTGGGTCCTCGTTGTTCGTATCTTTGCAGAATACCATTAACGGGGGTATGTAGGGCGGGCAAAGACCAAAAGAATAATTTCTCTTAATGGACATACATGATTATCGGACTTCCTAAGGGCTCTTTTAAGTCGCCTGATTTATATTAAATCGATATTCTATCAATAATATTATATTTTGCAGTTGATGAAATGTAGTCAGGCAGGCGAAGAAGGTGTCACGTGATATTTATGAGAGGTTGATGATTTGTTTATGGTGATGGTTTGGTAACCAACGAACTTCATGGTGTAAGTGAAAGTTTGCTGTAAGGTAAGCGTTATATCATTTTGATTAGTTTTGATTTAAATCTGATAAAACTGAACAATATTTGATCGATTTATTCTAGGAAGCTGAACAGGGAAATATAGTGTGACATTCCTTTACGTTTTCTTCTTAATAAAAGGTTAGAAATCTTTAGTTCAGTGTTCAATATACAGGTTGCTACAGAAGCGCCGTCTGTAAGTATATTTTATGTACTGGCTCCTCTTAAGAGCCAATCCCCTCTGCTGTATATAATCTATTTGATTTGAAATCTCATGTGAATTGTAAGCAGGTTTTATCCAGGTTACATACGTTAGATTTGGTGAAAATTTGGCCTGTTGGATATAAGTAAGTCCCTACCCCCTCTCCACGCACACATACACACTTCCCACGGTGACTTCCATTTCCAGTTTTGCAATCATCTCACTTAGGAATATGGAATTTATGTCTTGTGTTTGTCATGCTTTCGCGTCTGATCATTGGTGCCTTGTGGTCACCTGCTGGGAAACGGCTGACATTTTTTTGCTCTTGTTTGTGGTGTTTAATTGTATTTTGTCACTTTCCCGTGTGGTATCCTGGGTCAGTGTGTTACTTGATTGTTTCAATTCTTGATCCTTGTCGCCTTTCTTACTTTAATTGCTTTACTTTTATTGTGTTATTGCTGTATTGTGACTGTTAGTGTTATGTCTGTCTGTCTGTCTGTCTGTTTGTCTGTCTGTCTGTCTGTCTGTCTGTCTGTCTCTCTCTCTCTCTCTCTCTCTCTCTCTTAGTGCTTGAAATGTGCTGGTCAAAATGCATGCGTTGGGCTTAGTTTAGTTCCTAAAATTTTGTGTAACTTGTGGTTTATGCAAAGTTGCAATGCGCAATACCTTATGGGTCTAAACTTGTAACCTCCGCATCAACTAATGGAGGATCAGACACTTGTGTAAAGGCAATGCTCCGCTAAAGACATATGTATTACCTGCTGGGATAGGGCTGACCTTTTGGCTCTCGTTTTTGGTGTCTAACTGTGAGTTTGTTACTTTCCCATTGGTATCCTGGGTCAGGTGTGGTACTTAATTGTATCGATTCCTGATCTTTGCACCCTTACTTACTTTCATTTTAAACAATGCCATATCATTACCGATGCGATTGTTAGGTTCACACTGTTTTAACCCTTTTTAAACAAGTACTATGCTCATTTGAAATGCTACATAAGGTTGCATACTATTAAGGTCTGCAATGTTTGCTAGGATAAAAGCAATCAACATGGACAGAAATGCATCATTTTATAGTATGTTTACCGGTAACCCCTTAATATATATACTGTATAATTCCATACTTATTGCATCCATATAATTGGGTAACCCATCAGAATGAAAAGGGCCAATGAAACCAAATCAAAGAAGGCCATACCTGGCATGATGTTAATTTAGATCATGTTTTGTTTGTTTGTTTGATTTGATTCTTTACGCCCCATCAACAATCTTTCAGTTAAACAGGGACGGGTCTTCCTGGGTTGAACCAGTACTAAGCTAGGATAAATGTGTCTTGTTCAAGGACCATAACGCAGTGACGCCGGTGAGGCTTGAACTCGCGGCCCCTCGGTCTCGAGTCAAGCACTCTTTCACTGAGCCACTGCGATCCCTATTCAGATCATGTAGCTATTGGTCTGAATTTTAAAGCTAAAGCTTTGGTATCTACATGTATAGTAGCCGGCAAGAAAATATTTACAATTTTAGGCTTATTATAGGCGCGACATGAGATTTCCAACTATTTGGTATGTGCGACCAGCAAAGCCTCATATCAGCCTGCGCATACGCACAGTCTGATCAGAGCCTTTACTAGTCGCTTTAATATTCTCTGAGTGTTAAGCTACTGACCGAACATCATTTGAAGTTTCTAAGCTTAAAAAGGAGGCTGTACATGGTTCTTCTGAGTCTACATTTGTCAAAATGCCACATTGGTGGAAGCCACATGTCGCGGCTCAGTTGTTGATTTTAAGAGGCAATGTGGCGTTCTGTTCCGCGACAACTCGTATTTTAATTGCCACCATAAAAATATAAACTGCTGTGGAGTTGTACTAAAATAATGCTAACCCATACTAATCTTTACCGTTAAAAAGTACATTAATTCGATTTTTATTAATATAACCTTTGATTTGTCCCATTAATTTTCAAAAGTAATTAAGTACATGTATAAAGGCGATATTATTTGTGAAATTTTAACCCATAAAGAGCTATCTAAAATTTGCACCAGACGACAATTTTCAAATTTTGCTGCTTTTTCAAAAATAACAAATAAGGCATGATATTTCATGAGAATTGCCTGCCTGCAGACAATTCTCATGAATTATCATACCTTATTTTTTCAAAAATTAAGAAAGATGTCTCAAAAATGTGTCGTCTTCTGCAGTCGTGACTGGCGCTTTAAGGGTTAGTCAATATCTTGGGTCCAGATATACACACTTGAGGATAATATTTTGATTAAAGTTTCTTATTTTTAACAAGCGTGTTGTGTGCTCTAAAGAACCGTCTCAATGAGTACCAACAACACGTCTTAAGTTGAGAATTAAGAAAACGGTATTTTTTTATAAACATTACATTTGTATCAGTAGGTCTGGATATTCTTGAATGTCCATTCAAACGGGAGCGAAGTGGCTCAGTGGTAGAGTGCTTGACTCGAGACCGAAGGGCCGCGGGTTTGAGCCTCTCCGACGTCACTACATTGTGGTCCTTGAGCAAGACACATTTATCCTAGCTTAGTACTGGTTCAACCCAGGAAGACCCGTCCCTGTTTAACTGAAAGATTGTTGATGGGACGTAAAGAATCAAAATCAAACAAATGGCCATTCAACTCACATGTGTAGCGTGAAGATCCTGACCAGCCTTTGCCTCGGGAATTTAGTATACCATCAAACACGTGCAGTGAACTTATAGGAGACGAATTCTTTGACTCATTTCATCACAGTTCATCATCGTACATCAGTGACCCCAAAAACAAGTGAAAAGTGAATATGGCCAGGATATGTCAAAAACAAAACATGTAGCATATAATAGACACACATTGATACAAGAAGTTAATGTTACGAGCACCGTCGACAATTAAATGGGAATACATGTAATTGTTTAGATCACTTTTCTGATTTTGAGAAATAAGACGTGTAAGAGAAAGATAAAACTTTGGGCTAACTTTCGTACGGCCTTTGTCCGTGATAGAATCCAAAGTAACCTAAAAGGAATCTGTCAACTGTGTTATATTTTATTATAATTATTATTTGAGTCAACACATACTGTTGTGGTACTTTTCACATTACCAAGAAACAAATGCTCGAATGAGTCTGTGCATATGCGCAAATTCACCAATATGCGCAGACTCACCCGAGCATTTGCTACTCGTATACACAAAAATTGGATCAAGATCAAGACTTAAACCAAAAAATTTAGACATCCGTTCTTGTGCATATGCGATTTTTCATGCACTGGGCATGGCCTAATCGAACTTTGCCATTATAAAGCGTTCAGCTAGTAAACCCACCCCCTATCCAATTTTAAGCATGACAAGACTGCATAGTTACGTGGGTTATGTCACTATAAACATCAATATATACCGAGATTAGGATATGCTAATTAGTTATTCAAAGATCAATATATCTATAGGTTGTTACCCAAACTTTTACTTTCTCAATGTCAAAATAAATTTCAACTCAAGTGAGACATAAACCATGTTAAGAATTTATTATAAAAATAATAAATTATGTATAATCCACTTCAAGAGAAAAACTACCTTTTGGAACTTCTACTATACTTTTTGGAGCCTTCCATACTAAACCTGGATTCATTTGTTTTAAGAGTAGTGTAGATCACGATCAGCTGGCTACTGAAGCCATCTAGGCCCTAAATAACAGGGTGTGCTTAAATTTAGGACGACCTTGTTAATTATTGAAATTTTAGCATACTTCTTAAAATCAAACTTGGTATATGTATTCTGTAGATCACATTTGCCATCTTTGACCATTTGTACTGCACCATGCCTGTCGATTAACATAGTGCCCGATAACCTAAAGACACGAAATGTAAAACGTGACAGACCGATGGTTTCCAGAATGTTTGATTACCTCTGGTATTTATCATCATCATCACCATCATCATCATCACCATCATCATCATCATCATCATCATCATCATCCTCATCATCATCATCATCATCATCATCATCATCATCATCATCATCATCATCATCATCAATTTGGTCGATTCGATAAGCAATTGTGTGGTACTTATTGCACACTTGGGAACAGATTAACAACCGCTTTACATTTGTCTTTCACAGAGAGTAGACCCTTACCAGATCATCATGTATTACGGAGGCTTGAATTCGTCGTCGAGTAGGACGGAAGATAAAGAAGAGCTGAGGAAATGCAATGACCGGCTCGCCAACTATATACAGAATGTTCGGGCGAAGGCGAAGGCGCAGGGACTCGATTCCCCACATTTCTTAAACGAGTTTAGGTCACTAGAAGAAGCTGCTAAAAACCTCAATGATATGTATCTCAGAGAAATGGAGGATTTGAGGTAATTGAAAGAGACTTTTAGCTCACAATAAATAGAGGATCTTACATGAGTGTTCATGTTTTATTGAATTTATTAAACGAATCGAGGAAAAGCAATCAAATGCGAGGCTTGCCGAGCATTTGATCACTTTCTCGCGACGAGTTTAATAAATTCAATATTACAGGAGCACGAATGTTGATTTCATTTTTCACATGACGTTAAAATTACTTAAAAATCGCATTTTGGGCGCGAAAACGTCAAGATTTTATCATATTTATTTAACGTTATACATTTAATGGTCCAACATTGAATGCTGGCTTGGTAGCTTTGTGATTTTTCAGGGGATCCGGACCAGTATTGCTAAGAAACCCTATGTTTTTGTGATTTTTCAGTGGGGGTCCGTACCCTCTTTCCCCTCCCCCCGGACCCGCGTATAAGGAAACATAATGTAAAATTATAATTGTCAAGTGCAAATCCTGACTAAGATAATAACGACATTTTATGCATGTAAGAGGAAACTTATTTTCCACGCAGTATACAAACAAGAATCGTGATGTACAAAGAATAAGTGAGCATGACCAGGAAATAACAGAATCACAGACCTTAGGCCAACCCACGGCACCACGGATGACACCAATAGCAAATGCAAGTATGGCTGTCAATTGCAAATCCTGACTATCGTTTATATAATAACGACATTAAATGCATGTACGGGGGGAACTTTTACGGTAACCATGCAGTACATGTACACACACAAGAGTCCTGGTATCAAAGATCAAGTGGGTATGACCAGGAAATGACAGAATTACAGACCTAAGACCAGCCCACGGCACCACGTATGACACCAATAGGAAAAGTTAATGCAAATTTTTGGCTGTCAATTGCAAATCCTGACTATCGTTTATATAATAACGATATTAAACGCATGTACGTGAAAAACGTTTTTACGGTAGCCATGCAGTACATGTACACACACAAGAGTCCTGGTATCAAAGATCAAGTGAGTATGACCAGGAAGTGACGGAATCACTGACCTTTGACTAACCCACGATGCAGCGAGGAAGAGACACAAATGGTGAAAGCACATTTCCTTTTACTGTTCCCTTATTCATGTTCGTTTCTAAGACTATCAGGCCCCCAGATAAGAGTGCGTAACTGAAAATTGATTTTTATTTCTCACCCTTTACATATGTTGTGGGTACTCAATAGGACCGTTTCATTGAGACGGTTCTTTTGAGCACCCAAAACACATGTTAAAAATGATGGATAAGTAAATAATCGCAATTTTACGCCAAAAAATGCTTAACTGGCCCTATGGATTGTTCTGTATACATTCTGAGTCCAATAACAATGTGAGCATTTTATATCTTGAATATGGTATTATCATAAATTAGAATATTCATGGTACATGTGTACACCTACAGTAACAAAAGCAGGGAAAATTATATTTCTATGCAGAAAAGAAAATACATTAGGTAACCAATGTGTGACAAATTTTCAAGGTCCCAGCTTTGTTCGATGAGAAAAAAATATTGTGCATTTAAATAGTAGTTACATCTCAAGAACCTTTACTTATGTAGACCTTATATAATTGTTTATTTAGGTGACATGGTTTTATTTATATTCAGGCGAGAACTGGAAGCAGAAAAACGCGAGAAAAATGCGAACAGAACTGAAGCAGATAGAAATAAGAGGATAGCTGATGACCTAGAGGATAAGTAAGTCGTCATTATTAAAATTATTATTATTATTATTATTATTATTATTATTATTATTATTATTATTATTATTATTATTATTATTATTATACCCGCTGTTTTCTTAAACAAAAAATAGTATATTAATTTCGTATCCGTTCGTCTGGTACTTTTTTGTCAAAGGTCAATAATGTATTTTCTTGTAAATGTACCACCTCCTAAATCGTTAGAAGTAGCAACTTCAAACTTTGTACCTGGATAAGTTATATGATGTAGAGGGTATTAGGCAACATTTTGTGCGACCTTGACCCTAAGGTCAAAAGTCAAATAATGCATTTTCTTGTAAATGCATTTCCTCCTAAACCGTTAGAGGTAGCAACTTCAGACTTTGTACTTGAAAGATATAGACGGTACTAGACAACATTTCTTGTAACCTTGACCCCAAGGTCAAAGGTAAAATAATGTATTTTCTTGTAAATGCATCTCCTCCTAAACTCTTAGAAGTAGCAACTTCAAATTTTGTACCTTGATAGGATACATGATTTAGAATTTACTGGGCAACATTTTGTGTGACCTTGACCTCAAAGTCAAGGGTCAAAATGTATTTTCTTGTAACTGCATGCCGTTAGACCTAGCAACTTCAAACTTGTACCCGAATAGGTCACATGATGTAATTGGTACTGGGCAATCTTTTGTGTGACCTTGACCCCAGAGGTTAATGTCAGAGCTCATATAACGTAGTTTTTTCCTAAACCGTTAGACATAGCAACTTTAAACTTTGTACCTGAACAGGTCACATGATGTAGCGGGCCCTGGTCAATACTTAGTGTGACCTTAATGCCAAGGTCAAGGTCAAATTACAAATTTTCTTGTAAAAAGCATCTCCTTAACCGTTGAACGTAGACAGGAGCATAGGTCACATGATGAAGCGGGTAATAGATAACATTTTGTGTAACCATGACCTCAGGGTCAAGGTAAAAATTGAAAAGCGGGTATTTGCGATGGTGTACCATTGACTGCAGTCTAGTTATAATAATTATCATTATAGTTATAGGTGGTATCAGTAGTAGCAGTGGTGGTGGTGGTGGTGATGGTGGTGATGGTGGTGATGGTGGTGGTAGTAGCGGTAGTAGTAGTAGTAGTAGTAGTAGTAGTAGTAGTAGTAGTAGTAGTAGTAGTAGTAGTAGTAGTAGTAGTAGTAGTAGTAGTAGTAGTAGTAGTAGTAGTAGTAGTAGCAGCTGCTGCAGCAGCAGTAGTGGAAGTAGCAGTAGTCCGTCGATCACACTGGATAGCTGGCTACAATTTAAATCAAGATGTCCATTTAATTGAGGAAAATGTATAAAATACCAATTAACCAAACTTTTTCAAAAAATGCCTTAGCATAAAATTATAAAAGGAATATGAAGGATAGTTTGGACTGTATGGGATCTTAGTTTTAAACCTCATGGCAATTGCAGGCTTCGTGCTGAACAAGGAAAGAGCAACCAGCTAATGGCTGAGAATGGGGAGCTTTGTCGCCGTGTTGCACAGCTGGAACGTGAACTGAACGAAACACGACAGGCCGCACGTGGTCCACAAAACAAGGCCCAGCAGCTGGAATCAGAAGTAAACAATATGAAAGGACGAAACAACGAAATGGAAAGGAAGTATGTGAAATTCTTATTATGGAAACAATTTCATGAAAAGTTGGTTTTCCATCGTGATACATATCATGATTTTACTGAAGAATACGTGTGTTTAGGTGTTTGTTTGTAGCGTCTCTCGATACACTTCAAATTAATATCTCAACAACTGTGTTTTAGAGATTCTGAAGTAAAAGCTTTAGAAAGCCAAATACAATAAGCTAATGTTGTTTTATCAATACACAGGTTCATCTATTGTATCTTAATTTAAACTAATGGTCATTATTGTATGAAAATAGTTTTATGAGGCTGTATCAATATCTAAGAATGTATTATTATGCTCATCTTATTTTGAATCAGCCTGTGATTTGACTTTTTTTTCAATATTATTTTTTCCAACTTCCAGATTATTTAGAGATCGCAACAGCTGTTGTTGTTGGTAAAACTTCTCCCCGTTTATCGATATACAGTAAAACCTGTGTAAAATGGCCACTCTCCAAAAGACCAAAAATGTTTTCCAAGACTTACTATCACTTAATGCAGGTCAAAAGTATTGCAGAATGCTCCAAGGGGAGCATTCTGCAATACTTTCGACCTTCATTAAGCTACCATTTGTCACAAAGATCTTTGTTTTGTCTATTTTTGAGTGGCCGTTTTACAAAGGTTTTACTGTAGTGTTGATATTTGTTCATTTTCTGGTCCCTTGGGAGTATTGGGTTCTGATGGAAAGCAGAATGCCACTTTGGTCGATGCAAGGAGGCATCAGAAGTGTTGCACTTTCCATTAGTTCTCATGAACAGACTCAATAAAACCGAGTCTGCTGTTTTCTAATATTGTAGGCTCTCTCTATTTCTGAAGGATCTGTTTTTTTCAGATAAGTTACAGAGACAAAAATATATCTATATAGTCACCAACTCTTAATTTGGTCACTCCTTTTTTATCAAAAGGCGATTTCCTATTCTTTAAGAAATAACATATTTGCTTTCTATATATTTTAATTATTGCTCGGTCTTTTACTATTAGACTTGGTGAAGAAATGGTTCTTAGAAAACAAGCCGAGGACAAAGTCAATCAACTACAAAAGAAATTGGACTTCAACGATCAACTACATAAAGAACAGATGAAAGATGCAGCAGGTAAGCCTCATTTGCGTACCTCCCATTACGCAGTATACGCACGTGCGTAATAACAATAGTAACATTCAAGGGAGCTCACCTAACGTGGTAAAAGTGATTTTCAATACCTTAAGGTACTGGTCTTAAATGAAAGAATTTGCTCCCTCTGGGAGCAAATTCTTTCCTTTAAGAGTAGTTCCCATTTTAAAAAGGCGCGTAATTGTAGAGAATCAATGCTTGATACAGTAGTCTCCCTTTGATGTGCGCAACTTTTTCCACGTTCTGGCTACGACATTTAGCTTGCAGTTTCATTTGAGACTTATGCCATGATATACTGACCGGAAAAAGAAACGACACATAGAGGATATTTGATTTTTTTTCAGAGTGTTATAAGAATGATTTTTTTTATTTCATCGAATGAACGCAAAAAGTGGTATTTCCGCGAGTGGCTATTCCACTCGTGAAGATATCACATTTGGTGTTCATGAGCGAAATAGAATTTGATCTAAAATCAAATGTTCTGTTTCTTTTATGCTTCAAAATGGCAATGATTTAGCTTTGGAAACCGCGTTCACCAATCATTGAGAAAGCTAACTTTATTACCGATCCTTTCACGTCATTTTTATGATATGTACCATATTCTCTGTACATAATATTGTGTGTAAATCGAAATTTTACACTTAAATAATAGCTTATTTTTATGAATGTGTTTTGAAAATAATGAGACAGAAGACAAAGCCATCTGATATCATCATGACGTTTATTCATCCATAAAGCGCCGCCTAAAGTTTGCAGCAGACGACAATTTTTAAGTTTTGCTTTTTGCTGCTTTTTTAAAAAAGCGCAAATAAGCACAATCTTTCTGGAAAAAAAATAAGGTATGATATTTTATGAGAATCGTCTGCTGGCAGACGATTCTAATGAAATATCTTACCTTATTTTCTTTTCAACAATTGGGAAAGACGTTGCAAATTTGTCGTCTGCTGCAGTCATCATTGGCGCTTTAAGAGTTAACGTAGTGAGCACATGGATAATTTTTATTCATATTAGATCGCCTGGAACAGGCTACTAAGGCTTTGAACGACCTTGAAAACCAATGCAGGGACCTAGAACAACAGGGTGCAACTTACCCAGAGTTGATTGACAAAATGAGAGCAGATCTGGACCAACAGATGCAGGCCTATAAAAATGACGTCGAGGATCAGCATAGGAAAAACGTACGTATCAGTTTAAACTATGTTTACTTTTAAATTCATTCTATTACAAACTTAGCAAATAGATACTTCATGAAATTACACTTGAAAATATAGATGTCATGCAAATATACATATGGAAAAAATTACGGTTTACCTAGGCTGATGCAAGGGTAAACTTTAGATTGTCATTTTGCTACATTCTAAAAATGGTTTATCAAACTTTTTCACTTAATCACAAATTGTATTATCCAAAGTTGCTTCTGTGTGAACATGGCAATTCTTGTGATTCGTTCCTTTGCTCAGGTCTGATCGTCTTAACTATGGTACTTGCTTAAATCTGACAGTCTGTTTGACAAACTTTTATCACATTTATTTAGTTTTCTGACCTACTGTTGGCGGTAGAGGCATACTTAAATGATTGCATGTTTCCAAGCCACATTTCCTTTTTTGTCTAGTATACATATTGGAGGTTGTTAAATTTTGGCAAGGAATTGAACATGATATTTTAAGACTTTTATAACACACAGTCTTGTCACAGAGTCAAAACAGATTTATCTAGATGAGGCTAAACTATCAACACACTGGTAAATGTATACGTCGAATAGGTGGTATTTACGCGTATTGCCGGTACTTCATAGACCGGAAGTGGTAGATACTGGTGTTAATACTTTATAGAAAAAATGCCATATGCCTAAAGGACTAAAGAATTAGATCATTTTTAAGTAGTCGGCATGCACATTGAGATTTATGTAAGCATTATGGAAAAGATTCGAGTACCGATCTGGATGATCGGTACTCCAATCTATCCCTAAATGCTTACATATATGCCTAAAGGACTAAAGAATTAGATCATTTTTAAGTAGTCGGCATGCACATTGCGATTTATGTAAGCATTATGGAAAAGATTCGAGTACCGATCTGTATGATCGGTACTCCAATCTATCCTTAAATGCTTACATAAATCGCTTTGCACATACTGGATACTTAAAAATGATCTAATTCTATAGTCCTTTAGGCATATGGCATGTTTTTCTATATAGTATTAACACCAATATCTACCACTTCCGGTCTATGAAGTACCGGCAACACGCGTAAATACCAGCAAATCGACGTATACATTTACCAGTGTGATCAATGAATTTCTGTTTCCATAGATATCAGTGCAATATACAGATAATTAACGTTAATGCAGTTCAAAGCTAATACACTACTTTTCAAACCAAATTCGTTTATTTATTGTAAAGGCTCCATTCTCTAATTTAATGCTGTTTTTGATTTCCAAAATTGTTTTCTGTGGTGCGCAGAAACAAAAGGGCAAACTTACTTTCTAGAAAATTGACAGTATTTGGATGTGGCACATTGTATCCTCCATTGCCAAAATTGAATTTGTGGACTTTAATAATTCAGGCTGTAACTAGATGATGCTTTGACACTTATATGTGCCATAATAATTCAGTATAGCCAAGCTACGGAAAATTGGAATTTTCAAAACATTTTGTCAGAACATCAAGTGCTCCATAACTTTTTCCAATATGTTTATATATAAATTGTCGTATCAAGACAGGTATTTTAAAACTGATTTGCGGTTTTAGGTGTTTTAAGGAGACAAAACAATGGACATGGTACTTGTTTTAAAAACAGGCAACTACCAATTTAGCATTTCATTCCAATGAAACATCTAATAGCTGTCAATAATATAAAATTGGTTATATATTAATGTCATCCAGGTGTATGCCAAACTTCACAAAAACGTGTTCATTTCTACATGCTCATTACACTGAACCATAAGAAGTAGTTGAGAAGTATGTGGAAAACCTGTTTAATGGTGAAAAGCACTTATTTATCGAATAGACATATGTTGTATGTACACTTTGGAATTGCCTGTATGAGGGAATTCTAACGTGTACCAGCAACATACGAATGTTACTGAAATTGAGGAAACCTACTTTGAAATATACACTAAACAAGTATCATGTCCATCGGCTTTCGTCTTTTAAATATCACAAACTTTATTATAATACCTATCACTATATGGCAGATTGTTTATATTTACACAACAGCTATATCACCAAATTTCATTTTATGAACTTTGCTTTTACTGTCGTGCCAACCAAGAGTGACAGTGACGTCATATTTTGTTTACAATTGTTAGGTAAAACATTAGCTTGCACACTCCACTTGAGTTAACTCGAATCGATAGATCACGTGTGTATTAATCCTATCCTGCGGATAGGATTAATACACAAGTGATATATCGATTCTAAGTTCCTGATAACTTTGTAAACAAAACATGACGTCACTGTCACCCTTGGCTGGCACTACAGTACTAAGCTGGTAGATGTATGGTTGTAGGTGTAAACTTTAAATTATGTTTCCTTTTTTCATTAACATGAGGCGATTCCAATGTTTACCTCCAACATATATCTTTTCAGTAAATGAGTTCTTCATCATAAGATTTCTTAAACAAATGCTCAACTAATTTCACTGTTTTAGTGAAATAGGCATGCAGAAATGAGCACGTTTTCTGGTAGTTTGTCATGCACCTGGATGACAATAATAGACTTTCTATTTTATGCTTTTGACACTTTATCTTGATACGTGTATTGGATAGCAGTTGCATTGTTGTAAATGAAGCAGGCGACTCTTTCAAACTAAGTGGTTTCTTTTCGAATGAAAGAAACTAAATAAAGGTTGTCATTTGTTATTGCGTTTTGCCAAAATGGAGGTAAGCAGCCATCTATAAGCAATTGAAAGTGCATAAAATGTTGGTACGTATCGCATATCCAACCATTGGAGACTCAGACTTTTCTGCGCTGTCGCATATTCAATTTCGAATCTTGGACATCAATCAGATGTTATCTCAGATTAATTAAACTGACAAAGGCCAGAATTTTTTATTAGTTGATTTACCGGAATTTTTTTTCAGATTTAGGGTCGGGGGAGACGAAAAAAAATAATAAAGCATTGAAAATGACCAGTTAACTGGTCACATTGAAAATGACCAGTTAACTGGTCATTTTCAGAGCTTTTTTTTTTTAATATTTACATTTTTTCTAATATCTCCAGAAACAGTAAAACTAGGAATAGATAAACCAACAGACTGTATCAAATCTTTAAATATTTTATCATTTTCCTAAAAATCTGGACAGGTCAATCACTTTTAACAGTTTCACTCTCAAAAATACACAGACAGAACCTCAAAAATACATTATTATTTTCAACAAACGAAATAATATTTAGAGTCGGAGGATGACATAAAAAATAAATTTTTTTAGAAATTAAATTTTATTTTTTTCCTACTTTCCGGAAAATTACAGTAGGAGGGTTCGTTAATTAACTAATAAAAAAATTCTGGCCTAACTAGGCATTGACTTCTTTAGGCATATTGTAATGGTGGTCAATGAAGTCTCAAATGAGCCAAGACACTAAATATGAAGAGGAAGAAGGTTTGGGCCACTGAAAACATCTGTCCTCATAGGATAGTTGTGCATGCACATCTCTTTCCATGCTGGGTAATTCTGCATGTTTCAGCAGGCAACACTAGCAGCAAAGGGTTTAAGAGATAATCCTGCATTTATTACAAAACATTAACTGCGAAATGGCACTACAGGCAATTCTGTGTAAAACGGCCATTCTCAAAAAGACCGAAAATTGGTTATCAATACCAATTATGGCTTAATGCAGGTCAAAAGTATTGCAGAATGCTCCAAAGGGAGCATTCTGCAATACTTTTGACCTACATTAAGCTACCATTTGTTATTAAGATTTTTGTTTTGTCTATTTTTGAGTGGCCATATATTGACTGTTCATATATTTCATTTCATCAGTCATCCCTGATATAAACTGAATTGTTTCAACATAACCTAATAAATGTTAGCTTTCTCACGACATGTTACCTTTATCAGGTCACGATGACGTTTCACTTTTTAATGACGTCGCTAATGACGCTAAAGCAACACAAAATGAAAAATACGTCAGAATCGCTAGTTTGAAGAGTGTTGAACACTGGAAACCTGATGAATAGAATACCGGGTTCGCGTCTTCTGAAATCAAGTTTACCAGGATCGGCTTTGAGAATGCATGTTGAATCGTTCGGCAAGCCTGGCGATGTCAACAAGCGTTCTCAAAGCCTTGTCTGGTTAACTTGATATCAAAAGACACTCACCAAGTATTCTCTATATCAATTCATTTTAGATGAATGATATGAAGGGCCGCCTAGACGCCCAAGATGGCACTATTGCTGAGCTTCGTAATGCTAATAATAGACTGCAGGCAGATAATGATAAATTACAAGATAAAATTAGAGAGCTAGATGGAAAGCTCAGGGACGCGACAAAAGAGAAAGGTATGGAAGCCTATTGGGGTCATTTTGTCTTATTTTTATGAACAACGTGTATTGTATAATGTTTTACATCTAATGTTTTATGGATTATGTCTTGCTTATTAGTACATGATAAAGTTAACAATAAAGCGGGAAAATTATTAACATTTCTTATTATGGCGGGTATTATCTTGTTATATACTTTTTATACATAAAATGACTAAACTTTAATCTCTTTGATAGCTGTGAAATTTTGCATGCTTTTTTTCATCTGCAGATTTTTTAATTACTTGTTTCAAAAAGAATCTTTATTGAATGCCATTAGCTATCAAAACTCTGGATTTACAGAAGGACCAACATATTGCTCATGATACAATCTGAAGTGTACTTGAATGCATGCAGCAGATGTGAAAAGTATATAACGTGTTCAGGACAAAACTGACGGGATAAGGGTAAATGATTTTGACAAACAAAGCAGACACATCTTGAAGTCTTTAAATGAATAGAGCAGACACATCTTGAAGTCTTTAAACGAGCAGGGCAGACACATCTTAAAGTATTTAAACGAACAGAGAAGACACACCTTGAAATCTTAAAACAAAAAGAGCAGACACATCTTGAAGTCTTAAAACGAACAGAACAGACACATCTCGAAGCCTTAAAATGAAAAAAAGCAGACACATCTTGAAGTCCTAAAACGAACAGAGCAGACAAATCTTGAAGTCTTTAAACAAACAGAGCAGACACATCCTAAAGTCTTTAAATGAACGGAACAGACACATCTTGAAGTCTAAAAACAAACAGAGCAGACACATCTTGAAGTCTTTAAACGAACAGAGCAGACACATCTTGAAGTTTTTAAACGAACAGAGCAGACACATTTTTAAGTCTTGTAAGAGCCTTCGCTGCTCGACCATACAAAACGGTGTGTAGAGTATGGCTCATGCCTACCTTTAGGCTTCTAGTCCCACTAAATAGCATCACATACATACATAAACCTTGCCTTAGATTCATAGGTTAAGATAAACAACAATTGTCAGCAAAAAATTGTAAATAATTTCTTACATATAACTTTAAGCATATGTTTTGGGTGCTTTAGAGATTCTTTTGAGTACCCACAACACATGTTTTAACTGAGAAATCAGAAAATTATTTTTCTTTTAGCACTCGTAACTAAAGGCCTGTAATTTTATTGATATGATATGATTGATCCATGAAATGACAAAACCAACTAACCAGTGTGCGCACAGTGTGGACTCAGATCAGTCCCCTGTGTATCCAGTCAGTCTGATCAGTGTCTTAGCTGTGTGCTCAGCGCAACACTGAGAACCAAAGCTTTCTCCATGCGTAACTGATCTGAATCCTCTCGTGACGTCCATTTACATTATTGTTTTCTCAAATTGAGGCTCAAATTTCTTCTTACAGCTGCCCACGAGGAGCTGTTGAACAAGGAGCGTAAACGTGGGGCAGACCAGGTTAGGGCCAATGAGAAAAAACTTAAGGATCTTCAAGATGAACTCTACCAGAAGATGCAGGAGTCTAACATGAACAAAGATGATAATGTGAACCTTAAAATGGAAATTGAGGTAAGGTAGAGCTAAAATGAACAAAGATGATAATGTGAGCCTTAAAATGGAAATTGAGGTAAGGTAGAGCTAACATGGACACAGATGATAATGTGAACCTTAAAATGGAAATTGAAGTAAGGTAGAGGCTAACATGAACAAAGATGATAATGTAAACCTTAAAATGGAAATTGAGGTAAGGTAGAGGCTAACATGAACAAAGATGATAATGTGAACCTTAAAATGGAAATTGAGGTAAGGTAGAGCTAACATGAACAAAGATGATAATGTGAACCTTAAAATGGAAATTGAGTCAAGGTAAGGCTAACATGAACAAAGATGATAATGTAAACCTTAAGATAGAAATTGAGGTAAGGGAAAGGCTAACATGAACAAAGATGATAATGTAAACCTTAAAATGGAAATTAAGATAAAGGCTAACATGAACAAAGATGATAATGTGAACCTTAAAATGGAAATTGAGGTAAGGTAAAAGCTAACATGAACAAAGATGATAATGTTAACCTTAAAATGGAAATTGAGGTCAGGTAGAGCTAAGATGAACAAAGATGATAGTGTAAACCTTAAAATGGAAATTAAGATAAAGGCTAACATGAACAAAGATGATAACGAAAACCTTAAAATGGAAATTAAGATAAAGGCTAACATGAACAAAGATGATAATGTAAACCTTAAGATGGAAATTAAGATAAAGGCTAACATGAACAAAGATGATAATGCAAACCTTAAAATGGAAATTATAAAGGCTAACATGAACAAAGATGATAATGTGAACCTTAAAATGGAAATTGAGGTAAGGTAAAAGCTAACATGAACTAGATGATAATGTAAACCTTAAAATGGAAATTGAGGTAAGGTAGAGCTAACTTGAACAAAGATGATAATGAAAACCTTAAAATGGAAATTAAGATAAAGGCTAACATGAAAAAAGATGATAATGAAAGCCTTAAAATGGAAATTAAGATAAAGGCTAACATGAACAAAGATTATAATGTAAACCTTAAAATGGAAATTAAGATAAAGGCTAACATGAACAAAGATGATAATGTGAACCTTAAAATGGAAATCGAGGTAAGGTAGAGGCTTGAGAGAATTTTACATGCAAAGTTTTTTTCTGAGTTGAATACTCTTACCATATTAACCCTTTTTGAGCTGATGTCAGGTGGAACCAATCATCTGGTTTAGTGCAACTAGCATTATATGGTCCACGACTCTGTAAAAATGTATTATCATATTGTTCATTACAACCAAAGTTAATTATCTGTGAATACGTATTTTGTATATTATGACATATACTGACAGACTTAAACTACGCAACACTAAGATAGCAACTTTGTTTTATTTCTTATAAAAGAGTACAAATCAATAATTTTGATCGTTTGCAAAAACTTGTTCAATTAAAGGTCATATGAAAAACATTTAGAAATGAATTTAAATGAAACAACTTATTTGATGCAATAAGATTTTGAACACAGCAACAGAAAATCCAATAATTAACAAGTTATACTATTTGAATTTCCAACTGGCAAGGTTTTTGTTTGGTTTTCCTAAACAGACTTGAAACATAACAATAGATTATATCACACAATGCATCATTCTGTGATGCCAAATGAGTTATTAAAAGGGTGCTTTAACTTCAAATATCTAAAACTGTGTATTTGAAATTTAAATCTTCAAATGCCAATGTTTGTAATTACCCAAATTACACTTTGTCAGATTAAACTTTTTTTTAGATCTATAAATATTTGAATTATTTGTTATAAAAAATGCATGGTATGTTAATTTAAAATACTTTTATTTGAATTGAATTTGAAGCATAGAATTTGAATATTAAAATATTAAAATGAAATACAACATACACAAAACCGTTTATGCAATATCAATCTTAGTTTCCATCTTAAAGTTTGACATCTCTGCATTTGCAAACATTTAAATTTATTGAATAATTTCAAATCTCAAATGACATCACAGAATGATGCCTTGTGGGATATAATCTATTTTAGTTTCCAAAGTCTGTTTTTATATTATTATATTGTTTTACCTTTTAAGTTGATCTTAAAGGTTAATTTAAAGCATAAAAATGTAAATGTTTTGAGATATGCGCCACCTGTTTTATGTGACAAAATGTGATCAGTGAAAGATTCTCTAGTTTTTAAATCAAGAAAACACGAGAAGCATTAAATGTGCATCATGGACTTTTTTAGTCACGGAAAAGTTATTTAAATATTAACTGTCAGGTCTTTATACAGCTTGTTTGCTTAATTGATGTATATCTGTTGGTAAACTTTCATTCCACGACAAAATCTCTGTTACTTAAGCATGTTTCAGTGACCAAATTCACTATACAGAAGCAGTCGTCAAGGTTATTTTTACAATTAAAACTAAAATGTTGGCTTAAGAAGCAAACTAATAATAACGCATTGAAGCGAAGAAAGTTTACATTCTACTGTCTTTTGAATGATATAATGAGAAATTAGTGTTGCGTTTCTAAAGTCTTTCAGTATATTGTAATATCGGTGTCTTTGAGGTTATTGTATGCTAAATGAGTGTAAATACTGTTAAATGATTTTTTTAACCACTCAGTAAAGTAAGAAAAAGGGCAAGATCAGAATTGATACAATCAAGCACCACACCTGACCTGGGATACCTATGTGACAACTTCACAATTAGACATCACAAATGAGAGCCAAGAGGTCAGCCCTTTCCCAGCAGATGACCACAAGGCATCAATAAACAGACACGCACGATGACATAACAAAAACAAGACAAAAACTGCATAAATGATCCACAAAAGAAGCACTGCCTTGGACGGTCAGTAAATATATTTTACTGGAGGGCTTAAACTCGTTTCACGATGCGCCAACTGTACCCTTAGTTCATATGTGGACCAAGACACATAAATGTTTTGTTTGCATGAAAGACCCCTAACTAAACAATTCATCATCTCCTAGAACATATTAATCAAGATATAAAAAAGGAGAAAAAACAAAAATAAGGACTTAACAGTAAATAAAACTATATACTGGAGCAAACTATATCCAACATGCATACCCTGGCGGGCCTGACAACAATCAAAACATTTTAATTTCATGAATTATTGTCTTATATGTATATACATATAATCTCCCTCTCAGTCAATGAGATGCCTGCTGTGTATAGATTGAATATATAAAAAATACCATTGTCTCATGAGCTAGCCTGTATGATATGGGCCTCAACGCGACAAAACCTGTCTTTGGGGTTTCCGACAAAGTGAGTTTCAAACCAGTCTCCTCAGCTACAGAGACTAGCTTGACAATTGAAATTTCACCTGTAGCAAGTTTACATATGGTACTTTCCAAAACGCAAATAAAAAAGGCGCTGATCAGACTGCGCGGTTGCGCAGGCTGGTCTGCGCCTGTTTTATTTGCAACACCCCGAAGACAGGTTTTCTCGCGTCGAGGCCCATATTGTATCATTTGTTTTTTTCCAGACATACAAAAGAATTTTGGCTGAAGAGGAGAAAAGGTATGTGCATTTTATTAATATAATTATCTATATTTACGTTTTCAAAGGAATCTTTTTATGAATCATTAGATTTTTGCAACCGTTCATAGCCTCATGAATGACATGAATTTGATTGACAGCTGCCAAGTTCACTTGCCCATGCAACACGCCTCAAACATCAAATCATTAGCCAGAAATGACACTGGTGCTGTGATTTACAGTGAGCCGCACCTGAGTCACACGTGTAAAACAAGCTTCTTGTTTGCTCCATTGGCTGTCCATGCTCACACTGGCTGTTCTGTTTTTCCATTTACACTCCAACAAAACAATAAATACGATTACATATTAAATACAAAACTATTATATTTCCTAAAATATAAATATTTTTAGATTTTTATAACAAAATATAAATATGAGCAGTAAATTTGTTTTTTGGAATGTTCATGGAATCATGAATACTTCGGGTCTCTTACAAAGTTAACATGCAGCCCTTTGCTTTGGTCTAGTTGAAATGTAGCTTAAAGTTGCAATTCAACATGCCATGGTAAATACAGTCTTCAGGGACTAAAGTACATCTTTATTTGGCTTTTTTATCACATGTCTCCTTGATAATTTATGTGCAATGAGCCATCACAAAACTATACATAACTATTCAGCTAGATAGAAAAAAAGTAAGCGACATGATCAGATAATACCACAATCAAACACTGCAGATGTGAGGAAGAGCCACAGAACAATAACAGTCACAATACATTAGGAAGACAAATAAAGTAAAGCAACCAGCTCTCTCTGCTCCGCCAAGACGATTACAAAACTAGACAGGAAAGGACACTAAGTACTATCTAACAAAACGAAGATCAAAGCCACTGATGGTCTTAAGTGAATTTTACTGGTGCCAATAATATTCCTTATACTCTGTTTTTTGTTAAAACGAAAACAATATTTAGCTCGCATGGTGGCTTCCTAACTAATGCAAACTATCATAACAGAAAAAATAATCTAACCAAAATAACACGTGGTAAAACGAAGAAAAGGGCTAATGACTCATTGGTAGCCAGACCTGAAGAAAACCTCAAGATGAGTCATGGTCGTCCCAACCAAAGACAAGCATCAGGCACTAACCAACAGATGAAAGCTTTACGCCAGGGTCGTCATTGAGTCTGATTCCTGACCCACCGTCGTGCAATTTAAGAGGAAACCACATCCATAAATTTTATTCACTCATTCAACTACTGCCATAATTTGTATATGGGAGCAGGTACATGCGCGGATACAGAAAGTTTTGTCAGAGTGGTCCAACTTTGCCAAGTTTTTTCTTATTTAGAGAGGAGCGACGATACAAGCAAAAGCCACTTTAAGCGGGCCATCATCGGCCACCCAGCAAAACGCCATTTAAATGGCGGTTTGCTGGCATACCGATAATGGCTCAAAATTGAATGCTGGTTTGGTAGCTTTGTGGTTTTTGGGGATCCGGACCAGCATTTCTAAGAAACCCTATATTTTTGTGATTTTCCAGGGGGGGGGGTTCGGCCCCCTGCCCCCCCCCTCTGGATCCGCCCATGAGGTAAGGCTTGTCGAGACTATGTGATGTATGTCAACATTCTATATTATTACAGACTTAAGTCGCAGGGTGGCAGCCAACCAGGTGGCCCATACACAAGCATGAACCGCCCACAGGTTAGTTCCAGTTACAGACCCTCTGACCGTCTAGGGAAAGTATCTAATGCCAACCTCAACGACAAACGTAGTTACATGTTTTCTGGAAATGACCTTGAACAGGGAAGACAAGAAAGCCGCATGGGATCACAGGGAGGCATGGGATACAACAATGACACGAAAGGAATGAATGATGGAAGATACACCAACCGTGACGACGGTCGTCATACTGAGTACCAGGATGAATACATACCGAGTAAGTAACCACACAGAACACTCTTGCACATGCTATTTTGGTACTTAGGACAAATAAAAAGTACGTGTGTTTTGGGTAACAGATCTGAAAATTTTAGACAGGGTATGCACACCCTTTTTTATAGATATTTTTTTCTCGAAAATATTATACAATTATTGACTTCAATGAGGTAGACATAAGGATTTATCTACCCGAAAAAGTGATAATTCACCGAGGCCGCTAGGCCAAGGTGAATATCACTTTTAAGGGTAGATAAATCCTCATGTCTACCGAAATTGAAGTCAATAACTGTTTTGTTATATGACTTTTCAACTTAGAATGACAATTTTCTACTTTCACTTTTGTTGTTGAAGTCAACTTTCAACCTAAGGACTTTCTAACAAGTTTTATCAACTGTTATTAAAATATTTTAATGCAGTATTTTGCAATTTGAAATGTATATTAATTCTCTGAATGTGGAATGTAAAACTTAATCATAAAACTTTTTTTTACATTTTGTTTATACAAACAAAGATAAATGAACAAACAAAACATAACAAAACAGTTGTTAAAATTCATGAAAGTCTTTAGTTTACCTGTTGGGATGTGAAACAGCAAATCATGTCAATTTCATGCAGCACATGCTAGTTTTATACTCATCATGCTATTTTTAGCTCTCTAGAGGGTGATATTGCAGAAGTGTCAAAAATATTAACTTCTGGAAACTAGTTTGAGCTGGATTTCATCCTATATCACCTTCTGAGCCAGTTTAGACCAGTTTATAGGTAGACATAGAGATTTATGAGGACAAATAGGGCCAATCAGGAGACAGGATTCTCTCCAGTCATATAACAAAACATTTTATGCATTTCAAAAGGCATTTTGCCTTTCAAAATGCATAATATTTTATTTTTTCCAGAAAACCTAGTAAGAATCTAAGTTTCACCAGTAAAATGAAGGGTTGGGTTACCCTAAACACAGGGTTTTTTTTTTAATTTGGCCTTTTCCCAATTACGCAAAAACCTCCAATAAACGCTCATACAGACGCATCCAGCGGGGCTACAGTCAAGCATTTGATCTGACTGAGTCTTTATCTATATCCATACTTTTTGTATGCAATTAGCGAAGGTTCTGGTAAGACTTCGTTGTTCCATTATGGATAAGTAAACAAAAATCTCAAGTGCTGGCTAAAAATGAATTTTAACAATAACACTATCTATAGTGATTATTCCGCCAGTACATGTATACCCGACTCCAAGTTGCTATGACCATTCTAAGGTGTGACTTTAGGCTAGTTCTTTGTTTTATGTGGCTCTCATCGAGTAGATTGATTTAGCATTGAGTACTGGTGTTTTATAGAGTGGATGGGTCCTGTCTTGCTAGTTCTTTGTTTTATGTGACTCTCATTGTGTAGGTGTGTGTGGATTAAGCATCGAGTACCGTTTTATGGAATGCCTCATGTCCTGTCTGGCTAGTTCATTGCTTTATATGTCTCCCATTGTGTAGGTGGATTTAGCATTTAGTTCTGATTTTTATGGAGTGCCTTATGTCCTGTCCAGCTATTTTGTTGTTTTATGTGGCTCCCATTTAGTAGGTGGATTTAGCATTTAGCTCTGTTTTTATGGAGTGTCTTATATCTTGTCTGGCTAGTTTTTTAGTATGTGTGGCTCCCATTGTGTATGTGGATTTAGCTTTGAGTTCTATTTTTATGGAGTGCCTTATGTCCGGTCTGGCTAGTTCTTTGTTTTATGTGGCTCCCATTGTGTAGGTGAATTTAGCATTTAGTTCTGGGTTTTTATGGAGTGCCTTATGTCCTGTCTGGCTAGTTCTTTGTATATGTGGCTCCCATTGTGTAGGTGGATTTAGCATTGAGTGCTATTTTTATGGAGTGCCTTATGACCTGTCTGGCTAGTTCTTTGTTTTATGTGGCTCCCATTGTGTAGGTGAATTTAGCATTTAGTTCTGGGTTTTTATGGAGTGCCTTATGTCCTGTCTGGCTAGTTCTTTGTATATGTGGCTCCCATTGTGTAGGTGGATTTAGCATTGAGTACTATTTTTATGGAGTGCCTTATGACCTGTCTGGCTAGTTCTTTGTATATGTGGCTCCCATTGTGTAGGTGGATTTAGCATTGAGTACTATTTTTATGGAGTGCCTTATGACCTGTCCGGCTAGTTCTTTGTATATGTGGCTCCCATTGTGTATGTGGATTTAGCATTGAGTACTATTTTTATGGAGTGCCTTATGACCTGTCTGGCTAGTTCTTTGTATATGTGGCTCCCATTGTGTAGGTGGATTTAGCATTGAGTACTTGTTTTATGGAGTGCCTTATGACCTGTCTGGCTAGTTCTTTCTATATGTGGCTCCCATTGTGTAGGTGAATTTAGCATTGAGTACTATTTTTATGGAGTGCCTTATGACCTGTCTGGCTAGTTCTTTGTATATGTGGCTCCCATTGTGTAGGTGGATTTAGCATTGAGTACTATTTTTATGGAGTGCCTTATGACCTGTCTGGCTAGTTCTTTGTATATGTGGCTCCCATTGTGTAGGTGGATTTAGCATTGAGTACTATTTTTATTGAGTGCCTTATGACCTGTCTGGCTAGTTCTTTGTATATGTGGCTCCCATTGTGTAGGTGGATTTAGCATTGAGTTCTATTTTTATGGAGTGCCTTATGACCTGTCTGGCTAGTTCTTTGTATATGTGGCTCCCATTGTGTAGGTGGATTTAGCATTGAGTACTATTTTTATGGAGTGCCTTATGACCTGTCTGGCTAGTTCTTTGTATATGTGGCTCCCATTGTGCAGGTGGATTTAGCATTGAGTACTATTTTTATGGAGTGCCTTATGACCTGTCTGGCTAGTTCTTTAGTATGTGTGGCACCCATTGTGTAGGTGGATTTAGCATTGAGTACTTGTTTTATTGAGTGCCTTATGACCTGTCTGGCTAGTTCTTTCTATATGTGGCTCCCATTGTGTAGGCGAATTTAGCATTGAGTACTATTTTTATGGAGTGCCTTATGACCTGTCTGGCTAGTTCTTTGTATATGTGGCTCCCATTGTGTAGGTGGATTTAGCATTGAGTACTATTTTTATGGAGTGCCTTATGACCTGTCTGGCTAGTTCTTTGTATATGTGGCTCCCATTGTGTAGGTGGATATAGCATTGAGTACTATTTTTATGGAGTGCCTTATGACCTGTCTGGCTAGTTCTTTGTATATGTGGCTCCCATTGTGTAGATGGATTTAGCATTGAGTACTATTTTTATGTAGTGCCTTATGACCTGTCTGGCTAGTTCTTTGTATATGTGGCTCCCATTGTGTAGGTGGATTTAGCATTGAGTACTATTTTTATGGAGTGCCTTATGACCTGTCTGGCTAGTTCTTTGTATATGTGGCTCCCATTGTGTAGGTGGATTTAGCATTGAGTACTATTTTTATGGAGTGCCTTATGATATCTCTGGCTAGTTCTTTGTATATGTGGCTCCCATTGTGTAGGTGGATTTAGCATTGAGTACTATTTTTATGGAGTGCCTTATGACCTGTCTGGCTAGTTCTTTCTATATGTGGCTCCTATTGTGTAGGTGGAGTTAGCATTGAGTACTATTTTTATGGAGTGCCTTATGACCTGTCTGGCTAGTTCTTTGTATATGTGGCTCCCATTGTGTAGGTGAATTTAACATTTAGTTCTGGTTTTTGATGGAGTGCCTTATGTCCTGTCTGGCTAGTTCTTTGTATATGTGGCTCCCATTGTGTAGGTGGATTTAGCATTGAGTACTATTTTTATGGAGTGCCTTATGACCTGTCTGGCTAGTTCTTTGTATATGTGGCTCCCATTGTGTAGGTGGATTTAGCATTGAGTACTATTTTTATGGAGTGCCTTATGATATCTCTGGCTAGTTCTTTGTATATGTGGCTCCCATTGTGTAGGTGGATTTAGCATTGAGTACTATTTTTATGGAGTGCCTTATGACCTGTCTGGCTAGTTCTTTCTATATGTGGCTCCTATTGTGTAGGTGGAGTTAGCATTGAGTACTATTTTTATGGAGTGCCTTATGACCTGTCTGGCTAGTTCTTTGTATATGTGGCTCCCATTGTGTAGGTGGATTTAGCATTGAGTACTATTTTTATGGAGTGCCTTATGACCTGTCTGGCTAGTTCTTTGTATATGTGGCTCCTATTGTGTAGGTGGATTTAGCATTGAGTACTATTTTTATGGAGTGCCTTATGACCTGTCTGGCTAGTTCTTTGTTGTATGTGGCTCCCATTGTGTAGGTGAATTTAACATTTAGTTCTGGTTTTTGATGGAGTGCCTTATGTCCTGTCTGGCTAGTTCTTTGTATATGTGGCTACCATTGTGTAGGTGGATTTAGCATTGAGTACTGTTTTTATGGAGTGCCTTATGACCTGTCTGGCTAGTTTTTTTTTGTTTTATGTGGCTCACATTGTGTTAGTTGATTTAGCATTTAATTCTGTTTTTATGGAGTGCCGTATGTTCTGTCTGGCTAGTTCTTTATTTGATGTGGGTCCTATTGTGTAGGTGAATATAGCACATAGGTGTGGCTAGTTATTTGTTTGATTTGGCTCCCATTGCGTAGGTAGATTTTGCATTAAGTTCTGTTTTTATGGAGCGCGCCTTATGTCCTGTCTGGCTAGTTCTTTGTTTTATGTGGCTCTCATTGTGTAGGTGGATTTAGCATTTCATTCTGTTTCTTATGGAGTGCCTAATGTCCTATCTGGCTAGTTCTTTGTTTTATGTGACTTCCATGTGTAGGTGGATTTAGCATTTTGTTCTGGTTTCTAATGGAGTGCAGTACGTTCTGTCTGGCTAGTTCTTTGTTATAGTCCAGGAATTTTAACTTTTTAGGTCAAGATAATTCCTTGAGAAATTATTTTAGCACCAAAGTACAGGGTTGGGTAGTGTAAATATCCATAAAAAAGTCCTCAAAAAATATCGGTGCCAAATTCGAGAAAATTAAGATTTAAGATTTTATCATTAGTGGGTGGGGTACCTGAAAAATGGAAATAATAATTTTTGACAAAATAGGCTTATAACTTTCACATTCTTTATAAGCAATTGTTGAAAAAATCAGGTTTGGATGGTTTTCTGATTATAAGTGTGTAAACTGAGTGGTAAGCAGAGAGCATATTCGTTTCCATGGCAACCCACAATCCTAAATAATGGGGGTGTGCCAACAAAAATATGGATATCTCAGCTGCAATTCATCCTAAAATACTAAATTTGATACCAAATTATTTCTTAGTTATCTAACATGTTCCTTACTGTTCGATATGCAAATGATCTAATTTGTATATACAAGATTATTTATGAGAATATGAGAAATTAGAGAAAATTGCAGGAAATTAAGGGGTTATACCTACATAATATCCTGTATCTCAACTGCCAGTTAAACTACAGGTCAAAAATTGGTACAAATTGATGCTGAGACATCGTCCCTTTACACTGTGATTTAATATGCAAATTAACTTATTTTCATAACCATCAATGTCAATGAAAACATTAGAAATAAGAGAAAATTCTAAGAAAAACTACGGGGTATACCTACAAAATTGATTATATCTCAGCTACCAATTTCCCTAGGTTACCAAACAGGGTACCAAACTGATACCAAGATACAATCCTTTTACCCAGTGGTTCAACATGCAAATAATTTGCTTTAAATATCCATGACTATTGATAAAAACATAAGGTATTATAGAAAACCGCAGAAAAATTAAGGGGGTATCACTACAGTATTACTCTTATCACAACTGCTAATTGCCCTGAGTTACCGAACTTGGTTCTGAAATTGATGCTAAGACACATTCCTTTTATCCATTGGTTCAATGTGAGAGTAATCTAAATTTGATATTCATGATTATTAAAGAGAACATAAGAAATCACAGAAAAATCACAGAAAAATTTAGGGGGTATATTTACAAAATTACTAATATCTCAGCTGTTAATTCCAACAGAGCAACAAACATGGTATTAACATATTGCTAAGACACAAAGCCTAAATCATATGTTCTTTATTGGAAATATTTGAACTTCAAAATCAACATTATTAATAAAAATATTAGAAATGAGAAAAAACTGGAAATTTTATAGCAATGTACCCACAAAATAAAATAAGAGTCAAATGATTCCACTCTGCCAGCCAAGATGGCCGCCAGAGCTCTAGATAAGAAATATTTTTAACAACAAATGAACTACATTGTACTGGTCCAAATTGGAAATCATTTCATACAATTTGTCATGCAGGGGTGGTAACAGTCCAAGATTCTCAATCAGGAAAATCTTTCAGTTTAATCCTGAACTTGGCCTAAAATGTTCAGAAATCTCTAATAAAATGCTAAAAAGAACAAAACATCAATAGAAAGCAATCAATTTATGCTTATCTCATAGTAAATATCTGATTAAAAGATCATTATGGGTTATGTAAAACAAATTACAGCAATAATAAATTTGATTTTATGCAAAATGCATGAGTGCTCAATCAGGAAATCCTGATTAATCCTGAGCTTTATCACCCCTGGCATTGTCATTCCTTGTAAGGCCTTCTACTAAAGCTACCCAACCAGTTCTGCTCTTCTGAATATTATAATCACCAGAGCTAAAATAGCACTCTTTACACAACATCTGATCTATTGATCCAGATTCAAAGTAATTACAAAAATGTTTCAGAATGATCTATGTTCCTTATATCAACTATGCTTAACAAAGTGCTCCCAGGGCTACGATTCAGGTGAGCGTTCCAGAGCCACCCATGATTGCCATCTTGTTCAATATTATATGGGAATTCCCCTTTTTAGCCATATTTTCCTCATTCATCATATATATTTTTTAAAAAACAAATCAGACCTACCTACCTTATTTTAATTTTCCATGCAATAGTAAATTCACATTTTTTTGGCCTAAGTAATTTTGTATGTATACTCTCCTATTTTTTTTTCTGTGATTTTTCTATCATTTCCAATGTTTCATAAATTCATATGAACATATTTACATTTCCAGTGCAAGTCTTTAAATGAACCTTTACATTTGAGATGTCGTTTATATCTTCATGAACAAATAGATTTAAGCCACACCCTGATACACGCCATTTGAGCGGGCAAACGTCAACGCCAACCAATAAAGTTGCTTGTTTTCTCAGGTTTGTGTGGTGTTGAACGTGTCTCGCCATGGCGTTAAGCGCGGATATTTGGCGTTTTGGCCATTCCAAACCCTCCGTTATGTCTGATTTAATTCAAAATATTCGAAAAACCAGCCAAGTTAGGTGAAATTGAAAATTGATACTTGACTGATAATATAAAATGTAAATATAAGTAATAAATTAAATTTTTGGAAGGTTCAAGAAACCATGACTACTTCGGGTCTCTTGCAAAGTGCTTCACTTACTTTGCAAGAGACCCAAAGTATTCATGATTCCATGAACTCCAGGGGGGGTACTCTGATATTTTCACACACACGTAGGCTCGGACTATTTTTTGGGGTTAAAAATTCTGAATTTCAATATTTTTTGGGGTTTTCAGAAAAATGAATATTTTTAGGGGTATGAAGATTTTGTGGATCTTTTTTTGGGGTCATCACAAAATTGGGCTAGTTTGAGGGTCATTTCTATGCAATTTAGGGTCTTTTTTTAAGGTCAAGGTACAGAATTGGGATATTTTTTTGGGTTGCTAAAATTTTAATATCTGCTTGAAATTCCTGATATTTTTTTGGGGTGAACGCTAGATGCTGGGTCCGAGCCTACGTATGCGGAAAATATTAGAGTACCCCCCCCCCCCCCCCCCCGGGCCATGAACCTTCCAAAAATCGAATTCATTTCTTAAATAAATTAGATCATATGCATATTGAACCACATGGTATAAGGACTATGTCTAAGTATCAATTAAGAGCTGAGTTTGGTTATTTAGGGCATCTAGCAGCTGCGATATGAGTAATTTTAAGTCATTAGAATGTTGAACAAGGGGGTAAAAGAATTCAAAGATGTGAGTTTATCAATCCTTTTTTTCCCCTGGTTTTTCCTTTTTACAAATTTTCTCTTACATCTACATTTTTCATTAATATTGATGGATATGACAATTAGGTATTTTACATATTTAACCAGAGTAGAAGAGCTTTGTCTCATCATTAATTTGGTACCAGTTTTGTATGCTAGTGCAATAAGTAGCTGAGTTGTATACCCCATCTTTCCTGAGTTTTCTCTCAATTTCTCAGGTTTTCGTAAATTTTCATGAATACTTTAATGAGAAAATTGCATACCTGACAGTCCAGAAAAATTCTATGACTAAGAATTAGTTTGATACCAAGTTTAGTATTCTTGGGTGAGTTGCTGCTGAGATATGAGTATTTCTGTAGGTACTTTCAATTCTTAAGAATTATTCTATAGGTTGTCATGGAAATCGTTCAATTTCACATAACTCAAATGGGTTAAATTTTGAGGGCAATCCTTTTGCATTTTGGTTGTCCAAATGAACAATTTGGCACCCAGTAGAATTCGTCATAGGGGTGTAAGGTAGGTCTACTGTCACAGGATCCAAATTTCTAGTTGTTGGCATCCAGGAGAAATCGTCATAAGGATGTGAGGTAGGTCTACTATCACAGGGTACAAATTTCTAGTCGTTGCTTCCTGTTTTTCTCTCCAATGACCTCCTATCTTTTTTCAAGTTTTCATAAATATTCATGAATATGAAAATGGGATAGTTTACATCTAGAACCACCAGATAAAAGACCTTGTCAAATTGTATCACTTATGATATAACAACATACAAAGTACATCAGTGATGTTTCTGGGCAGAAATCAGTAAATCTACAGGTATTTTTCCCAATTTTCCCGTATTTTAAAGTTCTCATTAATATTCATGAATATTCAAATTAGAAAATTTGCATATCTGACCATTTATTGAAAGGTCTATGTCTAGGCTTTAATTTGGTACCAATGTTAGTAGTCTAGACTGAGAAGCAGCTGAGATATGGTTGTATCTGTAGGTATACCCCCATTTAGGAGAAAGCATTATGGGTTGCTATGGAAACCATGTATTTAGACATAGCTAAAATGTTTTTTGGGGGTATAAAATTTTGGGGCATGACTGGGGTTCCAATGAGCAATTCAACACCTATGGAAACTTGTCCTGGGGTAGCAAGGTAGGTGAAATTAGATCCTATGGTACCAGTAAGATGATATTAATTGCCTGTTTTTAGCGATTTTTCTTCATTTTTCGTATTTTTTTAACCCCCCAAAAATACCATTTCCCCTCGGATATTTTTTGAGGACTTTTTTTCTATAAAGCAGGACACCTTCCTGATACTAAAACTGTTGATAACATTTCTCAAGGAATTAGTTGTGGGTTAAGGGTCATTTTCGGCTAAATTTACTGGCCTATTATACCCCCCGCAAACTTTGTTTGTAGGGGGTATACTGTTTTCACGTTGTCCGTGCGTCCGTCCGTCCGTACGTCCGTCCGTCCGTAACGCTTTGTTTCCTTAATAACTCGAAGAGTCATTGCTGGATTTTCATCAAACCTTGCAAACATGTTCATATATGCAAGACAAATACTTTAGACGAAAAAGTAAGGTCTAGGGGCCATTCTATTAGAGTTATTTCCCTTTGTAGTTCTAAATGGCTTTTATTATAGTGCTTTATGCTTATGCTATTATAGGCCATACACGGGCCAATCAACTCCTACCACAGCTTTTGATGGAACAATTTGATACTTTTACTATACAATGTAGACACATTGAACATAAGCATGAAGGAGTTTAGTTCAGAAAAAATAATTTTTGACAAAATGACAGCTGTGAGAACTTAGACAATTTTTTCCCTAATAAGGTGTTTGTATATGCATAGACAGTGCCTTTATGGGCCGATCAACTCCTACCACAGCTTTTTATGGAGCAATTTGATACTTTGCCTATTCAATGTAGACACATTGAACATATGCATGAAGGAGTTTATGATTTTTGTTTGCACAGATTCTACTAAAATATTCTTATCAAAACTAAGGTCTCCTTGTTCGAACTATAAATTGCCAAGTTTTTTCACTGACCCTTACTGTGCGGGGGGTATCTAATAAGCATTGCTTATTGACTTTTTTTCATTTTATGTGCCTCCTATTGTGTAGGTGGATTTAGCATTTAGTAGACCCTACTAGTTTTTGTTATAAAGCCTTCTGTTCTGTCTGGCTAGTTCTTTGTTTTATGTGCCTCCTATTGTGTAGGTGGATTTAGCATTTAGTAGACCCTACTGGTTTTTGTTAAAAAGCCTTCTGTTCTGTCTGGCTAGTTCTTTGTTTTATGTGCCTCCTATTGTGTAGGTGGATTTAGCATTTAGTAGACCCTACTGGTTTATTTTAAAAAGCCTTCTGTTCTGTCTGGTTAGTTCTTTGATTTATGTGACTCCCATTGTGTAGGTGGATTTAGCATCTAGTAAAACCTACTGTTTTTAATGGAGTGCCTTATGTCCTGTCTGGCTAGTTCCTTATTTTATGTTATTCCCATTGTGTAGATGAATTTAGCTTTGAGTACTTTATATGGAGTGCCTTATGTCTTGTCTGGCTAGTTCATATGTGACTCACGGTGTCTGGTTTGATTGTTTATTTTTTATTTTTTTTTTTTTTTTTGGGGGGGGGGGGGTTGTGGGCGACTTCTCCCTTATCATCCACTATATATTTCTCTCATTGTATTTTTTTGGTGTTGTATTTCAATTATGTTTATTATTTTTTCCTTTTCTCTTCTCTTTTTTAACAAGCATATACATAAGGACAAAAGAATATACAATAAGACAGATATCAAAGTGTAACTTTATATTGAGCTTGAAAAAAACTGTTCACAAAAAGCAGAGGATGTTCAAATATTATAACTATAGCACTAACCAAACTTCCGTCAAGCACCTGAAACAGCTTGTATTAATTAACCAAGTCATCTCATTCACAATATGAAGGATATATCTTGTCATGTGTTTTTGAGACTAAAAAGGACACATTGTAGTGCACACTAAAACTAAGATCAACACAGAACCCCCACAAACAACAATAGATCAACAACAACAGAACCACTGCCTTCGATTGGAGAGCAGCCTAAGCTACCAAGGAGCTTAAATGTATGTTACAGGTGCCAAACCTTCGCCCTAGATTCTGTTTTTGTTAAAACACAAAACATTTGGTTAACTCGCATGGAGACTTCCTAAGTAATGAAATGCATCATTAAAGAGAAACAATTTAATCGAATTAACACACTATGATGAAACAAAGAAAATGGCTCATGACTCATATATAGTCAGAGATAAGGAAGTTTTCAAATACTATATTTAGTGCCTAAATTCAATACTTAATTAAGGAAATACTTAATTTTAAGGAGGCATTGTATTTTTGGACAGTGGTACTTGCACGGTTGTAAGTATGGGCCAGATGGTATATAAGATCCTTTTCAATGTTATATTAAATTGTTTGTTTTATTTCACAGGAGTACCATACACGCACCGTGGAGATATGAAAAGGTAATAATATTACTATGAAAACATAAATTTTGTAAATGCCATATAAACATTTTTTATGGCTTCTCCACAAAACATTTTCAGTGAGCCTTTGGGTGTTCCCGACATAAACCAACACACAAATCTTAAACCAACCCGGCGGAATTGGTTTATACACAGGAAAGCAAAAACAATGACATAACAATGGCACCATATTTGTGTTGTACATGTACAGTAAAACCTGTGTTAAGTGGGAAATCAGAAAGAAGACCAAAATTGGTTATCAAGACCGGTTATTGCTTAATGCATGTCACACATATTGCAGAATGCTCCAAGGGGAGCATTCTGCAATACTTTTGACATTCATTAAGCAACCACTTGTAATTTTGACACAGACATATAAGCTTTGAGTTGAAGGGGTTTTGAGTAATAAATTTTAAAAGTTGATTGTGTAAGCAAACAGTACAGAACCAGATCAGACGCCCCAAAACATCAATTCTGGTCCCTCACTGTTTGAAGATGTCCCATTAAATGGGCGCTAGGCTTATATGGAATACAAAAAATATTTTGGTTTTGACCAATCAAGTAAGTATTCATACAATAATTTTCATTTTTAATGAAAAGTGAATGGGCTGGTTCAAACCAGTGCATAATTAAATCTTTAATTACTGGAAAAATCTTTGATATACAATAGATTTTCATCAACCTTCATTATGCTAAATATGCTTAACTATTCCATCCATATAGACGGTCATTCTCACACTGGAAATGCGAGTTCAAAGTGAGCCTTCTGTCATATGATAAATAGAATCTAACGTTTTGCATCTATAATTTATTGAATTTAGTAAACTCGTTGTAAAAATAAAATCTCCACAAGCCTCACATTTTATCTCCTTTCCACAACTTCTTTAATACATTCAATGATATATGAGCAGACGTGTAATCCTCTTTTTTATGATGATTTTTGTTTATCATATGACGTCTCGTCTGGGAGCGGTATAACGCCATGCAATAAAATCGATGAACCACTAGTGGCTGACAGATTTTCGGAAACGTTACGACATTCGTTATAACGTCGCCTAAAAGAGGGTTAAATAATGACGTTTTCACATGAAAGATGCGATGTTCAAGTATTTTTAATGTCATGTGATGAATTGAATCTAGCATTCGTGCTCCTATGATATTGAATTTATAGAACTCGTTGCGAAAAAGCGATAAAATGCTCTGCCAGCCTCGCATTTTATCGCTTTTCCCCAACTCGTTTAATAAACTCAATATTTCATGAACATTCATTTAAGATCCTCTATTTGTATTACAGCTCACTGGATGAGCACAACCGTGCTTTCCAAATGTCTAGATCTCAGACAATGACTGGTCTGCCAAAAATAGGAAGTAGACAAGGGGACATCAGAGGAAGTGGAAACTATGCCAATGCACCAGTAAGTGATTATGTGCCGGGACATGAGATTTCAAACAATGTGGCATTTTGACAAGTGTAGACTCAGACGAGCCTGTTCCGCCTCCTTTAAAGCTTCGAAATTCCAAATGATGTTCAGTCAGTAGCTTAACAGTCATGGAATATTCAATCCACTAGCAAAGGCTTTTGATCAGACTGCACGTATGTGCAGGCTGGTCTAAGCCTTTGCTAGTCACACATACCACATTCTTGGAAATCTCATGTTGCGGATCATATCTACTAAAGACAGAAGACAAATGGGCCTTAACCCAAGAAAACATGTCTTTCCGGTTTCTGACAAAGCATGATTCAAATCAATTCAGCTACAGAGATTAGCTAGAATATTGTAATTTGCTTGAAGCAAATTTAAATATGACACTTTCCACAAAACGAATAACAAAGGAGCTGATCAGACTGGGCAGATGCACAGTCTGTTCCACACCTTTGTTTTTCGCAAACCCAGGAATATAGGGGGGGGTGCTTTAGCGTCAAGGGCCAAATGATTATTTTGGACAGATTGTATCAAGTGACCATTTTTCTGAACACTCAAATAATGCAATTAAAATTTGGTTTTATAAATACAATAATTGATAAGAATATCAAGGCTACCAAACAGCCACCTTATCTTGTATGGAAAATAGCCGCCCATCTTGTACAGAAAAAACAGCCACCTGTTTGTTACAATAATGCAAATACAAGTATTCATTGTTCTTGTTTAACATAAATGATTCCAATATCTTGGCAAAATGGAATCAATAGATTTTTCTGTTAGATGCTTAAGTGATTTTTTAGTTTTTCATACTATCAATATGCTACTTAATTATGATAGTAATGTTATTGAAATATCTATGATAGTTTGTAGTAATAAAGGGTCACTTGGAACAAACATAGTGTTTGAACCCTTTTCATGCTGAAGGAGTTTTCATACATGTAAACATAGTATGTATGATATTGTTAATTTTATATTTAAGGAGCTGCCTGTCAAAATTTCAAAAAAAAAGAATATGTTTTCCTTTAAGATTGTTTTTATCTTAGCAGGATGTTATGCCACCTAATGCGTATTTCCATCTTTGTATTCACTGTTTGCCAAAGTATGTGTTGTTATGACATTGTTCTTGCTCCAGTATGTGTGTTTTTGTGATAGGTTCAATTTTTGTGATATATATAATTCCTAGAATATCATAAACTAGCTAAATTTTCTATTGTCTCTATTTCAGTCTGGTAACATACGTTATGGCCAGGTGTATTGAGGATGCCGTGAAGTGCAGATAGAAATACTCAGATAGATGCCTTACTGTGATCTGTTAATATAGATTGCAAACATAATTGTTACTGTGATGTTTATAGAAATTTTGTTAGCATTATTTAGTACTGCTGGAACCCAATATAAATAAAGAATGTAACACAAATGGTCATTTAATGTGAAATTTATTGAAAGAGTTTTAGAGAAAATAAGTCAGAGAGCGTAGGTTAAGACACGGCATGAGATTTTCTACAATGTTGCATGTGCGACCAGAAAAGGCTCAGACCAGCCTGTGCATACGCACAGTCTGATCAGAGCCAATGCTGGTCGTTTGAAAATTCTATGACTGTTAAGCTACTTTCCGAACATCATTTGGAGTTTCTAAGCTTAAAAGGAAGCTGCACATGCTCGTCTGAGTCTACAATGGTCAAAATGCCACATTGTTGGAAATATCATGCCACGGCTCAGTTAGTAAATGACAGTGAATGATTTTGTGACCATATAGACATTTTAACTAAGACGTTAGACTTTTAAATAAGATTATTTCACTAGAAAACGAAACATTGCCACGGACGTGACTATAGTGTTTTTTACAGTGTAATTTGACATATGGTCATGTACACTTTATGACATGTTGTTGGTAATTGAATGCAGTTGCTTCATGTGGGCCAGCACACAGTATTTCGGTAGAGAACACTAGATGAGTGTCTTTTGATATCAAGTTCACCAGGAATGGCTTTGAGAATGCTTGTTGAAATCGCGAGGCTTGGGGAGCGATTCAACATGCGTTCTCAAAGCTGAGCCTGGTAAACTTGATATCAAAAGACGCAAACCTGGTATTCTATTAAATAAGCTTACCACGTTGATTCACTCTTCAAACTAGCCAATATGACCCAATGATCGATTTTGTGTCAATTCAGCGTCTTCGCCGGCGTCATTCAAAAAATGCAACGTCATCATTACCTGATAAATACACATGTCCTGAGATAGACACCGTTTATCAGACAACGTGTAACACTCCAGTTAATATGAGAGATGACTGATAAGTACCAAATCTCATGCGATGGCCTATTTATGATAGTTGTTTTAGCCATGTCACGAAAAGCCCAGTCATTAGGACTTGAGATTGGGCCAGGGTTGAAACGACCTAAAAATGGAAAACAGCAGAACGATCTAAGTATTGCAGCGTTGATGGTTTTGTAAAATGAAGTGGATCAATGTCTGAAATCTTCAACACGCTCAAAGATGCAAACGTTATTTGCCGCACATGGGCTTTTATATTCTATAGAAATATCTTGTGTTTGCATCATGACTTGACAAATGTGGAGCGCCCTCTCAATTTACAGGAGTGGTTAGTTGGTGCAAATTGCATAACACTATATGCATTTGAAAATATAAGTGTTTATTACGGTTATTATTTATTTTGAAAATGGTAATTTCAAATCTATAGCTGAATCATATGCTTTAATTATGTACTCTGTTAAAGCTAGCTTGAGCTATTTACTCATCCATAACTTAGACTGAATCGTTCACTTAGATCAGACATGTCTTACTATTGACTTTCTGTTTTTATTAAATAAGGAAATTTCAAGAAATGAATAAATGTACTAATTTCAATTGTCTTTTGTTTTACAAATGGATATATCACTTAAAGCGATCATGTAAAGGTGGCCCTATTTTTGACCTGAACTCTAGAAAATAAGCGCCAATCTCAGTTACAAGCGAGAGTTTGTGCACGAAGTACTGGTTGACGGCTTGTTCAAGCTTGCCTAGGAAATAAGTGTGGTTAGTTGAATTGACCATCCCAACATGACCATAGCTGTTTATTGTCATGTAAAGCAACAAATAAACCAAAGCAATAATAAAAAACAATCCAACTCTTGAGTTGATATAACATTTTATGCTCAACACAAATAAATATTCGAAAAAAGTCTTTTTTTTTAACATTTTAGACTTGATGAGCAGTTCAGATTTCATGCTATGAACACAGTTTATAACATTGATGCTTAGTGTGTGTGTTGATAAAATAAAACAAAATACTGTTTGTCAGTAACCAGTTGTTTATTTCTCATATATTATGTATTAATATATTCAGATGAAGCATCTTACGACTCTTGCAATACTTTCATGAAGAAAAATAAAGAGAAAAGTCCTTAATGTGTTCGATATAAATACATTATTTAACTTGTTGAAAAATGTTTTTACACATCACTTCACAGACATGATTTAGGGGATAACTGTATTCAAAGTTTTCATTTGGGGAGGTAAATCATCGGATAATACGGTCGGAAATTTAGTTTTACGACGACGTGCGAGCGGAGCCGGAAAACGTGATTTCCGAACGTATATCCGACCATATACTTCCCCAAATGAAAATTTTTAATATGGGTATCCCCATTATAATGCGATTCTGCTGTTTTGTCTCAAACCGGAGGGTTGCAAGCCGCATAAAGTCGCACATCATCCAATGAAATGTGACGTAATTGGTGACGTCAAACTATTTCCGACAGTATATCGCAGGATATACTGTCGCAAATTTTTGACGTTATCCAATCAGACGTCGCGTTACAAAAGCAAGTGCTTTAGAATCTTAAATGTTTTATCATAGTTTTTTTCCAGACGCTATTTCAATGTAAAGCTCAATGAAGATTGTATGACTTCGTTAAAGAGTATTCAAAATAAATATTTCAGAATGCTTTAATCTTTTTGACAGGATATATTTGAATAATAATTTGTTCCGAATTGTGTTTGACTTGTTTTCTGTTTTTATGAAACATACCCTGTCAGTTTTATGCACGTGAACCTCAATTCTTGTATGTATCATAAAAGTACAGTAGGGAGATAGTTTTTGATGTTGCAGCTTATAGTCAGGGGCGATCAGGACTCCAGTGCAAATTTGATGTCGATTTATGGTGACCTATACCAAATCAAACTTTAGGGGAGAACTAATGAAAATCATCTGGTCATCCATCTGAGTTTCGCGTCTGGACGTCATTATGATAAAATAGCTTATATTGTATCAGTGCAATTTTTAACGGTATGTCCATTGTAGTCTATGGCGTTCAGGTCTTTCTTGCATTTTGCTTGCCAAGTTCAGTCAAAGTGCACCAAAAATAGTAAGTGAGTATGATCAGGTAATACCACAATCACAAACTGCAGACTACCCCATGGCACCGCGAGGAAGAGCCGCTCAACCATCACGAGACACCAGGAAGACAAATTAAGCAAAGCAATTAGCTCTCTCTTCCCCATCAAGATGATTTCAATACTAGAATGGACATAAAGTAACGTACAACAAAACATAGAACAATTACAGACTCCCACAATGGGAGTAACAATAAACAAAAAGTCAACGACAACAGAACCACCGCCTTAGAACGGACAGCAGCCTAAGCCACAGGGGGGCTTAAATGCATTTTACTGGTACCAAATCTTCGCCCTAAATTCTGCTGTTGTTGAAGTACAAGAAATGTTCAGCTCGCATAGAGGCCATCTAATTAATGCAATGTATCATCATGGAAAACACACTAATCAAATTAACATTCAATGATGAAACAAAAAAAAGGGCTCATGACTCACAGATAGTCAGAGCTAAAGAAAACCTCAAGTTGGGCCACGGTGGGTCCAGCTACAGATAAGCATCAGGCACCAACCCACCGATTAAAGCTTTACGTCAGAGCCGTCATAGAGTCTGAGGCCTGACCCACCGTCGTGCAATTAAAGAGGAAACCATAGCTATAAACCGTGATTGGGTTTAAAACTAGGCATGCAGACTGTCGCATGATATCCAAGTTATATCCAACCCTTATATAACGTTTTACTACCTTTTCGAATTGATCACTAAAATTAGGTTTTCCAACAATTCTTTTGAATTTATAGACTAAATCACCATAAAATATAGGTTCTCATATGCCTTGTTGCAGAAGAGTTTTTGACCCAAAAATAGTAAGTGATGTTGTATTTAACAATTAACTCTTTAATCTTTAGCATTTAATCTTAGGGGGTAAATAATCAAAATTAATTTGTCGCTCATACTGTTTTTGCCCCAGAACACAATGCTGACGTCATAAAATGATGCCTTATATGTAAATATCATATAAATGCATTTTGTCCATATTGTTTCTTATAACGGTACTTATACTTTATTAAATTTATTAGACGAATTTGGGAAAAGTGATAAAATGTGATACATGTCTAGTATTTTATCTCTTTTTCGTAACAAGTTTAATAGATTCAATCATACAGGAGGACGAATGCTAGATTTTAGTTATACTATGACATAAAGTTTACTTTGAAATCACATTTCTTGAGTAATAGCGTGATAATTTTGTCATTATGTATGGAACGTTGTTATGGACGTCAAAACTCTTCCTGAAAATCTGTAAACCACTAGTGGTTAATCGATTTAAATGCATGACATTATTTCACTCCCAGACGCAAGACATAATGGTAAATGGTAATATATAGATACATAAGCTTGCATATATTTTACTGTGTTCAATTGTATATTTATATAATATGACACCTTTACTTCAGAGCAACCTAAACGATAAAAATTGTGGTCATGTCAGAAAATGTGTGATGCGCTCCATTATCAAAATTCAATTTGTCAACAAGGGCTTTGAATTAATTAACTTACCAAATATATTTAAAGATAAATTTGTTATCTGACTTATATTCCAACATATTTTGAAAATAAGGAATCCCCTATCATTTGTTATAAGTATAATAAACTTATTCGTAGTACTGTTTTTAACTATAACAAATTAGTAACAGAATTTGATATCGAAAATTCTATTCCTGACTCTTGAGATTTTAAAGAATCTAAGTATTACTATCAACCTGCTGGCCATATAGTCACGGGGAATTTAAAAATCATAACTGATTCAAGAATTCGGTCTATTATATGTAAGGGGCCAAAATATAGGTTTCCTGTGCCAATAGACTTTAAATCATGTCGTGAAGAAATTGCAGGAGCCTTACAAGAATTTTGTAATCGCTGGTGTAAACGAGAGCATGTTGAGTCTAATGCATTAAATAGTTGGAAACTAAATATTTTTAAAATTATTGATGGTTAAATTTCATTTTATTGCAACAATTTAGATCTTTTACCACCTAAACCTAAATTCACTTTTAGACACTTGAAGCAAGAGATCTCGAAATTCCATAGGAGGTTCGTTTTGGCCCCCGCAGATAAGGCTGCTAACAATGTTGTAGTCGTTTGAAAAAGATACTATATTAACACCCTAAAACAAGAACTTAGCACTGCAAAAAAATATGAGCATAACAGGCTTGATGAGACGTCTATCGTTGATAGGCATCGATGCCATATGGCAGTTAAGTTTGGGTTGTTTGTTGATGAGGACCATAGCAAGCTTCCTACATTATACTGGTTACCTAAACTTCATAAACGGCCCTATAGGTCGCGTTTTATTGCTAATTCTAGCGCATGTACAACTACTGAGTTGTCTATTCTTTTGACTTCTTGCCTCACTGCGATTAAAAACCATGTCATTAAATATTGCACAACAGTTTATGAAAGAAATGGTAAAAATTTATTTTGGTCTATTAAAAATTCAGGTGAAATTCTTAATAAATTGAAGTCTAGAGGTTTTCTAGCATCTAGTTTGTCTACATATGATTTCTCTACTCTCTATACTACATTGCCTCATAATCTAATCAAAGAAAAACTAACAGAATTAATTGAACAAACATTTAACAGAGAGGGCTCACTTTATTTGGCTTGTAATGATAAAAATGCCTTTTTTACTTCAGAGCAACCTAAACGATATAAATTGTGGTCATGTCAGAAAATGTGTGATGCGCTCCATTATCTTTTGGACAATATATTTATTAGATTTGACTCGAAATTATATAGACAAATTGTAGGTATTCCAATGGGTACTAATTGTGCTCCTCTTGTTGCAAATTTGTTTTTATTTTGTTATGAGAGAGACTTTATGTTGTCTCTGTCAGTCAATAAACAAACTGATATTATTGAAGCTTTTAACTAAACCTCCAGATATTTAGATGACTTACTTAATATTGATAATCCTTATTTTGAACAAATGGTAGGTCAGATATATCCCACTGAACTTCAGTTAAATAAGGCAAATTCTTCTTATACTGAAGCTCCGTTTTTGGACTTGAACTTGTCAATAACAAACGGCATAGTTTCATCTAAAATTTATGATAAACGAGATGATTTTAATTTTGAAATAGTAAATTTCCCATTTCTTGATGGAGATGTTCCTCACTCTCCTTCCTATGGTGTATATATTTCTCAGCTTATCCGTTTTGCTAGAGTGTATTCTAATGTTGATGACTTCAACAACAGAAACTTATTTCAAACTGCTAAATTATTAAAACAAGGTTATAGATATCATAAAATTCGAAAAGCGTTCTCTAAATTCTACCATAGACACTCAAGAGTTAATTGTTAAATACAACATTGGGTTAAAAACTCTTCTGCAACAAGGCACATCAGAACCTATATTTTATGGTGATTTAGTTTATAAATTCAAACGAATTGTTGGAAAACCTAATTTTAGTGATCAATTCAAAAAGATAGTAAAACGTTATATAAGGGTTGGATATAACTTGGATATCATGCGACAGTCTGCATGCCTAGTTTTAAACCCAATCACGGTTTATAGCTATGGTTTCCTCTTTAATTGCACGACGGTGGGTCAGGCCTCAGACTCTATGACGGCTCTGACGTAAAGCTTTAATCGGTGGGTTGGTGCCTGATGCTTATCTGTAGCTGGACCCACCGTGGCTCAACTTGAGGTTTTCTTTAGCTCTGACTATCTGTGAGTCATGAGCCATTTTCTTTGTTTCATCATGATGTGTAAAATTGATTAGAATGTTTCTCCATGATGATACATTGCATTAGTTAAATGGCCTCCATGCGAGCTGAACATTTCTTGTACTTCAACAACAGCAGAATCTAGGGCGAAGATTTGGTACCAGTAAATGCATTTAAGCCCCCTGGTGGCTTAGGCTGCTGTCGATTCTAAGGCGGTGGTTCTGTTGTCGTTGACTTTTTGTTTATTGTTACTCCCGTTGTGGGAGTCTGTAATTGTTCTGTTTTGTTGTACGTTGCTTTGTGTCCGTTCTAGCATTGCAATCAACTTGATGGGGAAGAGAGAGCTGGTTGCTTTGCTTAATTTGTCTTCCTGGTGTCTTGTGATGGTTGAGCGGCTCTTCCTCGCGGTGCCACAGGGTTGTCTGCGGTTTGTGATTGTGGTATTTCCTGATCATACTCACTTAATATTTTTAAAATTCATATTTTGTGATACAATATAAATTTCATCTTTGGCTATAACCACGTATCATAACTGAAAATTCCTAACCCTGAACTTGGAAAAAAATATTGCTGAATTTTCATATATAGATTTTCTAAGCAATGCTTTATACAAAACAACTGTATAGCAATTCGATGCAAATTGTATTTCGCCAATAGGACACGTTTAACTCTCTCTATAGTGCTAGATACATGCAACGACTTCGCAGTTAACAGTTTTTCTATTGTTCCAATACCCCAACAGAGCTGTGGTTAGCAGGGATTATTGTACAGTTTGAAAATTTAAGGAGTTTTAACCCTTAAAGCGCCAATCACAACAAAAGTCGTTTGCTTTTCTCGTCTGCTGAATTGTTTAAGAAACCTCTATGTCAAACAGTGTGGACCCAGACCGGACTGCTCCCTATAGGAGCAGTCTATTCTGGGCCCACGCTGTTTGCTTCTTTACTTAATTCATCAGTAATGCTAGGCAATTAATTGCAGCAGACGACTTCAGCAGACGACATTTTCAGATGCATTTTTTTCTTGGCGCTTTAAGGGTTAAAAATGATCAATCAGATTAAGTTCTAACTTTGTCATCGGATTGAAGTTGCCATCATCCACATGCTTTTTTAGAGAGTAATGTTTGGAAATGTACTTTAATCAATTATAATATTAGAGTCGTTTACACACATTTCCAAAATAGTAAGTGAGTATGATCAGGAAATACCACAATCACAAACCGCAGACAATCCCATAGCAACGCGAGGAAGAGCCGCTCAACCATCACGAGACACCATGAAGACAAATTAAGCAAAGCAACCAGCTCTCTCTTCCCCATCAAGATAATTGCAATACTAGAATGGACATAAAGTAACGTACAACAAAACATAGAACAATTACAGACTCCCACAATGGGAGTAACAATAAACAAAAAGTCAACAACAACAGAACCAAATTCTTTTATCCGCGAAAGCAAGCTACTGCAGTTTTTGCAGTTCAATATTAAAATATTATGAAATTCAGAATTACTGATGATAACTCTGGGAAGATGGAAATACCTTTGCATGTAAGTAACGTGTTTCAGGTTTTTTCATTATCTAGTCTGTCGTCCATCTTTGATATATGTGCAGAAAATGTGTAAAAATGCATATACTTTTTATCATCAAAACATTACATTTGTTACAATTCAATTTTTAAAATCAAAATTTAAAATTTTGCTCCAACGAACTGGAAGCTACATAATTTTAGCATGTGCGGACATCATGTAAACTAGGCGTTTTGTTATCGTTCCTTGTACTGCTGTACTGCATATATCAGTGGGAAATAAATTTGATAAAAAGTTGTTTAAGGGAATCCAAAGATTCGTCTCTTTGAATTCCAATAGCCTTCTCCACGAACTAGCCAAATAAGTCAACATAAACAGATACGATATTTTGGTAAACGAATGATACTGAGTGACAAATGTGACACAACAACGAATAACACATATAATTACACTAAACTGCCAGCCAAGAGTGACAGCGACGTCATGTTTTGTTTATGAAGTTATCAGGAACCTAGAATTGATATATCGCTTGTGTATAAATCCTAGGATAGGATTAATACACAAGTGATCTATCGATTCGCATTAGCTCAAGTTGAGTGTACAAGTTAATGTTTTACTTAACAATTGTAAACAAAACACGACGTCACTGTCACTCTTGGCTGGCAAGACAGTAGGTATGTGGTAAAAGAGTGATATTAAGGACTTACATAAACTAAAAATTAGCCCAATTGATTAATAGTGTTTTTTCTTCAACTATATGTTATTTTCATATGTCATTTCATCACTAGTATTGAATGGTCTTCCATAGATCATTAAATTTTTGTAACGTTATGTAAGGCTGTGGTAGAGCATAAAACTGGCAAAAAGTCGCTTATTTAAGGCGGAACCCCTCCCCACCTGTTAAATGGAAAACGATTGCATGAAAGATATGGCAAGATGTTGAAGTTTCTTGGATCGCCGGAATTACTTTTTCAAAGAGGGTCAGTGGTGTTAAAATTTGGCATAAACATCATTTTAAGAAGTGAAATTGCGAATTTCTGAAATCCATTTGCAGCAACAGATACATGACATTGGCAAAGAAAGACTGAAAAATGATCATTGAGTTTTATAAAATCCTGACCTGAGTTTATTATGAAGCCAAAGTCAGAAATGAAATGATTTTATTTTTGGGTGAAAATCAGTATTTTTTATAAAAAAATATCCAAATTTTTGTAATCGGACAGATAAAGTTTTAAAATTTATAGTTTTTATTTATCTTGTTTTAAATTTGATGTTGCATTATTCAACTTACACATATCCTGTTGTATTTACTTATAAAACCTGCCAAAATATTTTACATTTTTTGCCTCGAAAGCTGACATTTTTATATTCGGATATATTTTGGAAAATGCATGTTTTGCTATTTCATAGGTATTAGGGCATTGTCATATTATAAAAATGACGTACATATAGTAAACATATAAAATAGAAACAGCATTTATCATGTTCTATGATATCATATCAAGTATTGACACACACTAAAAGAGGGCTACGTGACCATGGATCGCTCACCTGAGTTTTGGTTTAAAACTTCTAATCTATATGTATCTATTGAAAACTGACCATGCTCCTGGTGAACCCTTGGTAGGGCCATTTTTGTCCCCAGAGCTCTATTTGGAGCAAATTAAGATATGGTCCATTGGGTGATATCAGGGATCTAGAACTAGTGGTTTCATACCAGGAGATTTCGTATGTTTCAATTTATAAGTCAATGCAAACTCTGTGACATCCAGAATGAGGCCATTTTGACCACATAACCATAATTTGAGCTAACTCGGTAGAGTACAAGTAGGTAATTTTAAATACCAAATCTCAAAACTTTGGGGCATTTCGTTTTCTGGCAAGAATATGTTTTAATGTTTTCTCTAAATAACCTATTGATTGAGGAAAAATCTGGCAAATCATAAGTTGCTCAGTTGAAGTGGAACCTCTCCCTACTTGTAAAATAGGATTGTGATACATCACTGGAAAGTTGTATAACTGTATATTATGAAACCACTGGAATTACTTTTCAAAACTGGGGCAGTGATTCTTTATTAGGCTTCAAAAAAGGGCACTCTCATTCAAAGACTCTCGTATAGCATCTAAAATAAGCAAAAGTTGGCTGGGTGAAAAGAAATGCAAAACTGCAAATAATTTCAAAATTCTAAAGCAGTAGGGGTGCATATTTAACCAAATAAGCTATGCATTAAAACAATTAGGCCTGTTTTAATGTAATACATAAGAACGCGAATCTGGAAAAAGGGACCTAAAGGCATCAAAGCAATTATTACGTAAGAGACATTTGAAAAAAATACTTAAAATAGCATAAAATTACATGCCTTTATATTTCCATCAAAATGCTTTTAAACTTTGATCCCATCAAAATAGCAAAAGTTTCTTATTATACTTTTTTAAGTTTTCTATAAGGGTTGTTGCCATGTGATCATTCAGATCACAGCACCTACAAGTGGGTCATTTTGAATGCCTATAATACGACCTAGAAGATATAAATTAATGTAACTTCATCATCATTTTCATTATCACATATAAAATACATGAGAAAACTTTATATTTGCTAGATTCTTATGCTGAGCGTGCATGATGAATATATCAACAAACGAATATAGACCAACACTCTAGCGTCATCATACGGTTAACGCCGTTTTTGACTTCACATTCCAAACCTGATTACATATGTTGTTTCTAACATCCATATAATCACCAGTTTCGAAGAAAATCGCTTCAAATTTTCAGAAAATGCTATTAACATGTAATACTTTGCAGATGTAACATTAGCCTGATTTTGATTATCGCGAACATAAGGTACCTTTCGTCATATCCTGCCCCCTATATACTGTAGAATGGAAGTACCCGATTAATCATTTTGACATCATTATTTAGTACGATGATTACATTTATCTTAATCTATTGTATTCATTTTACACATATTGTCAGTGCGTACGATTTGAACGCATTCCAAATCAAGTAGGGTCTTTTATCCATCAGCTAATTAAAAATATAGTAGTGTTTGCCTTTTGGTATTAGTAGAAGCATGAATTTCGTGCATCACCAAGTGTCCTCCTAAATCTGTTTTAAAGAGTAACTCAGTGCTCTAACAAGAACTTGCCATTTAACTTTATGCCTCAATGTTCATATTTGCCTATGGTGTGTATTTCAAATTTTAAATATAATCTTGGAGTTAACAGTCAATGTCAATTCAAGACCAAATCTGTAATACGACTCATAGCTTGAACTCTTCTTTCATTTCTACGACCGAGGTGTTCTTTTGTCAATAACAGCTTTTGACTGCTGGTATGACCTTTGTATCAAAGTTCAAGGTCAAACTGCTTAAAACCCTACATTTAAAACCACCCTCAAAGTGGTACAAATCATTAATGTGTTTATGACTGTCCTATGTTCTATGAGAGGCAGCCAAAATAGTGGATCATGAATTCCCTGAATGGGGTAATAAAGAGGTTCTTAAACTTATTTTCTGATAAAATATAGATATTTATCTTAGTGAACCTATATAGGCAGAAGGTCCCCTCTTAGGGCCCTCTTAGTCCGGCGAGATATTGAAATATACTTAGAAATGAAAAATCTTTCCCTTAGCAGTTAATCTGCTGATGACCACTCATAAACCAAAATGTAGACCTTTAAGCTCTGTATATACGGCATGTAACGCATTCTGTTTTGGTAGAGATTTATAAATGATCATATTTGGGACACTGCCTGTCTATGGTTTTATGATGGCACAATCTCCTCCTAAACTACTATCTAGATTTTAACCAAACTTTGCAGTATGATTCTTATATGACCCTCTTAAATAATTGTTGAAATAATTTAGTCCATTGCATATCTATGTCACATGGGCTAAAATAGATTTTTAAAATGAAAATCTTGTTTTAGAGTCTTAATATTTCGTATGTAGCATAACCTAGTAGACCTCCACCAAGTTTGTTCAAATTATAGCCCTGTGGTTTAAATGGCACATTCCTGGAGGTGACATATTTTACATAGACATGTGATCACCTGCTGGGAAAGGGCTGTTCTCTTGGCTCTCTTGTGTATGGTGTTTTCTTGTGTTTTGTCACTTTCCCATATGGTGTCTTGGGTCATTTGAGGTACTTGATTGTATCGATTTCTGGATTTTGCCCTCTGCTTTACTTTTATAGTAGTAAGATATAAAACAAGTCTTCTTGTCTCAAACGACAATGCCTAGTACCTTGATATTTGGTATGCAACATCACCTAGTACGCCTCTATCAATTTTATTCAATTTGGGGCACAGTGACTATTAAGTGGACCCGCCTGCGAGCTCACACGTTCATTATAGTGATCTATTGGGAAAATCTTCTTGTCTGACACCACAAGGTATAGAACAATGCTATCTGTTATGTAGCATCACCTAGTATACTCCTACCTAGTTTGTTCACATATTGGCCCTTGTGCCAAAACTGGCCCCACCATGGGGTCACATGTTTTACATAGGCTTATATATGGAACACTTATAATAGACTAGTTTGAAACCACAGAACATACAGTTTAAATTATTTGGCATGTAGCATCAACTAGTAGACTTACTAAGTTTGTTGATTTATGGTCCGGTGGCCAAAAAATAGGCCGACTTGGGGATCAATGTTTTGTACATAGCAATTTTTCCTCTAAAAACGAAAATTTTGCCAAATTTTGACACCACTGCCCCTCTTTGTAAAGTAATTCCAGTGATCCAAGAAACTTCAACATCTTGTCACATCATTCATACAATCATTTTCTATTTTACTGATGGGGAGGAGTTATCGGTCAATTTTTGCTAGTTTTTGCTCTACCACTGGCATATCTGCTATACAGACGTTTTGAACTTTCCAATCCTAACAAAATCCTTACAAAATCAGCAGTATATCTTTCCAAGTATGAGGTTAGCAAATTTCTTGCTCTGTGCCATTTACTTATATAGATTAGCATTTCCACGCTGGGCGGCAATAAAAACGCTATCAACAATCGACGAACGCGGATCAAAAATCGATAGAAACAGTGTTTTCGAATGCCATTTGTTGCCAGTGTGGCGACAAATGGCAATCGAAAGCTCTTTTTCTAAGGATTTATGATCCACGTTCCACGATAGTATTGGCGTTTTCAATTACCGCCTATCCGGTGTGATTTCATGTAGCATGACAGAAAGATAAAAAAAACAGTCTTAATGAATGATTTCCTACAAAAATGGTCAGATAAAAGTCATAAAGAAAATGAATAATTTTCCTTGGAAGGAATAGTTGCTTCAGCCCTCAGCATATACCCAAAATGGTGTTTCAGTAAGGACAAGTACTGATTATAAATATTGCTTCAGAACACTTTTTCTGTGATTCAGCTGATAAAAATAGAAAAATTGTTTTTGAGACTTATCCTTTTTCCACCCCCACCCCCTATGGAAGGCTGTCAAAATACATAAAATAAATTAAGATAAAAACACTTAATCAAGTCACTACATGTGTATAAACCTGTAGAAAATTTACTCATTTATAATTTCAATTTTCATGCGTGCTTAAACTCGCCTATGCTGACGTTGCCAGCAATGGTAATGGTATAAATCCTAGGCTGAGCATTTATCTACATCTAAAATTGTGTATGAGAGCTGCGAAGGCTCTGCTGGGTCTGCGAAAAACGCAGACACGCCTAAACTATTGCTGCTTGCCTATGCAATAAATCACTGGCCCATTTGATGCCTAAATATCAAATTTAGACTGAATGTATGAGACCCTAGTCAGGTTACGGGATTACTGAAATACTTTTGAACATATAAACGGAAGCCTCTACACCTCTTTATATTAAGTTGAACTCTTACTCAAGAAGCAAGTGTGAAAAAAATGCAAAATGACTTTTTTGACTTAAAATGTTCATTTTAGTGGTGCCTCTTTCTTGTAACATCTATATCCTAATAAACAAATTCATCACTGATAGCAAATGCTGATTTGATTATCAGTTTCAAATAAAACTCCTAAGGTAAACTGACCATCCCGGCATGACCATAGCTGTTGACTGGGACGTTGAGCATCGTTCCAAACAAACTAACAAACGAAATTTTTACATTTAATATGCTAGTAAACAAATAACAAAGGTGTTGAAATTGTGGTGCTCAGAACAGTTTTGTGAAAAGAATATAATTTACCCGTATAAAATAGTTGTAACAAAAACTCCATTGTCTATACAGATAAACAAACATCCCAGCATGTAAGATTTTACCAAATACTAAATTGCTCTAAGTGTCAATATGTGTGACATCAATTATCATAATTCTTTAGGCTTTACGATGTCTTAGAACCTAGGTAATTGAATGGCCATCTTAATGTATTAACCCTTTGTATACTGATTTATCATATGACGTCGCGTCTGTGAGTAAAATAACGCCATGCAATAAAATCGATAAACCACTAGTGGTTTACAGATTTTAGGGATACATTATGACGTCCATAACAACGATGTGTACATAATGGCACAATTTTAACGTTTTTACGTGGGATATGAGACTTCAAAGTAATTTAATGTCATATGATAAAGAGAATCTATCATTCGTGCTCTTGTATTATTGAATCTATAAAGATCGTTGCGAAAAAGAGATAAAATGCTCGACAAGCCTTGCATTTTGTCTCTTTTCCCCAACTTGTTTAATAAATTCAATAAAACATGAACACTCATGTAAGATCTTCTATGTATTCTCCCCTCTGTTTTGTTACTATGAGCCTGGGATGGTTCATTGTACTTTTAAAGATCAAAAGATGGAATTTTCAAATAAATACATAGTTCAGTCCCTGAAAGTTGTTTTATCTAGTAAGTACACAGTGCAGACACTGATGTTGCACAATGCAGCATTTGGGTCTTCAATGTTTACAAAAGTTCCCAGTATACAAAGGGTTAAAGATAACTACAACAACCTGGATTTTCATACCAATGTCAATATCAACGTCCAGCCTTCAATGCCGGTTGATATACAACTGCAAAAAAGCAATGAAGTACTTACTGTCATTTTAAAAATCAAAACATGCACTGCCAATAGCTAGAAACTGTAAGTGTACAGGACTATACAATATTGAAATATTTTTATTTATGCATATTAATTTCTCTTAAGCAGTCAAATCAAGTTTAACAAGATATGATTATAATCTACCAATTATAAAGTAAGAAAGAGAGCAAAGATCAGGAATCGATACAATTAAGCACCGCATCTGACCCAGTATACCAATGGAAAAGTGACAACTTCACAATTAGACATCACAAATGAGAGCCAAGAGGTCAGCCCTTTCCTAGCAGGTGACCACAAGGCATCAATAAACAGACGCCCACGAAACCATAACAAAAAAAGACAGAAATAACAAAGTCTCCTAAACACGCCCCAATCCCCTAGCATACCCAGGGGACATCCTGGTTGTGTTATTGAATGTGTCTTGTCATAAGGAACATGATTATATATGGTTTAGGGGAGAGGATCTGAATGCTTTCCAAGATATAAATCCTTTAATGAAGTGAAGGGGATAGGACATGGCCGGGCTCACTTCCGTGGGACATCCTGCTCAGTGGTATTGAAGGATTTATTTCTTACCATTAAAAACCGTTAAATATGGTTTAGGGGTGGGGAACTGAAGGGTTGCCAAGATATAAGCCCTTTTATGAAATGAAGGGCGGCGGGAAATGCCTGGCACTCCCCCCAGGGGGCATCCTGAAAAAAGGAATTGAATGTGTCTTAACGTATTATCATAAAGAAACTCATTATATATGGTTAGGGGGATCTGAACGGTTTTCAAGACATTAAGTCATTTATGTAGTGAATGGGGTAGGGCATGCCTGGGCACCGACCAGGGAAAATCTGGGTCAGTGTTATTTTATGCATCTTATCATAAGAAACAAGAATAAATATGGTTTAGGGGTGGGGATCTGAATGGTTTCTGAGATATAATGACTTTAAATATTGGTTGAGCCTGGGCATGCCTTCAAGTCAGCCATTGCAGGGAAACAGTCTAACAGGAGCCCAGTAGGCCATTGCCCCTAAATGTTTGGCTGGGTACTTAAAACTAATTTTTAGGGGCCCAGCTTGCCCAAGAAAAAAGGGTAGTATGTAAAGGTATGAGGTCTTGTCAAATCTGACACAAGCTGTTGGAAGTTTACAAATCTTCATTCAGCTGATTAATATGGTGAATAATTAGAGGAATACAACTTTTGAGGTTCTCTGACTTCAATTTATGAGTAAAGCAAATGCTTGGCAAAGGTGTTGCAATGAGCTTATTTTCTCCCGAATCCTGGGCCCCTTATTTTTTGGGCTGGGCCCACAATCATGTTGTTTAAGGGGTCCCACTTGCTTCTGGCAAAAAAGGTAGGTCTGTATCCCTGCCTTGAGACCGAGATTTCAAAATTTCTTGCAAGACTTTGGTGTCTTCTGTGAGTTTGTCACTTTCCCATTGGTATCCTGGGTCAGGTGTGGTACTTGATTGTATCGATTCCTGATCTTTGCACCATTACTTACTTTTATATATCATATAATAAGAAATTCGGAAAAGCCCCTCAGTGGTTAGTGGACAAACGTCCAGACAAAATTTGAGCTGTTTTGGGCACGGCTGATGGCCAGCCTTAGAGTCCGACATTTTGAATTTTAAAACCCTGATGCACAACTTCACTAACATATCTATCATACCCCCAAATTTCACAACAATCCCTTTAGTGGTTACTGAGATCTCAACCAGACACAATCTGGGCAGAAAGAAAAAGAAGAATTAGAAGAATAAGAATAAGAAACGTAGCAAAAAATAAGTCTCCACGTCGTTTGGGAGACTTAAAGTAGAACTGTGCAAAGGTTTGCTGATAATAAAAAAATGATTTCTTTGCTCATTGCACGGTGTGCACTATATCACTGTGTGAGTCAGTCTTATTTCTACTTAATAATATATGGCTTGAACTATAACCCATGGCACACAGATAGAACATGGCACAAAAACAGAAATAAATCTATTTTTCAATTGATAAAGGCCTTTGGCCTAAATATTCAATTAAGAGTAAAATAATCATATGTATTTTTCAAATTAATAACAACTCTACCAATCCCTTATTTGGGGTTTGTATGTACAACTATGGAGTTTTACCCGCTGAATGTATCTTTATGATAATGCTATGCCGGTCGCCTATTGCTCAAGTATCATTGATATGAAATCTTTGTGTGGTCAATGCTTCAAAAACATCATTATAACAAGCCAGCTTGATTTAGATTTGTATCCATTACATAGACAAACATGCACCTGTAAAGTGTTATCTTCGTCCACACAAGTTATTGATATGAATAATCAATATTGAGTCCAAATAATAAACTTGATCCTACTATAAAACACGTATATTTGGTGGGCATTTTTATTTAGCAAATCACGCCAAAGAATGAGACCCTGAAATACACTTTTGAATTTAGTTACAAGCAATAATTGGACACGCACCCTTGCTGGTATCTGTACTGATAAACGGTCGATCTTTCAACGTATGTTTCAACGTCGTGGAAACCACATCTTAAAAGGGACGACTGTTAAGGAAAGAATATGCTCCCCATGGGGAGCATATTCTTTCCTGTAACAGGAGCCCCAATGGAATATGATATCTTTAAAGGACAGTAAATTGAAAATCCACCAAAATTAAACTACGTCAATATGCCAGTCTTTTAAAATCGCCAAAATTTGATGTGGCAAATATTAAGTAATTTACAGTATTGGATAACTGGCAATGATTAACTCAGTTCACATGTAATAAAAATATTTGCAAATGGGCCGTCTAAATCAAAATTTAAACACTATATTTAAAACTTATGCAATTACAAGAGAAAATGATACTTATACCATACAGTAAAACTTGTGTTAAACGGCCACTCTCAAAAAGACAGAAAATTTGTTTTAATACCAATTATCACAATATGCAGGTCAAAAGAATTGCAGAATGCTCCAAGGGGAGCATTCTGCAATACTTTTGACCTTCATTCAGCTTTTATTTGTCATTTAGATCTTTTTTGTCTATTTTTAAGTGACTTTTTATACAGGTTTTACAATGCATAAAGTCTGTTCGTTCCATCTATAGGCACAACTATTTAGCCAGTTTAGGTCCTGAGTTATCACTATCAACCAGTTCTATCACATTTTGTACATGTAAGCAGCGGAGACCTCAGACGAGACTGTGCAGAGGCACATTATATAATTATTTCATAACTTTCTGTGCAACAGACAAAACTATCACCCCGAGGTCCTGTAGATGACTTGATGCACTATTGCCTAAGACTGAGCGCAACAGTGCATCAGGTCATTCACAGCACCAAGGAAGTGATAGTTTTGATTGTTGCACATAAAGGTATGAGATAATTGTTTTATTACCCAACTCAGAACATACAGAACCTAGTTCAACAAACTCAGAGATATTCAAGTTTAAAAGAAATAAAAACCAGCCTTAAGAAAATCCGTCAACTGCATCGCAGTTCAAAATAAGACAATTGTTTACATCATGTGACTGTGCAGCTGATCAACGTGTCACGTGACTCAAAAACAGTAAAATAATGTGGTAATGGATACGATTCATAGAAAACGGTATCAAACTGGCAGTTACTAACAATTTGTTAAAACAGTCAAAAATGCTTAATTACTCTTTTTATGGTACGTTGGGTAAATATCTCGTATGAGTTTTCACTGGTTGCGATAGGAACTGTATCATTTAATGTTTCAGGCGACCAACTTGCAGAACAGATAGATATTGTCTTTCATCTAGCTTCCATTGTCTGATTTGTTTGTTGTTAAAAGCGGTTTCCATACTGTCACTCGTTGTAAACACGTCTTTAGCAGGTTCCACAGATATTGGACGGTAGCGTGTGTTGGCATTTGGCGAATCTGAGAGATTAATACCACTGTCCCTGCTGACTGGGCGCTCCTTTTCTTTCATGGCTGGAGACTTGTGAGTGTCATCTTTGCGGACGACCTTTGCCTTGTTTGAGTCTTTAAATGGCTTTTCTGGAAATTTACAAACACATATGCAATGCAAGGTAATGCGAAATCATAATGACTACTTTTACCGGTTCAACACTACACACCTAACAAAAGGTCTGAGCAAACAGTGTAGATTTTGTTTGTTTGATTTGATTCTTTACGTTCCATCAACAATATTTCAGCTATGTGGGGACGGGTCTTCCTGGGTAGAACCTGTACTAAGCTAGGATTAATGTGTCTTGCTCTAGGACACAACGCAGTGACGCCGATGAGGCTCGAATCCACGGTCCCTCTGTCTCCAGTCAAGAACTATACCACTGAGCCACAGCACTATCTGCAAACAGTGTAGAGCCAGTTGAGATGGCTCATATGAGCCATCTCATCTGGATATACAGTGTTTGCTTACTCATTTTGCTTTGTTTCAATCTTAAGTATGCAGGATTTTTTTCACGATTAAGCCACCACTTTTTAAGAAGGAGTTTAGCTTGGAAAACTTAGGGGTGTCAGGGTTAACATTATAAGTTAAAAAAAGGATTGCTACCACCAGTGTAAACGCCATACATACGCGCATGTGATCAAATCACTTAATTTGAAAACTTCTGCGATTGCCAGTTAATAATTATATATCAGACACATTTTCCAGCATTTGTAGTGTAGAATTATTGTTGTTTTACATTGAATACTTTCTGTAAGTTGTATGTAATTATTTAGAAAACATAGATATTTGATTACAAAATTGAATTTGCAGAGGTGCAATTATTAGTGTCATTTTCACAGGACATTGTTTAAGTTTTCTCAGTTGGTAAAATACATACGTAAAACTATTTAATACATAACAATTAAAATTCCATGATGCGTAATCTGGTATACAAGAGTTTTTCTATATGAAATTTGCATTGTGTATTACCTTCAAAAAGTGCAGATTCAAATGATAAAATTGACTTAACATCAAATCAATTCCTGAGTTGAAAATAAATGACTCTAAGATATTAAAACATTTCCGAAATGTATGATGGTAGGCTGATTTGAACACTGGCTAACGACTGGGCTAAAGTTATGTGAGCCAAACATTTTTGTGTCTTAATCCTCATAATAAGTAAGGGTACGGTTGGTCCCATTAAACATGTTTTAGCCCTCCAGTATTTTTTACTGACCGTTCCAAGGCGATGCTTCATTTGAAGACCGTTTTTGTTATTTATGTTTCATGTTTGTCTATTTTATGCTTTCTTGTCTGCTCCTTGCAATCTTAAGATCACCGGCTGGGACAGGCCGGATGTCTTGGCTGTCCTGTATTGTTGTTGTTTTTTGTGTTTGTCAATTTCCCATTTGGTTTTCCAGGTAAGGTGTGGTGCTTGATTGTTTCAATTTCTGATCTTTGCCTTCCTCTTTATTTTTCAATGTGTCAATTGTGTCAAAAGATTAAGTGCAAATCTGACAGAATACGCCCATTGTTATTGAATAAGCTTCAGAATGAAATGTACAGTAAAGCCTATGTAAAGCGGCCACTCAAAAATTTCAGTCAAAAATTGACAAAACAAAGATCTTAATGACAAAAGGTAGCTTAATAAAGGTCCAAGGGGCATTTTGCAATACTTTTGAACTGCATTTAACGATTATTGGTATTGGAAACCAATTTTTGACTTTTTTGAGAATGGATATTTTACACAGGTTTTACTGTACTCTCAATTGAAATATGCCTACAGCTTAGACAATATCTAGAATTGTATTGTAGGCATCAATTCTAATCATTTGCCAAACCTTTTAAGACTTTTGGGTTACACGCTGCGGTTACATCTCACTCTAATTTTGTAGCATTTTTATTAGACTCTTTGCATGCACACTTATGGACAAACAAGCTTCCCCAAAACCAGTGAAAATCTGCCAAACAGAATGACCAAGTTTTGTGTGAACTCCTATGTATGCTCTTCTTTTGTTAAATATTTAATGCACAGATCCAGAGAATCAAGCCCCCTCCCCCTCCTCAGAAAATCACAAAGCTGCAGGTTTTCTTGGGAAAACTGATCCGGAACCCCTGAAAAATCACAAAGCTTTCCAGTCAGAAATCAGTGTCAGGCCATGATAGGCCTGCCAGGGAAACACGATTTAAATGGTGTTTCACTGACGGGCCCATGGTGGCTCGCTTTTGTTAACTGGGTATATAGGTTATCTCAGGAATACTGATACCACACCTTGCATCCTTCAATCAAAACGTTTATACTATCAACGAACGTAGATCAAAATAGCTAGAAACAGTTTTCGATTGCCATTTATTGCCCAACTAGCAACAAATGGCAATCAAAAATACTTTTATGTATAACGATTTTAATCCACGTTTGTCGATTGTTAAGGGAGTTTTCGAATGCCGCCTACCCAGTGTGGATACACACGATCTGTAAAAGAAGTTGATTACTGAAAAGCCGTCAAAAATGGACCTGGACTCCCCCTCACCCCTGGCGCACCTTGTAGGATCCACTCAATTATTTTCTGAAATTAACCTGTGAGTTGGCGCAAATGATTTCGTTAAAGCAAAGCTAAAAAAATATTTGAATCAGTGCAATGTAATAAAAGCAACAGCTTCCTGGAGAAGTTTACAACGTATATTTTAGATGATTAGACGATCCAATATTACACTGGTTATATCCAGTTTGATACAATAAGGTATTGACTGTCTATTGGTGAAGTGTTAGAGTATAATATAACTTTGCACTTCGTTGTCACGTGACCCTAGACTGATGTGAAATGCCATCAAAATTAAACCTTACCTTTAATTGGCTTTTTGTCTTTTTGTCGAGCATAACCAGTCTGCCTATAAATAGAAAAAACAAATAAAAACTTCAGCAAGACATTAATGATAACACTGCTAGGGATATTTAAAAAAAAAATGGGTAGCTCAGTCTGTATATATCAGACAGCAGGGGCGGATCCAGGATTTCTGGAAAGGAGGTACGTATTTATAAAAGTGTGGGGGTCGCTTTGCTGATAATATCTCATTTTTCCAAGACCATTTTTTGATTTTCATACGATATTTAAAAACAAGGGTGGGCAGAGAGGTGGTTCGAGCGAGCCCCCTGAAACCCCTCTAGATCTGCCAATAGACAGCTAAGCCCCCGTGGTGTAGTGGATAAGCGCTATGCCTTGTAAACCAGGGGTCGCAGGTTCGATTCCCAGCTTCTCCATAAAACCACTTTCAGTTGAGCCTTCGGGAGTTCCCGTCATATAATAAACACACAACTCATAAACCCTCCCGGCCCAGTACTGGTTTCTACCCATGGAAAAGCCACAAAAAGTTTTAGACAGCTGTGAGTCAACTGGGAGTTGCACTCCTCCAATTATGTTTATATCAATTTAAATTCAAGAAATAGATCAGCTCCAGCAGTGAATTGTTGTTTAATAATTCACTCTTCGGAGGTCAGTTGTAAAGAAGATCAAATCACGAGTGCGTAGCGCGAGTGATTTAGCTTTGTACAACTGACCGACATGTGCAAGTAATGTCTTTCTTCTATGTACAAACATGAAAGTTTATTTATATAACTATTCATTATGGGTGGAGCTTAGCATGAATATTCATGAAGGAAAGGGTTTAACCATCTGAAATCATATATAACACTTACCCTGCACCCAGCTTGGATTTGCACAATCTATAGAGCAAATAAGACCCTGCAACGAGGACGAACGTCCCCAAAGCTATTCCAATGGCAAACCATATAATGTTGAGAGAAGAGTTGAAAAATCCAGACGATTGCGAGCCACTACCAGCGCTTCCAGCAGTGGTTGTTGTAGTTGTTGTTGTTGTCACTGTTCCATCTGTAACAAACACCTTAACAGTGGCAGTGCTGAATAAACTACCGTCAGCTCCGTCTGTCGCTGTTGCAGTCAGGGTATAAGTCATTACAGTTGGCGTGGCAGTTAGCTGAATATTTCCACTAGAATCAATGTCGAATTCTGTTGCTCCGGTCAATGTGTAGACTATAAGCTGGTTTGCTGGAGTGCTGTCAGCATTGGTTGCTGGCGCTGCCCCAATAACTCCAAATGCCTGAGTGTTTAGAATGTTAATAGTATACATCGCCATGGAAAACATTGGAGCATTGTCATTCGCGTCTGTTATTTCAACTTCCAGTGTACTGGTAGATGATTGGCCGGTGCCATCTTCACCTTTGAGCGTGCAAACGATAGTATATGATGCTAAAGAGGGGTCAAGGTCATACGCTGTTGTCATGGTAACACGGCGCGTGGCTGAGTTAATAGAAAGATGACCTGAATCAGGTGTACAATCGAGTGTTAGAGAGACAGTTGCCAGCGGAAACTCAGGATCTGTAACTGTTATACCCGGGTCTGGTAGTAGAGTGTTGTCCTGAAAACAAAACACACACAATATAAATAAATATAGGATCTAATATGAGTTATTGTGTATTGTTTGTCAAAATTGACCCGAGACATATGAATATTCAATGACCTTTTACTCAGTCTTCGTGAATCTTCGTAAAAAGTGCCCTTTAGATTTTTGTACAATTACTAATCTGAATGAAATTAATCACAATTCCTCGATAGCCTAGAGGATAGTCGAGTGTTTTAGCACTCAAAAGATGTGGGTTCGAGTCCACTAACATTTTTTTTCATCTTTTTTGGATTTGCTAGTTTCTTTGTCTTTATTTTTGATTTTGTGCACAACTGGATACATCTATTTGAATTTGGCATGCGATTATGTAACAAATACAGTCCCGTGAATAATTTCAATAAGCCTACATGTGATTAACTCTTTGCACGCTGAATATTTTTTGAGACTTTAGTTATCATCTGCTGACTTTTAATCAAAATTAACTTTTTCAAAAATTCTTACAGGAACACTATCAGATGGTCAAACGGTCTGTATCCAGATCAGAACCGACGTTCTGTTGGTACTGAACTGGGTCTTAACTATTTGCAAATGTTATCAGCTGACAAAGAAAGAGTGGGGAACTTAGGGAATATTGAATACAAAAGCGGCTAAATACAAATGAAAGATGTAAAGCTCATTACAAGATGACGTAAAATATGCGAACAATATTAACTTTAAAAAGAAACCAATTTGACAATTATATAAAAAAAAGGTTCTTTCCAAGTTTCGATCCAGGTATGCTTGATTTGTAAGTAGTCAACTAACCACTAGGCTATCAGACAATATGCATTAACGAAAAGACATTATCTTCATGTTCTCTGTAAAAACGTGACCAACGTCGGAGTACTCCACGAATATCACGAAGATTTTGGCGAAAATTAATCAGTCTAAGGTCAATTTTGACAGACTATACTATTAAATTAAATAAACAAGTTAAGGGAGGGGATAAAATGCGAGGCTTGCCGACCATTTTATCACTTTCTCAAAGAATTTAATAAATTCAATAATACAGAAGAACGAGTGTTAGATTCTTATCGTATTTTTAGCGTTAAAACGTTATAATTTTGTCATTTTTTACTCAATGTTTTACTGACATCATTACATAACGTTACTAATTGTGTAAACCACTGTGGTTTATCGATTTTAATATCACTCGTATAGTGAAAAGGATTTCTATGCCACACAACCCTTTTGTGAAAAGGTGTTTAATAACACCGCTAAATCCTGTGTAAAGGACGTGGGGATTTTGCAAATTCCATTATTACCCATGAAATGCGCAAATTGAATCATTTCAGCTAATTTCCAACATGGGAACATAGGGACTTCTCTTAATCATTAAAGGATCAACATCATTTATAGATATAATCATAAAGTGCCAACTTGAAATTGCCTCAGATGGCTTAATCAACCTGTGTTACCTTTATTAAAAACCTTCATGGACTTGATATCTCATGTGAATCACCTGTAATTCAAAGCCATATGTCCCTAAACAACAACTTGAAGACAGATATTACAAAATCGGTTGTCTGCTACAGTCGTAATCGGCACATTATGGGTTAACAGCAAATAGAACCATTGGAACCGTTGAGGTATTTTGCTTTATTCGGACAAAATCGACCCATTTGAGTCTGTGCATCAATGCAGACTGATCATCGTTTACATTCATTCTTATTTGGGTAAAGAAAATGCAGAACACAAATACATTAATGATTCGTGACATGAGATTTCCAACAATGTGGTATGTCCATCAGCAAAGCCTCAGATAAGCCTGCGCATATGCGCAGTCTAATTAGAGCCTTTGCTAGTCTCCTGGATACTTTATGAGTGTTAAGCTACTGACTGGAATTGCAATGGTTCAGTGGTAGAGTGCTTGAATCGAGACCGTGGGGCTGCAGGTTAGAGACTCACCCGCGTCACTGCATTGTGTCCTTGAGCAAGAACATTAATCCTAGCTTAGTACTGGTTCTAACCAGGAATACCTGTCCATTTACAACTGAAAGATTGTTGCTAGGACTAAAAGAATCAAATCAAAACAATCAAATTAAGCCACTGACTGAACATCATTTAGGGTTTCTAAGTTTAAAAGGGGTTGCACAGGCTCGTCTGAGGTTACACATATCAATATGCTACATTGTTTAACTCACATGTCACAGCTCATTTCTTCTACACCTAAGGAATCTTCTAACGCATACACTTTTGTTTTGGCATTTTCTTGAAAACTTGAATTTCGAATTACAAAATACTTTGGGATAAAATAGGACAGTGTTTGCTGGTAACGCATGCTTATTTTCACAGACATCTGACTCATAACATTTAAAATATTGAAGTTCGAGTTGAAAACTTCAAAAAACGAAAGTCGCAAATTTTCAATATTTCAAACAGATCAATACGGAAAACAGAATAGCAATTAATCAATGTATTCCAGTTTATTTATGAGATATGAATTATTTTTAAAGGTAAGCCAGTCTGTATTCTGTTATTCACAAAAAAAGGAAAACAACCCATCCAACTTCTATCTTCTACCACAATAAAATTGTACGGACAATACGCACACACAAGTAATCAATCACATCGCATATGTGCTCGAATTGGTTTCGATCAGGATAGAAGGATCGCCATTATAGAAGATTTATTCGGCTAGCCTACAGCAGAGCCCTGCTGCTGGTACTTACAGTGTGGATTTTTTAAAATTGAACTGAGCAAAATCACATGAAAAAGTGAGTATGACCAGGAAATGCCACACTTCAGACCAAGCCACCGCACCTTGAGGAAGAGACACAGGACACTAACAGTCAAATTTAAAGAAAAATGATATTTAAGTAGAGCAACCAGCTCTCTCTTCTCCAGTGAGATGACAACAAAACTAGGAACGACACCAAATAATGCACAATAAACAAGGACCACAAATAAATCCCAACGAAAACGATGGGGACAACAATAAACAATGAATTAACAACAACAGAACGCTCGACTGAAGTCACTGTGGGCTTAGATTAATTAATTTTACTGTCAAATATTTGCCCTAGATTCTGCTGTTGTCAAACCAGAAAAATGTTTAGCTCGCGTGGAGGCTTCTTTACTTAGCTAATGTATCACCACGTGGAGACTTCTTAACTTAGCTAATGTATCACCACGGGTAAACAATCAAATTCATACTGTGATGAAACAAAGAAATGGTTCTCAGCTCACGGATAGTCAGAGTTAAAGAAAATCCCAAGGTGAGCCACGGTGTCCCAGCTGAAAGACAAACATCGGGCACTGACCCACCTATGAAGGTTTTTTTTCCAGGGACGTCATTTAGTATGAAGTTTGACCAACCGTGAATTTCATGTATTTCTCATCACCAAATTGCGTTTGTTCGGCATGACAAATGAAATTAGAATTGTCCTACTGAAATGCAAATTTAAGCCTAAATTCCAATTTTTGTGACTTTCGGTTTTGACCCTTTTGTATTGAAAAGGCTGTATATTGCATAATACTAAAGGTATTGTTCTGAAATTTTCACACATGATGTGAATAATATTGAAGTTTTGTTTAATAACAGAAATTTGAATCAGTTTAACATAATTAAGCGTTTGTTGTAAATTGTTTACTGTATGCGTTAGAAGATTCCTTAAGTATAGTTGGTGCTAAATAGACTGCTATTCTGTGTTAGTACCATCAATATTCTAATTAATTATCGTATTAACCCATTGTATACTGATGAATTCTTCCATCTGGCTTGGTATGGTTCATTGTGTATAGGGTAAAGTCGGGTAAATTCGGACGATCGGTTAATTTCGGACAGCGATCTTGTTTGTTTTATATTTTGAATATTGGAGTAAAAAATAAATTAACTAAGCAAACAGTGGAAATCCTGATGAGACGGCTCGAAAGGAGCCGTCTCATCTGGATTTCCACTGTTTGCAAATGTATGTCCGAATTTACCTGATGTCCGAAGTTACCCGACTTTACCCTAGTGAGAGGCCAAATATCATAATTTCCAACAACATTTTAATTGATTTCTCTGAAGATCATTTAAGTCTTAGCAGAAAGTGTAGACCCTGATGAAATGTTGCATTGTGTGGTCTACAAGGAGTTAACCCTCTAACATGTTTACTTGATAGTTTTTGTTAGTTTGTTTTATTTTATTCTTTACATCCCAGTCAACGATTTTTCAGTTATGTCGGGATGGGTCTTTCTGGGTTGAACCAATACTTAGCAAGGACGAATGTGCCTTGCTCAAGGACACAGCGCAGTGACGCTTCACAGTTTTGAAAGCGCAAGGAAAGTGCGTGCTAGCTAACGTCATTTGTTACTGGAAAATGACATCATTCATGGCGGTGTAACGTCAATATTATGCTTGAAAGACGTCACAAATACACGTAAACGAATGCGACGTAGTCGAAGTATTGGCGGGAGTTCTTCAGTGCAATGACGGAAAGTTGGAAGAAGCTGAATACTTCAAATGAGTTTTCGTCCTTTATTGTGTGTTAAAATCGAAACTGATCAGCTCAAGTGCGTGAATTGTTGAGTAATAATTCACTGTTTGCCGGGCAGTTGTACGAAGATAAATCACTCGTGCTACGCGCTCGTGATTTGATCTTCTTTATAACTGACCTCCAAACAGTGAATTATTACTCTACAATTCACTGCTAGAGCTGATCTATTTCTTAAATCAAAAACTGCCTTTAATTCAAACTACTTATAATTCAAAATTAAAACTCTGGGCTTGAGGACTATGAATTAATAAGATGTGACAATTAAAAAACAGCTCATACTGTAACTTCTGGTGTTATAATCTTGTAAAGTGGCATATCAAAAATGGGTGGTTCATCCCAGTTTGTTATCTCGAGTGTTAGTACACCAGGAGTCGTCGAATCCATTTTCCCATCATTTGCTGTCACAGTCAATGTACATGTGGTCGCTGGAGGAGGGGCTTCGTAATCGAGTGCAACAAGAGTAGTTACGTTGCCATCTAAAAAGGAAATACAGTAAAACCTGTGTGAAATGAACACACAAAAATAGACAAAACAAGGATCTTAATGACAAATCACCCTCCCATCTTTCCCCAACCCTCCTGCTAATGATGTCCATTTATCAAATAATAATCTCCTAATTCTGACAGCCTTAGCAGTGAAATGTTTATATACAGGTTTCAATTTTCAGAGTCTTGCCGTTATAAGTTTTTACAGACCTGTGAGTTGGCAAGTTTGTTTCAGAATTCAGAGTTAACAAGATGAAATCATTTTACCTTGTTTTGTAAAATATTATATACATGTATATGACAATAGCAGCTCCATAGCAAATGAACAAAAAGACAGAATGTGGCTGATGTGTGTATTTTGTCGATGTGTGTTCCTGAAAGAAGCATTATTAGTTAACTTATCATTTATGTCCTTCCACTGGTATTATCGTCTGCTAAAACGTTTTGAGATGCTCCCTGGCCAAACAGTATAGTCGCAGATCAGATTGTAGGAGCTGTCTGATCGTGGCCAACACTGATAGACTTCAACTGATATAATTTGAATAATGTTAGAAAATATATGCAGCAGACGACTTAAGCAGATATTTTTGATGTATGTTTTAAATGTCATACAAATATACAATATACAGGAAAAGTGATTTTACAGCTGTAATTTTCAGATAAAAAGTACAGATATTTTTCGATCTTTATATTTTTTTTATTATTCTTTTTTTTATTTTTTATTGTTAACATCATAGATTGTGGGTACATGATAGAACATAAACACCTCTGTACTCTTAATTAAGACAAATACAGATTGAAACATTGAAATAATCCCCAAAACATCACATTAGCAACCCTATATCCTTAATAAATGAGCTGAGTTGTGAGGAAATAACTCCAGATCACTACTGCACAGACTGATCAGCACCTTTGTTTATCACTGCTGCTTGTGAGTGTATCTTTTCACCATAGAGACTGAATTTCTAGCAAAGTGGCTATTAAGTCTTTGCATGGTCACGGCGACTTGTATGTGACTATAGTAAACAATCTGGATCCAGACCAAGCCCGACAAAATGTTTGGTTTGATCCAATTCTAAGTTGTTTGACTCTCTCATTTTGTACTTGAAAGGATTATATGAAAAATGTTAAATTGAAAAGCTAGCACAAAACAAAAAAATGCATGCAAAATTACCGAGCATGAAAACAGTTAAGTAGCTATGAGTGAGAAGGTAAACTGCTAATTATTTCTCTCAGAGTATGTCTTCCAAGTAATTTTAACCTTACAAGTTTGCTGGTAGGGATATTTCTTGAAACCACTGCAGCTTTATGTAAACAAATGTCAATAACTACTGATTTAATGGATTTCCCACAGAAATCAGATCGGAGCTTTTTCATAGTGGAAAGATGGGAGGGTGAAATGGTAGCTTAATGAAGGTCGAAAGTATTGCAGGAGAGCATTCTACAAGATTTTTGACCTGCATTAAGCGATAATTGGTCTTGAAAACCAATTTCCAGTCTTTTTGAGAGAAGCCGTTTTACACAGGTTTTACTGTAACATCTGTTATTAACCAGTTTTCTACCATTTACGACAATTGTCATCTGTTTTCTTATCTGCTTACATACTTTGGTTGCCTATAGTGAAAACAATATGAACCAGCAGCCATAATAAAGTAGTCTGATCAGGGATCATAGTGTTTGCTTTCATGATCAAAAGTAGTCTGAAGAGCATTTGAATATATGCAGCGCAGATAATAAGCAGACATCATTTTCAGGACAAACAGTTATTGATATGATAATGGTGATGGTCAGATATTAAAGTACAACTTATTTAGGACTCCTGAAACACAACAATGTACATTGCATCTTTGTTTACTAGTACTTGTGACCCATAAATCTGAAAAATAATGAAAACCAAGATGACATGCTGCAACATGTGGCATGTTATCAGGGTCTTTACTGTTTCAGAGATTAAATACATCTTATCATATGACGTCGCATCTGGGAATGATATAGCAATGTACGAGTATTAAAAGACATTAACAGTCTTAGCCTATGCGTTTTGGTAAAGCTGGAAAAATAACATGTTTTTTCAAAATTCTAGTTTTACTAAACCTGTGTATATAGATGGATTTTACCGTCCAGTTTAATACAATTAAATAAAAAATGTTACCTGCAGATATCATTGAATCCTGGTTAGATTTTCCAAATAAGAAATTCTTACATGAGTGCTTCTGCATGGTTGAGTTCATAAAACGAGCTGATGATAAGAAATAAATTGCAAGGCTTTGTAGAGCATTGTATTTGGGTTTTTTTCTGATCAGTTTATTAAATAAGATCCTCTTTATATAGTTCACTTGCTGCATTAACGGTAATCTAATGCTAAAAAGATCAGCACATGCAATAGCTGGGGTAAAGACGATCTTATTTTGTACATGGGTTTTTAATGCATGGGATTGTTGATACATAATATCTTAAGTTTACTAGTTGAAATTGCCTGATCAGTGATGCAGGAAAAGGCTCCTCCAGTAAGTATACACAAAAATATAATATTATGAGAATTAATTAATACAAAGGAGGGCAAATGCATGTACAAGGGGCATTTGGAAAGTTCTAAGCATGGTCTTTTATCTCAGTAACCGATTTACAAACCCTATCATATTTGGTATTATTTTTAAAGAACTATCTTTCCTCTCTGTTATGGCACAAATTTCATGAGGATATTATAATGCTGACACGGAAAATAGTATTTTGAATTTATGTACTGTTTGTATACTGGAAAATGCAAAATTTCGGTGGAAAACATAACATTTTACCTTTTGAAAAATGTGCAGAACATTAACAATAGTTCATGAAATTCGATAATTTTGTACCATTTGGTAGGCCACAATCTGGTACAGTTATTATACAATTGATGATTGAGTTGGATGTTTTTAATAACTAAATACAGGAACAGCATTACCAACACCGTCTAGAAAGCAACGCAATACGCTATTTTTTCGACTAAAAATCGTATGTCGCAATGCACATACTTTGAAAATATATAACTGGCAGTAGTTTAAAAATGCCATACGTTAGTATTTTTGTCAAGCACACTTTATGCTCTTTGAATTGAAACCAAAAGAAATTTTGTGAGCCAGATGAAAGGGAAGATAACTCTTATAATCTTCCCATGGGGCAGAGTAAGTTTAGCTATTAATTGACTTTCTAGTTCATTTCAATTGAAAACGGTACCAAACTAAAAAGTAGAGTAGAAATCAATCAATTTTGTGATGGTTAATGCGATACCATGAAAAGTTCTTACGCCGTCGACAAAATACCCCACCCACTTCTTGAAAAGTAGGGGTAGTGTTATTAGGAATAAATTTCTTGGATACAGAACTAAACAAGCCATCCTTTTGCGCGACAAATTGATTTGTATGCATTGATCGCTACAAATAAAGCAAAACATATACTCGTTAGGCATTTATCATGCTTCTGTAGTGACATAATTTATAGTAAAAGTGTAAAGAAAAAACGAAAAAAGTCCCCTTTTTTTAAAGTTTACCATTTCTCTATTAGTCAACATTTTCCGAATGTAAATGTGTAAGTCATGCAAGCAGTGATCGCATAATAGATTTTAATAAAACTTAAGTTGGCACCAAATAGTTAATTTGTCAAACCATGATCGTAAATAAGGTCCCCAATTTTCCTTCCTTTTTTCACAAATATTTTCCTTAAAATTTCAGCCAGTGTAAAAACCCTACTCATTTTGAGCATGCGCTGCACGTGCACGCAGAGTCCATTTTCGACAAAAATTAAACCATAAAGTAGTCGTTGAATTCTACTTTCCAAAATTGTATTATTTGATAGCATTTTATCAACGCATTGTGGAGTTATGATGCCATGCTAAGTACTTTCCAAACGCCCCTCGTATATTGTCTGTGGTATATTTAAACAATATGTATCAGATAAATCATGCAAAAGCATTTATTAACTCCTTTCCCACCATTCACGACAAATCTTGTCTGCTCTCTCATCCACTTGCGTACTTTGATAGCCTCTATTGCAAACAATACGGACCCACATCATAATTCTCCTTTCGGGTTTCATAGTGTTTGCTTCCATGATAAAAGCATTCAAATGTGTTTTTGAATATTTGGAGCAGATGTAATCAGCAAAGTCATTTAAGGGACTCAAAAAATACTGACAGGATCATTTCAAAAGCACAATAAGATCATATAATAATTTAAATGATTGAGGTCCATACATGGGGCACTAACCCTTAAAACGCCACCTATAATTTGCAGCAGACGACAATTGCAAATTTGGCATCTTTTTCAAAAGTCACGAATAAGGCATTGTATTTCATAAGAATCGTCTGCTGGCAGACGATTTTCATGTTATATCAAACCTTAATTTTTTCGAAAATTGGGAAAGATATCGCTTTTTTTAATCTCCCCGTAACATGATATGCAGAGGGTCGGGGGCCCTTCCCTCTGTTCACATCTTACAATAATTTTATACAGTTGTATGTTACTCATTCTCACGCCTTTCATTCTTCAGTGTATGTACATACATGTATATTAATACATTAATACGGTATGAGTAATATTAAATTGTTTTAAGTATTACTAGAGAAGATTTATTTTAACTAAAGAAGAAAAAAGAAGGAAGAGAGGGTATCTAGAAGGAGTATATGGGGTGTGAGCAGAACACAAGCTAGCGACTGCTGAGTTCTATTTTATTTGCTATTTTTTGTATAGTTATTATATTTTTTAGTCTGCCGTTTTATCTAATAAGTTATGGTAATTTTGCAAGTTTGTTTGAAAATTTTCATATTTTCCTGTTGAATTGGACAAGTACTTATATGTTTGGTACAGAAGTTTGAGTCTTTGTTATAGCACTGTGAGGTTCATGTTGCTTTTGCTGCATCTTGCATAGTATATATAATATTTTATTTCCATAAGAACTAGTTTATTAATATTACTTTTCTGATCTGGATCTATTCCGAATATGTATGTTTTTTCGCTTAAAGTTATATGTATACCGTCTTAATTGAGCCATGAAATCGTTTCATTTAAAAATCGTTTGACACATTCGCATTCCCATAAAATATGTTCGTTTGTTTCGTCTGTTTTGTTGCAAAATGTATATTCTGGATCTCCAATGAGTTTAATTTTGTATAATAAAGTGTTTGTTGCTAAAATTTTATGATTAATTCTGCTTTGGAACTATTCAACTGTGCTGTCTTTGGTGATTTAAAAGGGTCAGAAAACATTTTCCCCCACTCATCTTCTTTAAATTTATATTTTTTTAGTCCTAAGAGATTTTTCAAGAGGGGATGTCTGTTGTTTTGTTTAGTATATTGTACATGTCTTGTGCTCCTCTTTTACTTATTAGATATATTTGTATTGAAAATGGTATGAAAGGGTTTACCACTTTATGCCATATGATAGCTAGATTTAAGGTTTTCTTCCATACAAGAATTGATCTTACCAGACCTGAATAATGTAGAAAATTAATCATGACATTATATGTTGCCTTCAGTGCATCAAAAGTACAAATACTACCATCGTTGTTTGTGAGATCGTTGATAAATTTAATGCCATTTTCAAGAATTGATTTATAATACACAGTTTTATCCCCTACTTTGATTTTTTCATTGGAGAAAATTGGAATGGTTTGGAATTGTTGTATCTCTGTTAGTGTGTTTTGTTACTATTTGTATATGAGATGAGAATACATCCCTCCAAAACTTGTTTTTTTGGGGGGTTGTATTTTCTATTAAAAAGTGTGTCTCTGAATTGAAAAGTTAACGTTTTTTGCATTAGTCATAAACTGTAGTAATATACTCCATGGGCTGTGTTTCTGTAATTATCTTTTTTAACCAAATTGTTTTAAGAGCAGCAATAAAAGCACTTATGTTGACCATTTTCAAACCACCGTTACAGTATTCTTGGCATAAAACTGTCTTTTTATTCTACTGGTGCCTGTCCAGATAAAGTTAACAAAAAGTTCATTTAGGTCTTAAGCAGTTTTTCATTTGGGTGGGGGAGTGAAATGAATAAGTGAATGAAATGAATAAGTGAATAAGACTTGAAAGGAGAAGAGATTTTATGATAGTAAAGGCGATTGTTAAGGCTATAGTGTCTCCATCACAATCATATACTGATATATGGCATACTTCTGTTTCTACCATTGTACCCTCTTATTCTTCATTACTTGTTCTATTTATAATTATACTGTACATATGTACCTGCCGCTTTGACGCTAAACAGACCAGCACATGCAATAGCTGGGACGAAGGCTGTTGTTAATGTTATAATGTATCCATCACTATCATACACTGATATATGCCATACTTCTGTACCTGTCATTGTACCCTCTTATACTTATTCTATTTATCATTATAGTATATATGTACCTTCCACATTGTCGCTTAACAGACCAGCACATGCAATAGCTGGGATAAAGGCGGTTGTTAATGTTATAATGTCTTAATCACTATCATACACTGATATATACCATACTTCTGTTCCTATCATTGTACCCTCTTATACTTGTTCTATTTATCATTGTAGAATATATGAGCCGTGACATGAGATTTCCAACAATGTGCTATGCGCGACCAGCAAAGGCTCAGACCAGCCTGCGCATATGCGCAGACTGATCAGAGCCTGCGCATACGCGCAGACTGATCAGAGCCTTTGCTAGTCGCTTAAATATTATATGACTATTAAGCTACTGACCGAGCATCATTTGAGGTTTCTACGCTTAAGAGGATGCTGCACAGGCTCGTCTGAGTCTATACTTGTCAAAATGCCACATTGTTTGAAATCACATGTCACGGCTCATATGTACCTGCCGCATTAACGCTGAATAGACCAGCACATGCAACAGATGGTGCAAAGGCAGTTGTTAATGTTATAGTGTCTCCATCTCCATCGAACACTGATATATGCCATACTTCTGATCCTATCACTGTGCCCTCTAATACTTGAACTGTCTTTGGTAGATTGGTGAAAACAGGTCTGCTATTGATACCTAAAATATAACAATGTCATAGTGCTGTCAAATTATTGGTATGATTAGATACACCGCAAAAATAGGATGCAATGTTGTTCAACCCTTTATATACTAATGGAGTCTTCCTTCTGATTTGATGCAATAAACTTGGAGTGGTCCATAGTATTTATTGAGGGGTCACATTTTATAAAATTACATTTCTTTCTCTATTTGCAGAAACCCATCAGAATGAAAATGGTTAAATAACATTCCAAATGCTGCTTTTTCTATCTTGATGCAGGACGAACCTAATCTTTTCTTATGAGCCACGACACGTGATTTCCAACTATGTGTTATTTTGACAAGTGTAGACTCAAACGAGCCTGCGCATCCCCCTTTTAAGCTTAGAAACTCCAAATGCTGGTTGGTCAGTAGCTTAACAGTCATAGAATATTCAAGCGACTAGCAAAAGGCTGTGATCTGACTGCGCGTATGTGCAGGCTGGTCTGAGCCTTAACTGGTTGCATATACGACATTATTGAAAATCTCATGCACTGGCTCTTACCTCTTTAGTTACAAGCTTTTGATTGTGCATCGCCAGTACCACATTTACGCATGAAAGGATAAATAGGCCTGACCAAACAATGTAAATAACATTGATTAACTTGCCTATGAAGGAGCTATCTGACCAGGGTTTACATTGATGTTACTTACTAACATCATTTAACATACAAAGTCTAATCAATAAGTACTATTATTCAAATATTAACATAGCTGACTTTTAAAGTTTTGTGTTAGTAAAGTTAGGTATGCTCAAAAGTGTGAGTTATAGTGAGTGTTGCTGAAACGACCTTATTGAATATGTCCTCTGCTGATAGAGTAATAGTAAACTTAAATCTGATCAGGGTTTACATTGTTGTTTATTCTTAATATCATTTTAATTACAAAGCCTAATCAATAAATACTCTTATTCAAATGTTAAAATAACTAATTTTTAAAGTTTTGTGTCAGTATAGTTATGTATACTCACAAGTGAGAGTTATGGTGAGTGTTGATTAAACGACTGTTTTAAATGTGTCATCTGCTGATAGCGTAATCGTATACTCACAAGTGAGAGTTATGGTGAGTGTCGGTGAAAGGACTGTGTTGAATGTGTCCTCTGCTGATAGCATAATCGTATACTCACAAGTGAGAGTTATGGTGAGTGTTGGTGAAAGGACTGTGTTGAATGTGTCATCTGCTGATAGAGTAATCGTATACTCACAAGTGAGAGTTATGGTGAGTGTTGGTGAAAGGACTGTGTTAAATGTGTCATCTGCTGATAGCATAATCATATACTCACAAGTGAGAGTTATGGTGAGTGTTGGTGAAAGGACTGTGTTGAATGTGTCATCTGCTGATAGAGTAATCGTATACTCACAAGTGAGAGTTATGGTGAGTGTTGGTGAAAGGACTGTGTTGAATGTATCATCTGCTGATAGAGTAACGGTATACTTACAAGTAAGGGTTATGGTTAGTGTTGATGAAACGGCTGTATTTAAAGTGTCATCTGCTGGTAGAGTAATGATATACTTACGAGTAATAGTTATAGTGAGTGTTGATTAAACGACTGTGTTGAATGTGCCATCTGCTTCAGACAATAGTTACTTACATGTCAAAGTTATGGTAAGTGTTGATTAAACGACTGTGTTGAATGTGCCATCTGCTTCAGACAATAGTTACTTACATGGGAGAGTTATGGTGAGTGTTGGTGAAACGACTGTGTTGAATGTGTCATCTGCTTCAGACAATAGTTACTTACATGTGAGAGTTATGGTGAGTGTTGATGAAACGACTGTGTTGAATGTGCCATCTGCTTCAGACAATAGTTACTTACATGTCAAAGTTATGGTAAGTGTTGATTAAACGACTGTGTTGAATGTGCCATCTGCTTCAGACAATAGTTACTTACATGTGAAAGTTATGGTGAGTGTTGGTGAAACAACTGTGTTGAATGTGCCATCTGCTTCAGACAATAGTTACTTACATGTGAGAGTTATGGTGAGTGTTGGTGAAACGACTGTGTTGAATGTGTCATCTGCTTCAGACAATAGTTACTTACATGTGAGAGTTATGGTGAGTGTTGGTGAAACGACTGTGTTGAATGTGCCATCTGCTTCAGACAATAGTTACTTACATGTGAGAGTTATGGTCAGTGTTGATTAAACGACTGTGTTGAATGTGCCATCTGCTTCAGACAATAGTTACTTACATGTGAGAGTTATGGTGAGTGTTGGTGAAACGACTGTGTTGAATGTGTCATCTGCTTCAGACAATAGTTACTTACATGTGAGAGTTATGGTGAGTGTTGGTGAAACGACTGTGTTGAATGTGCCATCTGCTTCAGACAATAGTTACTTACATGTCAAAGTTATGGTGAGTGTTGGTGAAACGACTGTGTTGAATGTGCCATCTGCTTCAGACAATAGTTACTTACATGTGAGAGTTATGGTGAGTGTTGATTAAACGACTGTGTTGAATGTGCCATCTGCTTCAGACAATAGTTACTTACATGTGAGAGTTATGGTGAGTGTTGGTGAAACGACAATGTTGAATGTGTCATCTGCTTCAGACAATAGTTACTTACATGTGAGAGTTATGGTGAGTGTTGGTGAAACGACTGTGTTGAATGTGTCGTCTGCTTCAGACAATAGTTACTTACATGTGAGAGGTATGGTAAGTGTTGGTGAAACGACTGTGTTGAATGTGCCATCTGCTTCAGACAATAGTTACTTACATGTCAAAGTTATGGTGAGTGTTGGTGAAACGACTGTGTTGAATGTGTCATCTGCTTCAGACAATAGTTACTTACATGTGAGAGTTATGGTGAGTGTTGGTGAAACGACTGTGTTGAATGTGCCATCTGCTTCAGACAATAGTTACTTACATGTGAGAGTTATGGTGAGTGTTGGTGAAACGACTGTGTTGAATGTGCCATCTGCTTCAGACAATAGTTACTTACATGTGAGAGTTATGGTGAGTGTTGATTAAACGACTGTGTTGAATGTGTCATCTGCTTCAGACAATAATTACTTACATGTGAGAGTTATGGTGAGTGTTGATTAAACGACTGTGTTAAATGTGTCATCTGCTTCAGACAATAGTTACTTACATGTGAGAGTTATGGTGAGTGTTGGTGAAACGACTGTGTTGAATGTGCCATCTGCTTCTGACAATAGTTACTTACATGTGAGAGTTATGGTGAGTGTTGGTGAAACGACTGTGTTGAATGTGTCATCTGCTGATAGAGTAATTGTATAGCTGGATACTTCATGCAACTCTAAATCCTGTGTAGCAAGAATTTCAGCATCTTAAAAAGATAAACAAATAAATTAACATACAAGATAAACAATTTATTTCTTGCACAGCTGATAGGAAGATCAGAAAATTTACTCAGGCTGCCATATTGTGGCTGCACATTAGTTGTATTGGACTCACACATACACGAGGTCGTCAGGTGGCGTTATATTTATGACAAATTGGCGTCATCATGCAATGCCGCGTTTTAGTGTGTTTATGAGCTTCCAGTGGTTTGTTTAAGATAAAAATTTAGAATTGAATTGTGAGCAAGAAAAGGGTCTAATATTAATTTGAGAGGCAGACAAAAATAATCCATCCTTCAGGGTCGTCTGGATAAAGTCTTTGTTCAAGAGTGATCAATTTACATCAAAATAAAAGCATGAAAAGAACAATCGACGATTTCAAACCTAACGTTTGCTTTAAACTTTGCTCCTCTTGTTTCAGATTTGTTTTTGTTTAACTATGAGAGACTTCATATTGTCTCTTTCTGACAATAACAAAGCAGATGTTCTTGAAGCTTTTGCCTCTACCCTAAATATATCTAGATGACTAGCTTAATACTGATAATCCTTAATTTGAAAAAAAAATGGTAAGCCAGATATATTCCAATGAACTTCAGTTAAATGACGCAAATATCTCAAATACTGAAGCCCCCTATTTGGACTTAGACTTGTCCATTACAAATGGCATAGTTTCAACTATGATAAACCGGGCGATTTTAATTTTTAAATAATAAATTTTCTATTTCTTGATTTCTTGATGGAGATGTTCCTTGCTCCCCTTCCTATGGTGTATACCGTTCGCAACTTATTTGCATTGCAAGAGCATTTTCTAATGTTAATGACTTCATTAACAGAAACACATTTTTGACTTCTAAGTTACTAATACAATGTTATCGATACCATAAACTTTATCAAGCTTTTCCAAATTTTATTACCGACATTTTAAATCAATTGTTGAATATAATATTTGCTTAAAGACTCTTCTGCAACAAGGCATGTCAGAACCTGTATTTTATGGCAATTTAGTTTTAAAAGAATTGTTGGAAACCTTAATTTTAGTGATTACTTTGAAAAGATTATCAAACTTTATGAAAGAGTTGGATACAACATGGATATCATGCAACAGGCTTCATAACCCAATCAAGGTTTATCAGACTGGTCTGCACCTTTGTTTTTCGCAAAACCCTGCTTTTTCTCACGCCGAGGCCTATATTTAACAACACCAAATTACATTTTAAGATTCTTTGTGTTAATATATTCCAACTGCAAAAGTGAAGGCTCAGCCTAGCCTAAATAAATATGCAATCATGCCAGAGGCCTCGCTGCTCCCACACGGCAAAGTGTTAGAACAGCTGAAGGTTAACATTATAATTTTGGCCTCTTATTTTCAAAAGATAGCTGCGCATAGATATTTGATGCGACTCCTATAGAGACGATATCTCTTCAATCATTCGTTTTGCTAGAGCATCTAGCCATGTTGCTGACTTCAACACTCACAATAAATTGTTAACTAGGAATCTTTTTAAACAAGGCTATTGGTATCATAAACTTTGCAAAACCTTTTCTAAATTTTATTGATGATACTTTGATTTGATATCTAAATTCCAAGTTGAACTTAAAACTCTCTTGCACCAAGGGCTTTCAGAACCTGAGTTCCATGGTGACTTGGTGTATAAATTGAAGAATATTGTTGGCTCTAATAATTTTTTAGCGCAATTTTAAAATAATTTCCAATTATAAATAAAAGATCGGCTATAACATTAATGTATAATTGCAACAGACTGCATGCTTGGTGATCAACCCATTCACGGTAGGCAACTTTGTTTTCATCTGTAATTGCAGGTCAGTGGGTCGGACTTCAGACTCAATGACGGTTCTGACTTAAAGACTCATCTATTGATAAGATGGTACGGGCCTGATGCTTTGACTGGTGTCAGGCCCACCGGGTTTCTTTGCTACGGTATTCAGTTTTATGTAATGTTGAGTCCTTATTATTGCTTTATCTCCTTTTTAAATCTTGATTTAATATGTTCTAGGAGATGATGCTTGGATAAGTTAGGGGTATTTCATGCAAACCAAACATCCATGTGTCTTGATCTACATCTGAAATGAGGGTGATGTTGGTGCCATGAAACCTGTTTCAGGCCTCCATTAAAATATTTTTACTGACCGTTCCAAGGTGGTACTCCTTTTGTGGATCATTTGTGTTATTTCTGTGTTGTGTTTGTCATGCTTTCACTTCTGTTCATTGCTTTCCCATGTGGTACAGGTATCCTTGGTCAGGTGTGGTACTTGATTGTATCGATTCCTGATCTCTGCCACATTTCTTACTTTTACACATGTGCTATATGTACTTAACCACATGAGCTAGTTGTAAAATAGTTTCATTTTAATTAAAATAAGTTTCATTAAGTACTACACTGTAGGACTTTAAAAACGTAAAAAATGAAGATTATCATTTTTTGCATCCAGAACATTTTTAGCCTTCTTTAACAGATAAAAACGAATGGTAACGACACTCTGCTTCTATCTATACCCAAACCGGTGTTTTAAAGACACTGGCTACTACCAGCTATGAATTGCTGGTTTACTATGTTTTGCACGTGGCGTTCCCACGAATTAATGAAGCAAAATATTTTATCATATCACATGTAGCTTGTAAGTATACATGAATAAAAAAAACACAGCAGCTTTAGTTTAATAGCTTTATTATTCATGCCACGTTTGTCTGAACATGACATATCTGGCGCAATTGGAATGTTAAAAGCTGGTGTGCATGTTTAGGTCGTCGCCAGATATCATAATTGCTACCCGTCAACTATACAGCGCCTCAGAGATCGCTACCAGACTACTGGGACAGTTAAAGATCGACGCAGGTCTGGTCAGCCAAGAATGGCGACCTGCTTTAAGAGGCAAATAACGTTGATTGTGTATTGATGGTATTTACAACGACGATATCCGTTTCGGCTGGCTACTGTCAGTGCCAGACGAATAGTAGTGCTCCAAGGGTAAATTGTTTCTGATTTTTTTATAAAAATAATTACCATCAAAACCTTAAAATCGTGTACAATTTCTAGACAAATTTCAAATTTCAACTTTAGAATCATAGGGTATTTCTATTTGATAGACTGTTGCTCTAACATTATTTATTATTTTGACATAAAATTTAAAGCATATTTTGCTGATATATTGATGTTCATTTTTTCCAAATCTAAATAAAATTGAGGCATTAAAAGTTAGTTAATATTATGAATTTCGATTTTTGCGTTTTTAAAGTCCTTCAGTGTTGTCTCAAAAATCTATTTTTGTTCTGTTTTTTGTTGTTTTGTTTTATTCAATATTTTGCTTAGATTGATCAAACGGTTATGTCATAATGTGACAAATACACTAGTTCACTCTCTGTTCATTACCATTGGTAAAGCCAAATGGACAAGAAGCAGGCAAACACGAAGGCATTCCTATTGTTATCGGGTTTCCTTCTGCATCTGTCACGGTTGCCTTGTATACTATATCTGTATTAGAAACATTTGATGCGCAGAGTGATATCGCACCTGTAAAAAAAGAAACCATAATTGAGCTCTGACATGTGATTTCCAACAATATGGCATTTTTGCCAAGTGTAGACTCAGGCAAGCCTGTGCAGCCGTTTGAGCTTAGAAACTCTAAATGATGTTTAGTCAGTTGCTTAACAGTCATAAAATATTCAAGTGACTAGCAAAGGCTCTGCTCAGACTGTGTGCATGCGCAGGCTGGTCTGAGCCATTGCTGGTCGCACAGACCACATTGTTGGAAATCTCATGTTGAGGCTTATATTATAAAACTACTGAGCTTCTTTGCGTAAAACTTGTCTTTTGGGTAATCATTATAATAAGACTCAATATAGCCTGCTCACCTACAGTGACTAGCTACTCGTAGAATATTTGAATTTTGCATGATTAGCGGTCAGTAAGGCTTACTTGAGCCTTTGTTATGTTTATACAACAAAATCAGCCTTTCTGGTGACGAGGGCCACTTCCAGTCTTATATATCCTAACCAGGTATAGTTTCACACCGGACAAACAATGTACAGTCAGTGAAATGGGAAGCTGCCATCACTGTCTGCTAAAACCAATTAGCTGCCTCCCACCTTCTTTTGTAAACATCTTAAAACTTAAATTGCTCTTTCACTTTTATATCTAATACAACTCCATTCAAAAGCTGAGAGAAAATTTCTTCCATATTTGCTTGGATGTGAAACCATTAACAACTTGTTTCCGCAGAAGAACATAATTCCATTATTGCATCAGTGACTTTCTTTATTTTTATCTGTATGGAAAGAATTATATTTTACCTTTCAAATAGATTTGTATTCAGTATAAAAGCGAAACGGGTAGAAAATTTGAAAGGATGTTTACAATAACAGGTGAGAGGCAATTAATTGATAATTAACCGACAGTGACAGTAGCGTCCGATATCATTGACTGTACATTGGTCCAGTGTGGGTGTTGTAATGCAGCCATTGTGTCTTTTCTAGTCTTGAAAAAAAGATCTGGTTACTATTCACTGTTTTCTGCTTAGAATTCGGGTTATTATTATGTATTCCATTTTGTACCATGAGTTGATTTGTGACATGTGATTTTGGTATTTACTGGTCAAAAGCATTTGTTATGTTTTTGTTATTGTTTTATAATTAAATAATTATTCAAGGGAAGTGACAGTGTTGTAAATTCTATATGTGATTTATTAGAATAAAGCAAAATCAAACATATTACAACCAATTGTTTGAGGTGTCAAACATATGTCATAATCTGCTTCAGTTGTAACTAGAGCTATTGGTTGAGCTTGAACACTAGAATTTGGTACTTCTGCTAGCAAATGTGATTCAGAGCTTTCCTAGCTGGCATACCCAAACTTTGGATTTAGATAAAATAATCAGACGAACATTCAGATCTCCTGTGCCCCTGGATACGAGCCGCACAAGAGGTCTGAATTTTTGTCTGATTCGCTTCACTATATAGAGGGACAAATCCACTCATTTCTAAATTACATGAAATTTCGTCAGTATGAGCGTTAACTGAGATTCTCGCGCATAGTCGATAAGTACTAAAATCTCGTTTTCTGGTCATTAAAGTAAACATTAATGCTCTTACTTATCCAGCTGTCGAATGTTGGTAAGGCGTTGGGTAGTAAGTTTACGTTAAGAACTCTTGTATCACTACTGAAGCCATCAGTACACGTGATGTCCAGGACATAGACTGTTGTTACACTGTATCTCACTGTTGCTGCATTCTTCAAGTATATTGCATTCTCTGAAATTGACATACAACAAGTAAGTATTAATCAAACATGTAAACGCTAGTTAATAGCTAGATATAGCTAATGTGAAACTATTAGACTTTCCAACTACATAAAAACATGTCTTAAGCGGCCACAAAAAAGACCACCAAAATTGGTTTTCAAGACCAATTATCGCTTAATGCAGGTCTACAGTATTGCAGAATGATCCATGGGGAGCACTTAATATTTTACTGCGTATATTTGATAAACATGGAATCGAAAAAATACTTATTCAATAAGTGCTATCATTACATGACCTAGCTGGGGCTTGTCTCCCGTTAGAACCAAAATAATAAAACATTTTATCTTATTCTAAAATGATGGCAGCATCTTTTATTATCATCACTTAATAATTATCTGATTACTTCGAAATTGAATCTAATTAGTGATCATATCAAACGGTTATTTGACTATTTTTTCAGGAATAGATAGTCCTCCAGGACAGAAACAATGCATTCAAAGGTGTGAAATCACATAAAATGGACACTTTTTGTAACCTGTGCGATTTAGTTCAAATTTCTTATTTTTAATTTTTCTGAGGAGTATAACAGTAAAACAGAAAAATCAAATATATTAGTTTATTTCACAAAATCTTATTAACCCTTTGCATTCAGGAAACCCCTTAATGGGTACTTTACAAACAGTAAAGACGCAGATGAAATGCAGCATAATGCTGCATTTCATCAGGGTCTACACTGTTTGTTAAGGTAAAAAAGATCTTCAGATAAAAGAATACAATTTTTTATACATTTTTTTAAAATTATAACCTGACACCCCTATATATGTTAAATGGACTATCCCAAGTTTATTTATCCAACCAAAAGGAAGAATCTATTAGTATACAAAGGGCTAACAAATGGATTTACTATTCTGTAAGAAGCAATATACCAACATTGTAAATGTTTTTAATATTTTGTACACTGGTAACTCTGAAATGCATTCTTTGACAGACAGCGACTAACAATATGAAATGCAGCATTACATGGCATTTCATCAGGGTATCCACTGTTGGCTAAGTTAAAAAACATCTGCAGAGATACATAAATACGAGAAATAAACATGAACATTAAATAGTTAGGAATATACCATTTATCAGGGTGAGCAGGATAAATGTGCCGTATTTGTGTAAATTGTATTTTTAGATGAGGCGGTGGCGGTATAGATAAAGGCATTTAATACATACTTAAAAAATCTGATATTTTTAAACAGAGTGTTGAGAGTTTGAGCCCCACAACTGCAGTTTTTTTTTGTTTTTTTTTCTTCTTTTTTGCTACCGTTGATTTGCTCACTTGTATTTTCTTGAATTCAAATGTGTCTTTTATCGCACCTCACCATGAATTAAATGGGGAAATCTCTGAAACTGATGCTCTTTACGAGTAGGAAGAGATAGGGGTCGGTGGTACTCAACTTTATTAAGGCATGCTTTGTCCTTTGCACATTCGTAATTGGTCATTTGGATTAGATATTGGCCTACATCCAAGGTCGAAGGATGAATGGGTTATCATGAATAAAGCTATATGGAGTTGGTGCTTTCATTAATGCGTTATGGATAGCTGAACACTCACTTTTTTAATTCGCTGAAATCGGCAATTTAGAAAGAAAAGATGGAATGCCTCACGGAAGAATGTGTTAGAAGAATAGCGAATTAAAATAAGAATTTTCAGCATACTACAAACATGTGATAGACGTTGATCAAGAATTCGGGGAGACATAGCTGAATAGGGATATACTAACCTAGTCATTATTTAAGTGGACTCAAACAGTGTAGTTGAGTGATTCATTGTGCTTGTGCACATCCTTTGAAAGCGACAAAAATATATTGACACTCATTGCTCCTATCCGGGTCCCTTGCTGTAATGCAGCAATATGAAAATTAGAAAATTAGCAAAATTAGAATGCATTCGTTCTGGAATCACAGTGTAATTGGAAAATTCTGAAATAATGAACGTTACATAAAATCCAATCAAATGTATAAAGAAGGATACGATTTATATTGTACGTATACTTTAAAATTCATAAAAAATCTCATCATCTCTGCAAAATAAACTAAGATAAAAATCATTTACTTGAAAGCGCTTTCAGAAGGCATTCTCGCTTCCATATTGAAAGTAACCACTTCTGAGTCATAAGCGTAACTACTCAACCATGGCGTCGTCTTTTTAATCTTCATATAGTACACTCGTTCTATATACTATCACGTCCATACTAAGAATTGTGCTTTCCAAACAAACAATTGATTGTATTTGCATTTCCGAGTTATTTGTGCAGGAATGTTTAGTGGATTATTTCATATTTCTATCAAATACATCATTTTAACCCATTTTGGAAAACATTCAGTTTGAAATACCAATATTGATATTTGTTTTGAATGCTGACAACCCTTTAAGCCTGTCTGACACAGAACACGGTTCCAATATGGTATACTCGGTTATGCATTGGTTGACTGGTACGAGTATTGAGCTCCAACCATGCCTGGGGATGAGTTGGTACGATTTTTGACTCGAATGTAGCACGAGTATGTACAAACAAAGCACGTATATACTCGATCAAGCAAGGCTTGTTACGGTTTGAACATGGTCTAGTACCGTCTGTTATGGCCTAATACGATTTAACACGACTTTTACTCAATTAACTGGACATTTACTTCTTTTGTGGATCGCTTATGTTTTTGTTCTGTCTTGTGTTTGCTATGTCTTTGTGTGCGTCTGTTTATATGTGCTTTGTGGTAACCTGCTGGGAAAGGGCTGACCTCTTGGCTCTCGTTTGTGGTGTCTACTGTGAGTTTGTAACTTTCCCATTGGTATCCTGGGTCAGGTGTGGTACTTGATTCTATCGATTCCTGATCTTTGCACCCTTACTTACTTTGCAAAACGATTTTCATACGAGTGTTGTATGGTTCCAAGTATGGTCTAGTACCGTCTGTTATGGCCTAGTACGATTTAACACGACTTTTACTCAATTAACTGGACATTTACAGGGTTTACATACTGTCCCTCTGACTTTTGTTCGAGCCCGATTCCATATGATTTATATACGGTATTGACACGGTTGAGCTCACCCGTGGAGTGGACTTCATGTGCGGTTGTATATACCGTCTCATACAGTCTCTCACGGTCTTGTACGGTCTCACCCGGTCTCTCACGGTCTTGTACGATCGCTAATACGATTATACACGGACATGGCACCCGTGTCAATTTTTTTAAAAGTTTTAAAAATCATACACGGCTTTCGCGGATACACTCGAACGACCCGAGTGTATCTCGGATAAGGTCACGGTTGTATGTTAGGTTGTATGTACGGTTTACACGGAAAGCCATGTGTTCTGTGTCAGACAGGCTTTATATCGACTATTCTGTGTGACGTAATGTTCATGCTTACATCTCCTATTTATACTGCAAGATTATTCGAAACTTATAGCCCGCTACACTTTGATTCATACAATGGACCATCCTAAGTTAACTGTATTAAACCAGAAAAGAAGAATAAAAAGCCCCTACCTGGTGTAGCGGTGAGTGCTGGTTCAAAGGGATTCCCTTCTGGTCTTGTAGGTGAGTAGGTGTCTATGTTACATACTAGTGTTCCAGGTACGTTAAACTTCAAGGTGAACACATGGGTCTGCCCTGTTTCAGATTCAGACACATCACCAGAGTCTGGTAGGTTTGTTATCTGGAGCGACTGGTGAGCAAGAAAAAGATACGATTAATATGTTTATAATTAAAATAACTTTTCATCTCAACTGTGTGACCAGGGCCCGGAATTACAATGCCTCCTTAGTGTTAAGGAAGACTTAAGTTAAGTATTGATTTTTCAGGATGTGAAAAATAAGGTTTAAAACTGATTAAAATCAAAATGGTTTTAATTTTTCTAAAGATCACAATGATATCTTTGACCACAAATACCATATAAATCCAGGCAATTTATTTAGCATTTAATATAGCATGTTGAAATATCAATACTTAACTTAAGTTTTGCTTAACTTTAAGGAGGCATTGTTATTCCGGGCCCTGAGCCCGAATAATAATTACAATTACAAGTTTAGGAAGACTTAAGTTAAGTATTGATGTTTCAGGATGTGAAAAATAATGTTTCAAACTGATTAAAATCAAAATAGTTTCACTTTTCTGTAGATCACAATGATATATTTAACCACAAGTACTGCATCGATCTAGGCAATTTATTTCACGTCTAATATAGAATGTTGAAATATCAATACTTAGCCTAAGCCTTCTAGAGACAATGTGATTCGGGGCCCTGCCCCCTGAGATTATACAACTTTTTCATGCTAAACTCGACTGAGCATGCAATTCATTATGCTCATAAATGTTAAAATGCCAACAATTGTTGGCATTTTTACATATATTAGCATGATAAATACAACATCTGAGAGTTTGAAAGCTACAAAGGTCTTTATATTTCAGCATATTAGTTTTTATGAGTGGTTGAAATTTCATACTCAGCTGAGTTGAGCACGAAAACTATAATGAGAAGGTCACTTTGTTTTTGGCCTTTATCCATGTGTGCTTGTGACCAGGGTAGCGGCACACGTGAGGCATAATGGCCCTTCTTCTATGAAGAGACACCTACACCCTCTTAATATATTAATAATCATACTTAAAACCTCGGGGCCTGTTTAAATTTGCAAAGGTGTAAATCCGCATGAAATGTACAAAATAGGAAGCCTGTGCAATTTGCATAGGTTTCATAATTTGTGCATTTCCTGTAAGTGGTGTAGCTATCATATGAATTTTAACACATTTTTTAATCTGGAAAACGATTATTTAGAAATAGAAAGAACCTACAAAACATGAAAACATTGAGGCTGTTTCATGATCATTTCAAATGGAAAGTGCAACAAATTCTTATTTCTACTTTACACATCGGGAAGGCGGCAATCGATAACGCTCTTAACAATCGACGAACGCAGATCAAAAATCGCTAGAAACAGTGTTTTCGATTGCCATTTGTCGCCAGTCGGGCGACAAATGGCAATCGAAAACTAAACTCTGTTTCTTACGATTTTTTATCTACCTTCGTTGATAGTATTGACCTTGTCGATTGCCGCCTTCCCGGTGAGCTTTAGCAGTACTCTTCTTTCAGTATGATACATTTTTTTTATTCTCAACGTCCCAGTCAACAAATTTTCAGTTATGTCGGGACGGGTCTTCCTGGGTTGAACCATTACTAAGAAAGGAATAATGAGTCTTGCTCAAGGACACAACACAGTGACATTTGTGAGGCTCGAACCTGCAAACCCTCGGTCTCGAGTCAAGCACTCTACCACTCAGCCACTGCGCTCCCAATCAAAAACATTACAAGCTATAAGAGGTCAAACTGAATTAACATTACCTAGTTAGATTATTAGAAGCTGTCTTCAAGAAAACTCTAACCAGCCTGCACAGCTGGACAATTGGTTATATCTACAAAACTTTGTCCATAGTGCATTTAGCTATTATAGTAAGAGTATATACGCTGAACAATAAAATAACTGATTAGTCTCCACTGTTTTCAAACGGTAACACAATAGTGAATTTATTCAAAATATGAACTTACGGCCCTAGTAACTGTAATGGTCAGAACGAGTCGTCCTGTTTGCTCACATTCATCCATTACTTCAAACACGAGGGGGTAAGTTCCAACAGCTAATGCAGCCAGTACTTCTATTTTATCTGCAAGCATAGTTTACATAGTCAAAGCTCGTAAATTCAAAATCTTCAGGACTAGAGGTTTAATTTCGAATTTTTAGTTGTTCAATTTATTTGGAGGTAGGCATAAATTATATTTCCCCCAAAATGATACCTTGCTTTAATTGTCTTCATGTCTTGTTTCTGTTATGTACTGTGGCTCTTCCTCACGGTGCTTTGTGTAGGTCTGCAGTGTGTGATTATGGTCATAGTCACTTACTTTTTATAAGTTTTTTAATTTCTTTGCCTACAAGACCAATATGTATTATTAAGAACTATCTACTTTACCAAGACTTATCTACTTTACCAAGACCAATTTACGTTACCAAGACCTATCTACTTTACCAAGAACTATCTACTTGGCCATTACTTATCTACTTTACCAAGAACTTATACTTTACCAATACCTATCTACTTTTCCAAGAACTATCTTCTTTACCAAGAACTATATACTTTACCAATACCTATCTACTTGGCCATTACTTATCTACTTTTCCAAGAACTATCTTCTTTACCAAGAACTATATACTTTACTAATACCTATCTACTTTTCCAAGAACTATCTACTTTACCAAGAACTATCTACTTTACTTAGAACTTCTGCTTTACCAAGAACTATCTACTTTTCCTAGAACTATTTACTTTACCTAGAACTATCTACTTTACCAAGAACTATCTACTTTACCGAGACCTATCAACTTTACCAAACCTATCTACTTTACCAAGAACTATCTACTTTACCAAGAACTATCTACTTGGACATTACCTATCAACTTTACCAAGAACTATATACTTTACCAATACCTATCTACTTTTCCAAGAACTGTCTACTTTACTTAGACCTATGTACTTTACCAAGAACTATCTACTTTACCTAGAACTATCTACTTTACCAAGTACTATCTACTTTACCAGAACTATCTACGTTACCACGACTTATCTACTTTACCTAGGACAATTTACTGTCTTTTACATACATGTCTATTAAAAATATTATCACTTAACAAAGAACCTGTTAACCTAATATCACATTTTAAAGTAATGTCGTGATAATCTATATATAAATAATTGCCAACACCGTTGCAACTACGCAACTAGCAGGTTAGCAAAGAGGTAGTTCATGAACTGGAATTTGGAGATATGACTGTCATGCAAATAAAAACAATTTGCGGTCGAGTGACAGGAATTTTATTACTGATTGACAGTTTGGGATGTATAAAAGAGGTAAAGAAATTGGAGATGATACTTGAAAAACGTAAATTTCAAAATAGTTTTCTTTCTTATTTTCAGTAACATATATGTTATAGTTACACATCGGAATTGCCTCTTTGAGGCAACTCCAATGTGAACCATCAACATATGTCCTTTCAATTAAATGAGTTTTTCGCCATAATCTTTTTAAATAAATTTTAACCACTTTCATTTATTCAAAGAAATGAGCATGTAGAAATGAACAACTTTGCATGTAGTTTGTAATGCACCTGGATGACAATAATTGGATGTCTATTTTATTCTTCTGGCAGCTTATCTTGAAATGTTTCACGGGAGTGTATTGCTAAATTGCTAGTTGCGTAGTTGAAAGGGCCACAACTGATTTAATGGGGACAGCAACCCTAATACTAAGTATGTTTTATCAGAAAGAGCTCTATGAACCATGAATTTTAATACAAGTATCATCAAAATCCGTTGACAAATGGGCAAGTTATGGGCATTTAAAAATTCAATATGGCCAACATTTAGCCGCCATTTTGAATATTTAATTAGTTTTCAGAATTTTTTCAACTGCTAAATTTTCAGTTATCACTACTATCACATCATATGTGTTTCAGCAATATGTAGCTTTATACACAAGGAAAATGTTTCATTAAAGATTAATGCAAATAATCCATTGGTGTGTCTTTTATTTTGATAAAGCATATTTAATAAGGCTGAGTGAAGTCACTAAGCCTACACTATGGCCGCTTCCATTACAGTCCATTTGCAAATATTCAAACGTCCATAACTTCCACATTTTCAACCGATTTAGACGAAACTGGTATCAAAATTCATGGTTTAGTAAGATCTTTCATATAAAACATAGTAATCATCAGGGTTGCCGTCCCCTTCAATATATGAACTACTTCTTTTTGATCTATATCAAAAGTAGATTTATACCGTCTGAGCTATACTTACCCATCCACATGTAAATGTAAATGTGAATCTTACCACTGACGAGAGCGAAGTATATGCTAGTCGATGTCATGGAAACTGATAGACCTGCGATATCATCCGGGTCATCATCGGTGTACGACAGGGTGTAGATCGGTGTACCTATTCCAACGGCATTCGTTATAGAGAGGGAGTCCACTATTACTACCGTGCCACTCTTTCTAAAATATGGTTCCATATCTGAGAAACAGGAGAAAAATGTGATAAGAGACGCTTTAATACATACATTATGAATATTTGCCAAATTGACTTGCCTAACCTGATCAATTGGACGAGCCCATTTTTAGGATTGCCATTTTCTGTTTATGTTTGGTCGCTATTATTGCATAAATTAACGAAATATTTAGCAAAATTTGAGAAATATATCGATCAATGTTTTGTCACCATTTTACAGGCAACACGTGCTGGACGCTTTCAGTCAGTATCCATCTTCCAGGGCCTATTATAATATTAATATAAGAAACGTAAAAGTTTAGTAGCCAGGAACAAGTATATTTAAGGTACCAAATCAGTGCATCAACAGCACGTGGATTGCATTGTTTAAACACGGGTCTGTGCTCGTTGAAACTCTTTTATGCAATAATGTTAGAATATATCTGGCAATGCACAACATGCAAAATCAAACATGCGCAAAAGTACTTAATATTGTATGACTTGAACGTATGTACGGGCGATAATCTACAAGCTATAAATTGCATGCTGTGCTACAGAAATGCACAAATGAGCCGTGACACGAGATTTCCAACAATGCGGTATGTACGACCAACAAAGCCTCTGATCAGCCTGCGCATACGCGCAGTCTGATCAGAGCATTGCTAGTCGTTTGAATATTCTATGAGTGTTAAGCTACTGAGTGAGCATCATTTGGGGTTTCTAAGCTTAAAAGGAGGCTGTACATGCTCGTCTGAGTCTGCACTTGTCATAATACCACATTGTTGGAAGTCACATGTCATGGCTCAAATATTGCTATAATACTTACTCTGCGCAATACCAACCCCAATCGCATAGTCTCTAGCTGCCTCCACAAAAGCTGTACCGAAACTCACCGACTGACCGACGGTTGGAGTACCAAGTGGTAGGAGCAAGTTCATATTGCTGGTTCCCACATCGTAAGGTATCATATCAGCATCTACATACCTGACAATAGATATAGAGGATATTTACTTTTTTGAGGTGAATACCAAATATATTTCATCGAGTGCGGTGAAAAAAATCAGTATTTTTCACGAGTGAAAATGCTGATATTTTCACCACACGAGATGAAATATATTTTGTATTTGTCGTAAAATAGTAAATTTTCTTTTTATTTTATACTCAACGGAAATACAGAAATCACAACCTTACTTTTTACTTGAACGTTTCTCGTTCGATTTGACTTTTGCAGTGTGTTTATTGGGTTTAACATTGGGTGTAAACATAGTTTGCACCTGGAAAATGGCTTAGAACCATATTTTAACGAATGAAACGCAAGAAATCAGCATTTAAAGAAAGTCTATTGAGTGTGCCTTACGGTAGGCGTCACGTGCAAACTGGCGCTACGCCAGGTCAAACCGTGACGTCATTATGTTTGATATTGACGTCACAACATGCGTAGCGTTATTTTTGACAAATATACTTCACTTGAAACCTCATGTTTAAAAAATCCCAGTCACAAAATTGCCAAGAAACCCTTGTTTTGCTACAGTTCTATTCTATTCTACAGTGAAAATATAAATCGTATCAGTCACTAGTGAAAAAATACGATATTTTTTCACTGTAGAAAAATACCAATTTTACTCACATTTGATATGCATTGAATTCACTGCGTGTGATAAAATAAAACAATTTATGATTTCCAACAATGTGGCTTTTTGACAAGTGTTGACTCAGACGAGCCTGTGTAGCCTCCTTTTAGACAGAGTAACCCGTTGTGATGTTCAGTCATTAGCTTAAGAGTCATAGAATATTCAAGCAACTAGCAATGGCTCTGATCAGACTGCGCGTATGCGCAGGCTGGTCTGAGCCTTTGCTGGACGCACATACCACATTTTTGGAAATCTGATGTCGCGGCTCATTTATTATAGAACCAATACTGTAAATTCGGAACTTTTGCGAGGGCTTAATTTTCTCGAAACTTCGCAGATGCGAACTTTTGGTGAGCAAAACCATTTAAGCGATTTGGCATTATGGGAAACTTTTCTGTGTTTTTTTTTTAATTTGGACCAGTGGTTCAGGATCAGATAATGTTAAATGATATTTCTTATCTAGAGCTTTGGTGGCCCCCTTTGTACTTGCAGAATGTTTGATTAAAATTTTGAATAAAATGAAAAATACCACTCAACATCCCCTACAACGGAAATGAAGTGGTCCATTTGATAAGAGTGGGAAATTTCGTTTGGCTTAAATGGGTTCACTGTATTTAGATAAGTGAGCCGCGATATGAGATTTCCAACAATTTGGTATGTGCGACCAGCAAAGGCTCAGATCAGCCTGCGCATAAGCGCAGTCTGGTCAGAGCCTTTACTAGTCGTTTGAATATTCTATGACTGTTAAACTATTGACCAAACAGCATTTAGAGTTTCTTAGCTTAAAAGGAGGCTGCACAGGCTCGTACGAGTCTACACTTGTCAAAATGCCACATTGTTGGAAATCACATGTCGCGGCTCATATGTTTTTGCTTACCATCCGATCAAGTCATTTTCCTTGACTGAAATTCTTTCAGCCTGTACTAAATATTTCTCATGGTAGGCGTTGGACTGGGCTGAAAGAAACACACATACACAAAAATGTCTAATAAGGTGAACATTTCGACAAATTAGCAACAAATGGGAGATCACTACTATGTGTACTACTTTAGTTTTTAGAAAAAGAGTGTTGCCTTTTTTGCAAACAATATGAGCACACGTATGGTTTACTCCCCCCACCCCGGCGGATTTTTTGTAGACTATAATTGTCTTAAAGCCCAGTGTCCTGCAATGATTTTGCAACATGTTAGCCTTCTGGCAATGACAGTTTTAACCTGTAACAATCTGTTACATACTTAACCCCATTTATTTACAATTAACATAAATTATAACACTTCAGAAAAGTGCATAAGATAAGGTAAGATTTCCAAATGGGTTATATTATCGAAATAAGCAATAACTGAGCCACAGATATTGACCTTTGACAGCAAATATGGTCGCCCCAGATGTTTCTTTTTTTCAAAAACCTCTTATAATGATTGATGAATCTAATATAGTTCGTTTTAAATTTTTATGAAGCTAGAATATGTACACCAATTTATTATTATATCAAATAATGTTTATTTACATTTTCAAAACTGTAAAGATTATGTTTCTATCTTATATACTTTATGAGTTATTGAATGTTGAACATGGTAACCCCATTTCAAACAAAAAAGTCTAATGAAAACCTTCTGGTTCTCTATACAGACATCAACTATGATTAACAAAATGAACATGAAAAGTGTGTAACATATAATTTAATATATGAGTAAAACATTTAAAAGTCCATGAAAACCATCAGGTAGAAGTTATAGAGCAGTTTCTTGCCAAACTAGCACCTATTGATGTACAATTCACGGGCTCAAAGAATGTTCCCATACACCTAATTAATCCTCATCAGATTCATCTTCAAATACTTTATTTACCATATTTGTCATCTCAACACCTTCACCATCATGATCTGCACCCCTCAACATTCTGCTCACACAAAATGTTGATGATCAAGTTTCACTTCACCCAGTCGTACTCAATTTCCTCCCCATTTATTTTCCATCCACCTTTGTCCAATGCACTGCTCTGTACGCTTTATTATCAGTGACACAGCATTGAAATTTTAAGCGATTATTCATTATTACCAGACGTCACCGATCTACTTTGAAAATCGAAAAAAAAAATATATAATGCTACCAAATCGATTTTTAAACTCTCACATTGAAACCGGAAGTGTACAGTAGTCGTAGACCTTTAATCGCCAAAAAATGGACTAATCAAGTTCTACTGTGTTTGGCGTACAGTGTTCAAATAAAATTAAGTACATTTAACAATTTTACCAGGAGCTACTGGTAAATTTCAAAAATCTCGAAAAATTTTGAAAAATGTAACATTTTTAAAAATGCTTAAAAAATCTACCATAAGCATAATTTCAATTGTTTGGTGTTTTTTTAAGTCGGACAGACCCGTTTGTAACCTACTTAACGTCAATTTAAATTCTATTAGCGTTTGGACAGAAATAATGAGTTTAAAAAGTGACCGATTAGAACTTGGTTTTAGTATACTTTAATAGAGTTTTGCAAGGTAAACTATCAGACAACCGCTGATGCTATTTGAAGGGGCATTCATTCGTGTGCGTTCTATTGTTTGTTTGTTGTTGTTGTTGTTGTTGTTGTTGTTGTTGTTGTTGTTTTTGTTTGCTGAAATTATATTTCCATTTTAATAAGATAAAACTGCCGTCAGTATACTTACTGATAATTATATAATTGTTGTTTCCTGCAAGTGACGATTGTGCCATCAGCTGATCTCTCATCTGATTATGTTCATATGTAACTTTTATTGCAAACAATATAACCGTCTAAGGAGCAGGGTTTGTTTTGGTGTTTCAATATTATACAATTATTGACTTCAATGAGATAGACATGAGGATTTATGTACCCGAAAAAGTGATAATTCACCAAGGCCGCTACCGAAATTGAAGTCAACTTACTGTTTTGTTATATGAATTTTCAACTAAGATTGATTTTTTTCTTCTTTCACTTTTGTTGCTGAAGCCATGTTCAACATAAGGACTTTCTCACAAGTTTTAGCAGCTGTTATTTAAATATTTTAATGTAGTAATTGTAATTTAAAATGTATATAAATTTTCTGACTGTGGAAAGTAAAGTTTAATCATAAAACACCTTTTTACATTTTGTTTATTCTGACAAAGATAAATGAACAAACAAAAGAAAACAAAACGGTTGTTAAAATTCATGAAAATCTTTAATTTACCTGTTGGGAGGTGAAACAGCAAATCATGTCAATTTCATGCAGCCCAAGCTAGTTTCATACTCATCATGCTATTTTTAGCTCTGTAGGGGGTAATTTTGCAAAAGTGTCAAAAATATTAATTTCTGGAAACTAGTTTGAGCTGCTTTTCATGCAATATTAACTTGTAGGCCAGTGCAGACCGGTTTTCAGGTGGACATAAAGATTTATAAAGACAAATTAAGCAAACTAGGAGAGAGGGTTCTCTCCAGTCACATAACAATAAAAATTATTAGAAGTGCATATGAATATAAAGAAAAGAGGCCATTGTCAGACCAAAAATATTGTGGCCGAATAGGATTAATGGCAAACAAAAACCCTAGAGGCACTGATCGATTGAAGTAGACCACTATAATATCTTACCTAGAGAAAATGTGTACACTTTCTCTGCTCGGAGGACATATTCACCGTTAGTAGTATCTTCCCGCCAAATTTGTAATCGTATAGTTCCAGGATTACTAATAAACATCTTAAACACGGAGACGGTACCACAACATTGGATCATATAATTCCAGTCAAGTAGGAGGTAGTTTAGATCTAAAAATAGAAACATATAGGACAGATGTTTTTCATTTGACCTTTTGAATACGATTTTTTCAACTTCAAAGTTTGTTTATTACAATGAAAATTAGCAGAGTTGTCACGGACATCCGTTTCCGTCGACGTGAGATCACACCATTATATATTATGACATTGTCCACTGAATATATGATAATTTCATTTCCACCACAGATATGTTTTTGAAAAAAAAAGTCGTTCAATTATAACAAGGTCATCTGGTATTATTATGGAATACATGAGTTCCCAACTGTTTGTTTTTGTTTGTTGTTGTTTTGTTGCCAAAAAGTGACCTTCATTCAGATTAAAATGGCCAGCTATTGTGAATGACACAATCATATTTTAGAGGTAATAAATGGTTTAGATGCCCATGGTTTATGCAAAACCCACATAAATGGTATATGTAACAATCATAAGATTATAATAGTATAACAAAGCTGTATCACAAGCGTGGGAAAAGTAGCTCGAACACAGAATGCTATATTAAGCTAATTCTGACCTTTTTATTCCAAAACAGTGTGACTAGGTAATGTACTGCATGACACAGCTCTATGCTTTAGATAATACATGATGTAGATGACAGGTATATTCTACCCACCTGAATAGAAATTGTAACAATCATTAGCCATTGCTATTATACCAAAAAATCAAGTGAGCTTGACCAGAAAATACCACAACTACACATTGCATTCCAATCCACAGCAGTCCGTTGAAGAGCCACAAACACATACAGTCACAAGACATCAGGAAAAAAGTATTAAGCAAAGCAACCAGCCCATCCGCCTCGTCAAGATGATTGCAAAACTAGATAGGACATTTTTGCATAACAAAACAATGATCAAACACAGAACCCCACAAACAATGGGAGAAACAGTAAATAATGAATCAACTACAACAGAACCACCTTCAGCCTAAGCCATTGCGGTGGGCTTAAATGCCTTTCGCTGGTACATCTTCACCATTGCTACAACACAAAAATGTTTAGCTCGCATAGTTAAACAAAAATATTTAACAACGTGGAAGGTGTGGCTCGGATACTGAATTCTTTTAAAATTATCTTAATGCTGACCTCTTTTCATGTAACAAAGTGAATGACCTTGGGTTTTAATACCCAGGTATTGTGCATGACACAGTTTCTATCATTTGGTGTTTGTGATAACACAAAAGTGCGGGACAAATGAATCAGGCGCAAGACTAAGTTTGGGTCTAAAATAGTAAGTTTTGTTTGTTTGTTTGATCTGATTCTTTACGCCCCATCAACAATCTTTCAGTTATATAGGGACGTATGATCAGGAAATACCACAATCACAAACTGCAGAAAAAATCCATGGCACCGCGCGGAAGAGCCAGACACTAGTAAGACAAACTAAGAAAGTAACCAGCTCTCTCTTTCCCATCAAGATGATTGAAATAAAGACATAGAACAATTACAGTCTCCCGCAATGGGAGTATTGATATACAACAAATCAACAACTACAGAACCACCGCCTTAGAACGGACAGCAGCCTAAGCCACTGGGGGCCTAAATGCATTTTACTGGTACCAAATCTTCGCCCTACATTCTGCTGTTGTTGAAGTACATGAAAGCATTCTAACTTTTGCAATGCATCATTATTGAGATACACTCTAATCAAATAACACACTATAATGAAACAAAGAAAAGGGCTCACGACTCACAGATAGCCAGGGCTAAAAAACCTCAAGTTGAGCCACGGTGGGCCCAGCTACAGATTAGCACCAGGCACCAACTCACCAATCAAAGTTTTACGTCAGAGCGGTCATAGAGTCTGAGGCCTGACCCACCGTCGTGTTATTAAAGAGGAAACCATAGCTATAAACCGTGATTGGGTTTAAAACCAGGCACGCAGACTGTCGCATGACATCCAAGTTATATCAAACCTTTATACCGGTATAACGTTTGATACCCCTTTGAACTGATCACTAAAATTATGGTTTCCAACAATTCTTTTAAATTTATAAACTAAATCATCATAAAATATAGGTTCTGATATCTAAGTTGTGAGATGAGTATGTTGTTTATATGCTCGTATGATATATGTGATGTGACAATTTTCAACTTACTGGTCCAAGCATCAACGCTGGCAGATAATGTACTTGGGTCAGCTGCTCCTGTCGCTATGTTAATGCCACATGGGAGATCTATAAAAATAATAATTATTGAGTCAACTGACAGAATTTTTAAATGAATATTATCACACTGGAGAGGCGGCAATCGAAAACGTTCTAAAGAATCGTCGAACGTAGATCAAAATTCGCTAGAAACAGTGTTTTTGATTGCCTTTTGTCGCCTGTCGGGCGACAAATGGGAAAAACAAAACTCTGTTTCGAACTATTATTTTATCTCTGTTCGTCAATTGTATTAATGTTTTCGATTGCCGCCTATCCGGTGTGATTATACAACTGTGAACGTGCCAGGTTAGGGATATGGTAGTTTTTGGAATAAAAGTAGATGATACAGCTGTCATGAAAATGTATACAATTAACCATATAGTGACAGGTACATGTATTTTAAAATTCACCGGCAGCTTTGTCCGCTGCTAAGTACTTGCTCAGCCAAGGATGACAGGAAATCATCCCGAAATGACTGAAAAATATTGACTCGGATATAAAGCCAAAACTCCTTTCTACCTAATGTAGAATGGACAAGTTTTGTGAAGTGTGGCCAGCAAACTGACCTACCTACTGACAGAAATGGCAGTTGCAACACTTATTTAAGTTAATGCCCCATTGTTTCTTGCGAAACACGGCTTGAAACTTCATGAGAATCGTCTATTCACATTAGGTTTCAACCCAAATGTAAAGGGTGTTAAGAAAGTTTGTTCCGCAATTAAATTATGTATCTATTATTTTAGTTATATGGTGTCTAATGACATAAATGTAACTCGAATTCTTTAAGGCACTTGATAAGAAATAAGCAACATGATAATTAATCAAATGTTTTGTCATGGAAAAAATGATCTTCAAAATCAAGTACCTCTCAGAAGTTTTTGGGCTCGAGAAGCAAAAAGGGGGTATATGACAAAAAACATTGTCATGCAATGGCCATAGTGATAAGAATATTTCCTAATTAGTTCAGAAACCCTAAATGAAGTTGTCATTCATCTTATATAATTTTTTAGTACATTTACTTAACCGAAAGGCTGTAAACAATCATCCAATATAAAAATGTCTCAATTTTTAGAAAATGTAAGCTTTTTCTAGAACGATTGAAAGACAGTACCCCCAGTAAATATAATCGTGTGAAGACATTCGATGTCAGAAATGATGTCACAAAGTATCACAAAGTATCACAAAAAATAACAGGCTCGTGGAAATTGCAATTTTTCAGCATCATTTCCTTTTAAAATGATTCAAAATTCAATGCTGAATAGCGGAACAAACTTTCTTAACACCCTTTAGTTACTTAAATCAGCAGCGAAAAATTGAAAATGTCGTCTGTAGCAAATACTGGCACTTTTTCTATTATGGACATGTCCTACATTTGTAATAGCGTATATTTATAAAACTTTTTTCATGCTCTACACAACGGAGCATGACATTTATCCTGCTTATAAAATTTAAAATGCCAACACGAGAGCTTTAAAACGAGAACAATCGTGATTTTTCATTATTTTACCTTTTGTGAGCAGTTGCAATTTAATGCTCGGTTGATGTTTTTATAATCTTCTGGTCTGGTTGTTAAAATGCAATAAAAACGGTGTAAAGGGGCCGATCAAAAATAGACAAAACAAATGGTAGCTTAATGAAGTTCGTGAGTATTGCAAAATGCTCCCCATTTGAGCATTCTGCAATACTTTTGATCTGCATTAAGCGATAATTGGTCTTGAAATAAACAAATTTTCGGTCTTTTTGAGAGTGGCCGTCTTACCCAGGTTTTACTGTATACTCACTGACACAGATCGGAGCATCGCATGTATCCCATCTATAAAACGGATCCGTGGTATAACACCACGGCTGGTAGTTCCAGTCTGGATCCCGACAGTAATTGTTTGCGTTCGCAACAGAGCCATCATTCGAAAAGGCGGTGTCATCTGTGTAGGTGTGTGTATTGGGAGTCTGGCTCGACCATGCCTGACACGTCCTTCCTGACGTGGTCGTCGATAAGGTACCGTAATACTGGCCTCCGTCACCTGTGTTTCCGCTCCAGCAATTTCCATATATACCTGCTCAAATATAGCAACGGAAATCAATACTGGCAGTAATACATTATGCCATTCACTGATACAGTAGTCTTTACTTTTAGCTATCAGAATTTCGAGGTTTCAAAAGTCAAAATACAAATCATGGCATATGTAGTACCCGTAAATGAACACAATTTTAGCAGAAGAGTATATATTGATTGAAGTGGGTACTGGTGTGTTTTTTTTTTAATTAAAATATTTGACTATAATGATTGTAACGCATTTGTTAAAATGACATTTGTCTCTTCTTTAAAAAAATATAACAAGACAATACTCTATAAGCCAGTGCATGAGATCATTGAACTTACTGCGTATGCGTTAAAACCTTAGATATCGTTTAAATTTAAGAAATAAATTCGATTTTTGAAAAATTCATGGAATCATGAATATTTCGGATCTCATGCAAGTAAGTGAAGCCCTTCGGGCTTCACGTTAACTTTGCAAGAGACCCGAAGTATTCATGACTCCATGAACATTCCGAAAATCGAATTATTGCTTATATTTTTTATTTTATTATAAATATCTTAAATATAGAAATTTATAATTAAGGGAAAAAAAGTTGTAATCGTATTAACGGTTTTGTTGGAGTGTAAAACGGAAAAGCGGAACAGCCAGTGTGAACACAGACAGTCAATGAAGAAAACAAGAGGCTCGATTTGCACGTGCGACTCAGGTGTGGCTCGCTGTCAATCACGATACTTGTGTCACTTCTGACGAATGACTTTGATGTTCGAAGCATATTGCACGGACAAGTGAACTTGGCAGCTGACAATCAAATGTATGTCTTTAATGAGGCTATGAACGGTTGCAAAAAATATAAAGATTCATTAAAGACTTGCTTTGAAAATGTAAATATGAACATGTGCATGTGTGCACAGCTCTCTAGTAAAGCTGGAGGTATAGAATATGTATAAGCATTAATCGATGCGCCTACTATGTGTGCTACTGGGCAATGAAGGTTATGGTGAGGCTGCGCAGATGTATTGGCTCGTTTGAGCCTCCACTGGCCGCCTATCAAAATCTCATGTACTGGACAATATTGTCATTTGAGGTTGTTGTAGACTTCGAGCTAAAAAAGGTCCTGCTCCCCCCCCCCCCCTAGGGAATTTTGCAGACATATCCTATCTTGAAGAAAATTTCAAGCCGCATCTTTTAAGAGATGTTTGCACTCTGTGCTCCGGGGCGTTAGTCTCTGACAGCCTGTTACATATGTTATTGTAGCAAACTAAGGAAAAAATCAAAATGAAAGTTTGAGCTACAGATAGAAGACATTAAACCATCTAATTATTCAAATTTCTTATGTAGTTTTCAAGCTGGATGCCTAAGCTACATAAAAGCAGCATTTCAAACATAATTTCAGCCTTCAATGGTGTTATATGCGTTACATAGATTAAATTTCCCTTTGAAAGTTGAAATCGTGACTAACATCATTCATTTTAAAGACAATTTGTTCATTTTTACATGTGTTTTTAATTTTAGTTTACTAAAATACTCATTTGACTAATAGAGAAAACAAAGTTTGCTATTCTATCTCAAATACATTGTTTTATATGAGCTATTAAACAACCCTACCCCCAATTTTAAGTATCGAATTTTGGCATCTATTATTGAAGAAAAATATATGAAAATATTTGACGCTCGTGGGTATCTTACATTTTTGGCACTGTCTTGCTAATGCAATAAAGAATCATACATTTGCAAGTTTGACATCAGGATCAGAGCACTTATTAAATGTTACATGGCATAATGAATGAGCTAGGAAATTTTCTTGGAAGTAAGAGATGATATTTCAAAAAAAAAACCGTTTTTCACATGTTTTCCTATTAATCTCTAGCCTCTGGTACCTTAGTCTTAGTAATTACAGTCATTGCTGATAACAAGCCTATGGAATTGTGTTACCTATGTTATATATAACCTTTTTAATCACATATTTCCTTATGCCTATAGTATTAAAATATATAGACATATAGATAGAAAATAATAGTTCTCATTTAAATGACACAATTTAATAAATATTCCTATTAAATAAAATTATTCAAAAACAATCTTTATTCAAGTCACCCTCACAATGTCTATCATTGTGTCTGCTCCTATGGCGAAATAATCACTCATTTCATCACAACCAGTAGAATCATGGCATTGTATTAGGACTGCACACTGAGTACAATCCTGTTCCTCTCCACCCCTTTGGGAATTGTGCAGACATATCCTACCTTAAAGAACAATTTAAATTGCATCAAATAAGAGATGTTTGCACTCTATTAACTAGGGGTTTAGCCTGTCATGGTATGATACATATGTTACCATATCAATTTAAGAATAAATGAATTGAAAGTCTGAGAAACAGAAAGGAGACATAAAACTATCTATTTATTTGAATTATTTATGTAGTTTGCATGCTGAATACCTTTGATACATAAGAAAAGATTTTTTAACAAATTTACAGCTTCCTATGGTGTTATTTGTGTTACATTAATTAAGATTACTTTTTAAAATTGGTAATTGTGACAAACATCACTTATAAGCATTTCGTGTGATCCTCCTCTTTTGCCATCAAAAGACTTAATTTTCTTTGTATGTGTGGCCAGTGCCAGCGTCAAACAACTTGACTCAGCCAAACTTGAATCCTTAGCATTCTTCAAAAGCAGAAACAGCATGTCAGTGTCATGGGATCAAACACCTGATTAAATATGGGTTTACTGCCATTTCACATATATGCATACAATGGAGTATGACTCTTGTATATATCTCTTCCTGTGAAGTGGCAAGAGCAATCTTACTGCAGCTGCATCTGCATCCGTGCTAGTCAAATGATAACTTTGCTCTGATTTTGCAAAATCTATGTCTCTACCGTAAACATGTACCTCTAAGAATACTTTAAGATTTCTGACATTGGTCAAACAGAAATTTGATAGGCTGCTTTTTTGCATCATTTGCCATGGAACCTATCCAGTCTTTTGGTGCATAAGTCCTCAGGTCTTAGATCAATAGTATTTTGCTGCGCCCAAAGAACTTTATAAGTTTTCTTTAGTTACAATGTTGACTCTTGATGGTTTTGGCAGACCGTCTGAAACAATTTCTGTTACACCTTGAAAGTTATCTGGTATATGAGAAAAAATATGAAGTTGGACATTGCCATCAATTATGTTTGCAGTAGGTTGTTTTTTGATGTCAGTACATTAAAGCATGTCTTAAAATAATGTAAAAACATATGATTTCTCAGTTTTTACAGCCATATCATTAGCTGTTGCATTCAAAAGAAGGAAAGTTGACTATAGGTAGAATGGGATAACCAGTTGTTCTATATTATGCTCTATGGAAGATTTATTCAGAGTAAACAAGTTGATAAGGTGCCTCATTTCATGATCCATTGAAAACAGTGAAATTGAAAACACTTGCCTCTGACTGTGTAATCAAAAAGGATGTCACGACAATGCCCTTGCTCATTTATTATGACGAGTTATATATGTTACATCCTTTAATAAGCGCTCTTATCTTAGAAACTCAGTGAATCATTGACTTGAAAGGGTCTATTTGCGCTCTGTTCATCCTGCATTTCATTGCTTTACCTGCTGTGATACATCTAGTTTGTTTATCTGAAGGGACTGAGACTTCAAATAAGTTTTTGAATGCTTGGGGAAAGATAATAAGTGCAGGGACATTATTAGATGAAAATATGTGGGTTGCATGTATGGAAAGGCTACATTTATAAAAGTTAACCAGCTAAGATATGATTCTTTATCACAGAAATATCAAGGTACATCAGTCCAGGTACTCATTGCTCTTAGGCATAGTTTTCCTCCTTGTAAAGCTTTAGTCTTTCTCCTACTTGCAAAGTATCACTTGAAACACATACTCAAAGAGCCAACTATTAGGAATTCATATCAGTTTCCGAATGTTCCAAGCCATAAATGGCAAAATTGGAAAGTTGATAATGGCTCATCAATTTTGAGTGGACTGGTGGTAAAATTGTATAACAGTAAATGATTGAAATATTGTGTGATGATTTTACTAGTTGCAAGGAGGCGTGTGATAATAATGATTACCACAGAAGCAGACAAGGACAAACGTTTAACATGAGTGTTAAATCGATGAGAAATAGTTTGGACCATTTCATTCATTGTATTTTCTTGTAAAAATGAAAAACTATCTTTTCTATTTGTGGCTCTATATTTAGCATTATATGCACCATATTAGGAAATGTGTCCAAAAGGTCATTGATAACATCTGTAAAAACAGTGCATGGGCTTGATAATCAGAAATGAATATAATTTCTAGTGTTTTGGCACCAAAGACTTATAAGTACACATTAAGTGTCCTGATCTAAAACTTAATGACATCTTGCAGATATATGAGCAAGACAGACTAAGAAAATGAAAAATATCCACATGCTGTAATCGCTTTCATGTGTTTTACTTAAACGGTAATAACAAAATTAGCTTCTCTGTAAAACTGGGAGTAGGCTTGTGTATTAGCTCCTATAAGACAATATATTTAAGATAGAAAAGCAAACTTGGTTTTTCCTACTCATCAATTGAGTATATGTTTGTAAAATCTGATAAAACAGTTTGAAACCAAGTCAAAGAAGATGTTTAACTAAATGACGATAGCCACAATTATAGCTTTTAAATTATAATTAGGTTCATGTAACGCACATAACACCACAGTTAGCCGTATTAATGTTAAACAGCTTCCATATGTAGTAAAGACATCCAGTATAAAGACTATAAGAATGTCAATTTATTAGATAATTTTAATGTCTTCTTTAAGTAGCTCAAACATTCAAATTTCTTATTCTCAAATTTATATAGTAACATATGTAACAATCTGTTACAGGCTAACACCTCGACTTACAGAGTGCAAACATTTCTTATTAAATGCACCTTGAATGGTTACATAAGATGTAATTTGTCTGCAGAATTCCAAAGGGGATTAGGATGGAGCAGGCCCTTATTCAGCTTGATGTCAAAATACTGTTTGATGATTTTACTTATCACGCTAACATATGTAACGCTCTCTGATCTTTAAAACTTGATGACAACTAGCAGATATATAAGTCTTTATCATAGGAGCCAGTTTAAAATCCCTAAACAATGTAAGATATCCAACAGCTGCAAGTTTTTTCACAATTTTAGCTCAAACTTTCAAACAGCATTTCCTTTATTTGATATAGTAACGCATGTAACACGCTGTTTCAGACTAACGCCCCAACATAGAGAGTACAAACATCCCTTATTCGATGCAGCTTGAGTTGTACTTTAAGAAGGAACATGTCTGCAAAATTCCCTTGAGGAGATTAAAACATTTTTAGGCATATCTTACGTAAAGACAATGAGCTTGCCCATTTATTACATCAGGTAACATATGTTACAGCCTCTGATATTAAAAATTTTGCAACAAATTTGCAGATTTATGAGTCTTTTCATATAAGCAAATAAATCCCAAACAATGAAACACATTCATCAACTGCAAATATTTTTTAACTATTTTTACTTCAGTTTTAATTCCAAACATTTCACCTTAAAACTGGGTAGGGGTAGGGTTGTTTAATTGCTTATATCAGAAAAAATATTCAAGCTAGGGAAACAAACTTTAATTTTTCTGTTAGCCAATTGCATAAGCTAGTCAGACATGGTTAGAAACATTTTGCAAAACACACAGAAAGATTGTGAATGTAACTGATGTTAGCCACACTTGCAAATTTTAATGGGTTATCTGATTTATGTAACGCATATGACACCTCAGGAAGCGGCAATTTTGTTCAAATGGCTGTCATATGTAGTTAAGATATCCAGTATGCAGACTATATGAATGATTTTTAAAAATAAATATTTTAATGTCTTAATTTGTAGCCCAAACTTTCAATTTACTTTTTCTTAGTTTGATTAAGTAACGTATGTTACAGGCTCTTACAGACTAACGCCCCGGAGCACAGAGTGCAAACATCTCTTAAAAGACTCGGCTTTCAATTCTCTACAAGATAGGATATGTCTGCAAAATTCCCTAGGGGGGGAGCAAACCCATTCTCAGCCATCCGTCTATTGGGTTTTTTCCATTCTTTTAATCTTGGTTTGGATTCAGGCGCTGCGAAACTACGTGCAAGTATACATCTAAAGAAATGGCAGATGAGAACTGCCACTTCTTTTAGTGTATACTAGCATTTAATTTCTTTACGGAAACATTTTACTCAATGACAATATTTAAACAATTTACCAAAACTTTTGATATAACAGCTTTTAATTTTTTTCTAAACTTCAAGCCATATATTCATTTAAAATATTGACACCAGCCACACAGGTGTGTCCAGTTTGAGGCATGTTTCTGTGTCAGCGTTTGCTAAGTTATAGAACATTGGTGGGAATTTTTTTTTTTAGAATGTAGGTATGGATCGGTACTCTGCGCCCTCAGTTCACATGTACCAATTATTTTCATCGAAAAAGGATGCTATCATGACACATAGGTACTTTTGTTTTTTCTTCTTTAGGGGTTGGGTATTACGGGCATAACCTTCGTGTAGGCTTTTCTACATTTATATATCTCTGGAAGAGTTAATTGAGCTCTTGAGATTTTGATACGTATCGCATTAACTGAAGCCCTAGAACCCAATCTCATATATTTACGTCCAAAAAGGTCATATCTTACATGACTTACAACACGAATAATTTACTTTCTGTCGTTTTAGGTAATCTGTGTTCATCATCGATCATCATAATGAATAATATATTTTTATAAAAATGCGGTTAGAATAATTATTAATACATATGGCCCCCTATAATCTTTCATTTTCATTTGGCAGCTAAATGATGTTCTTAAGTTAACGATAAGGTCATTGGCAACTCATAAATATAAATCTATCCAATATCACACGTATTATAAATTGAATGATCTTAGTTTGGTGCGTGTCAATCGTTTTAAAAAATCAGTAAAAGTTTAAGAAAATTGGGTAAAAGTGTCGTGAAATGATTTTTCTTTTTCTCAATTAATGCTATTAACATTGCGACACACTCTGTCAATATTATTGTAACATAGATACAATGTGTCTAAAAACATGTTATATTTAAGAAATAGATCAGCTCTGGCAGTGAATTGTTGTGTAATAATTCACTGTTTGTAGGTCAGTTGTTAATAAGATCAAATCAGGAGCAATTGTAATTAGACAACAATTCACGCACTAGAGCTGATCTATTTCGATTCTAACACACAATAAACGACGAACACACATTTAAAGTCTTCAGTTTCACCCAACTTTCCGCCATTGCACTGAAGAATTTCCGCCAATAGTAAGACTACGTCGCATACGTGTAAATGTATTTGTTACGTCTTTCAAGCGTAAAAATGATGTGACACCGTCTAACGCCATGAATGACGTTATTTTGCAGTAACAAATGACGTCAGCTAGCATGCGTTTTCCTCGTGCTTTCAAAACGGTTAATTATTGTGAGGTGTATGTTTGAATTATTGATAAACCACATGGGCCCGTATCCAAAAGTACAGTATCACGCTGGGTTAAACTAGTTTTGGACAAGTCTGGCATAGACATAGAATTTACTTTTGAAAAAGACAACGTTAAAATGGGTCTATAATAAGGGACGTAGACACACAAAATCACGCAATGTACTCAAGCTTGTCCATTTTTCTATTTTTAAAGATGCATTTGACTACACAATGTGGTGACGTTTTGGGTGCTATCTCTCCTAAGACAATATAATTCTAAGCTTTATGAGATATATTTGCGTTTTGCATTATGAAGAGTCGGCAACTTTATTTTAATTTTTAAATAGATAATTCCTATTTCTGGGTGGAGATGTTCCTCGCTCCACTGTTTAGGGTGTTGACTTTTCGCAGCTTATTTGTTTTGAGAGTGCATGTTCTAATGTAAGTGGTTTCAACAATAGAAACTAATTTTTGACTGCTAAGTTACTAAAACAAGGTTATCAATATCAAAAACTTCGTAAAACATTCCTACAGCAGACAGTTAGAGTTTACCATTTAGTGCAATGTTGGCTTTAAAACTCTTCTGCAACATGGCATATCAGAACCAGTATTTCTATGACGATTTAGAAAAAAAAGAATCGTTGGAAAAGTAAGAAAGACGGCACAGATTAGGAAGCGATACAATCAAGTACACACCTGGCCTACCACATGGGAAAGTAACAAAAACAATAAACATCACAAACAAGAGCCAAGAGGTCAGCACTTTCTCAGCAGGTGACCACATTGCAGCAATGAACAGACGTGAAAGCATAAGAAACACGAGACACAAATAACACAAATGATCCACAAAAGAAGTACCGCCTTGGAAGCGTCAGTAAAAATATTTTACTGGATGGCTTAAACCGGTTTAACGATGCACCAACCACACCCTTAGTTCAGATGTGGATCAAGACACATAGATGTTTGGCTTGCATGAAAGACCCATAGCGTATCGTTTCCAAAAACATATAAATTAAGATATAAAAAGGAGATAAAGCAAAGATAATAAGCCTTTTTTTCCTGTTGGCTTTAAACGACCATTAAACGTTATAAAAGAGTTTGATATAACATGGATATTATGTATCAGTCTGCATGCCTGGTTATATGCCCAATTACAATTTATAGCTATGGCTTCTTCTTTAATTGCTCTACGGTGGGCCAGGCCTCAGACTCAATATCGGCCCTGACCTAAAACTTTCATGGGGGCTTGTCCTTGTCTGGGCACACCATGGCCCAACTAGAAGTTTATTTTAGCTCATATTAAGACATAGTTGTTATATCTAAAATTGGGTAGGCCATTATTGTCAAATCTTTATAATAACTGTTCAGTTATATAACTGTTATATATATTATATGACTGTTTGGTTACTGTAAAGGCGGCACCTCATGAATGCGTAATTAGGACTGGTCAACCTCAGACATAGGTAAAAGCTGAAAATGAATCGTGGTTTTATTCAAAAGTAACTGTATCATATTTCACCATTACCTCAGTATACATGTAGACACACAAACGCAAGCAAATTAGCTGCATCGAAAAGTGTCGATTTAACATAAGCATAGAGGTCTATAGGAGCAGTCAGATCTGGTTCCACACTGTTTGTCCATGAGGCATCAAATATTTTAGTGGACGGCAAAACATGCATTTTGTGATTATGTGCTTTAAGGGTTAATTATGTGAGATCAGTGTGTAAACGGTTAGGATTTTCATGAAATGCACGCACGTTGGCGCGGCCCAAACAACTCAATATTCCTCCACCAAATTATAAATAAAACCTGATTTCCCTTCTTTAGGAGATGAAATAGTCGAACCACGCCAAGATATGAATATTTATGTTGCCTCCTTTACAGTAAGCGAAAAGTCAAATAATACAAAGGGTTAAGCCATAGTTTTTATATCTGAAATTGAATAGGCCATTTTTGTCATATCTTTATAAAAACTGTTCAGCTAAAATGTTATATCTGGAAGTTGTTATATCTGAAATTGGATAGGCCATTACTGATAAATCTTTAAATAACTGTTCAGCTATAACTTTTATATCTGCAAATGAGCCGTGACATGAGATTTCCAACAATGTGGTATGTGCGACCAGCAAAGTCTCAGATCAGCCTGCGCATTCGCGCAGTCTGATCAGAGCCTTTGCTAGTCGCTTGAATATTCTGTGACTGTTCAGTTACCGACTAAACACCATTTGGAGTTTCTAAGCTTAATAGGGGGTTGCATAGGCTCGTCTGAATCTACACTTGTCAAAATGCCACATTGTTGGAAATCACATATCGCGGCTCAAATGATTAAATCATAGTTGATATATCTAAAATTGGATAGGCCATTACTGTCATAGTTTTATAATAACTGTTCAGCTATAACTTTTATAGCTGCAAATGGTTAAATCATAGTTCATATATCTGAAATTGGATAGGTAATTACTGTCATAGATTATAAATAACTGTTCAGTAAAACTGTTATTTCTGCAAAGGGTTAAGCCATAGTTGTTATATCTGGAATTGAATAGGCCACTTTTGTTATATCTTTATAATAACTGTTCAGTTAAAATATTATATCTGGAAGTTGTTATATCTGAAATTGGATAGGCCATTACTGATATATCTTTAAATAACTGTTCAGCTATATCTTTTATATCTTCAAATGGTTAAATCATAGTTGATATATCTGAAATTGGATATGCCATTACTGTCATAGTTTATAATAACTGTTCAGCTATGACTTTTATATCTGCAAATGGTTAAATCATAGTTCATATATCTGAAATTGGATAGGTCATTATTGTCATAGATTTTAAATAACTGTTCAGTTATATAACTGCTATATCTGCAAAGGGTTAAGCCATAGTTGTGGTATCTGAAAGTGGATAGGCCATTACTGTCACACATGTATCCTAACTATATCTGTCAAGTTAAAACTGTTATATCTGAATAGTGTTAAATATCAACCATTTCGTTACGTATGGTTTTTGTATTATATGTATAATTGATTTGAAGAAAAAAATGTTAAATTATGCCTGTTATATGTTCAAGAAGTTAAATTATAACAGTTACTTCTGATTCGGGTTAGTAACTATCTACAAGATGGTTAAATTAAAACGTATGCATAACTTTCATATCCGCTAAAGGCTTCGGTTATGAGTGTTTAATCTGAAAATGATTGATTTATAAATGTTTGAAACCACTTACCTTCAGAGACTTGAGGATAAAAGACAATCACTAGCAGTAAAATGGAAATTTTATCGTGTTTCATTTTCAAACACTTGTCTCAAGTTTGTTGAACTATCTATTTATTTAATTACAACATTATCTAGTTCTAAATCATTGTTTTTTCAAAATACTATTTCAAATTGCATTCATTTCTATAGTGGTTCACCAACCTTGTACAAAACTCTTTTAAAGTTTAAGTGTTTTACACTTTCTTTTTGTTAGGGTAAATTCGGGTCAATTCGGACATCAGATGAATTCGGACACACGTTTGCAAACAGTGGAAATCCAGATGAGACGGCTCCTTATGAACCGTCTCATCAGGATTATCACTTTTTGCTTAGTTAATTTATTTTTAGTCTAATAATTGAACTATGGAACAAACAAAGTGGCTGTCCGATTTAGCTGTCTGTCCGAATTTACCCGACTTAACCCTATTTGTTTACCAAATCTGTTAACATATTCATCCAAAACACTTTTTCGTATATATGAAATCTCAAACTAATACTCCTCTGAATTAAAATTCTTCTTAGCACTTTGAACTATTTTTCATGCACAATCGATACTCCTACCCTCGAGGTTATTAGCCTTTTATATACTATAATCAACTGAGGATGACAGCCATCATGCTCATTAATGTTAAAATGCCAACAATTGTTGGCATTTTAATATTTATTAGCAGGATAAATACAACCCCTGAGTGTTTAGGTGGCAAAATTATATATTTTTTAACATCTTAGTTTTTATGAACAGTTTAAATTTCATTCTCAGTTGAGTTGAGCATGGACAAAGTTAATAACCTCTTTGTCGAATTTAAGTCCGTCTTAGTTTATGCCCCTAGCACGTTGCTTAGTTTTACTCAACCTTGATTAAAATTGATTCAACATTGAGGGTAATACTAGGTATATCAAAGAGGATTTGATACGAGTGGGAGAGGATTTGATACGAGTGGGTATCTAATATGAAATTTAGCAAATGAGCTATAGCGAGTTTCATAAATTTCATATGAAATGACCACGAGTGTAAAAATGTTTAACATATGATTAAGTAACACAAATTTAAGATAACAATAGTTAAATATTTAATATAACATTGTAATGAACGTCGCTTGGAAGTTATTCACGTATGGTTAAATCACGTAATACAAGACGTTATCCACTGAAAAATAGTATCATCATATGATAAAATAAATGTTTCACGTAAAAATGTAAAAAAAAACAGACGATTTCATTTACGATTTGTATTTTAAGATAAATAAGCCACAAAAACACATACATTCTGACAAAATATGCATATAATATTTTGCTTTATTGATACGTCATGAGTGGAAACTTTAACAATCTTCGTTCTATTGAAAAATATGACGTGGAATGCTTAATAAATAACCAGCAACATATAAGTTGAAAAATATAGAACTCACTACATGAAAACCTGCCTTCAAGGACTGTGGACAAATTAGACTTAGATAAGGCTGCCCGGCTGCAGAGACTTGCAATTAACTTAAACAATCTCATATAACACGATTTACTACTATCTTAAATATGTAGAACACCGACCAACCTGCTTCTTTAATGTTCACAGCAAGCGTAAACATATGATTGATGTACAATAATTATTTTCTTTTGACGATGCTCATTTCAAAAGCAGCTTTATAGTATTTACATTTTCAATTGACTTACCAGATTAAGAAGAAATAAGAACACATAAATTTCATAGTTTTTCCTTATAAAAATACTACGCAGTATAATTAAGAGATTAAGAGAGTAAATTTCAACCACCGATTAAAGAAATGTTTTAAAGAGAGGTCCTTTAAGAAGCAATGATGCGCTGAATTAAAATGCCGCCACATGAAATCAATTTTAAATTGATGAAAGGAAAACAGAGTATTCGCGAGCTGGTCCATGGCAAACAAATAGACTTATTTGACACCCGAGGGGAGCCAATCGGGAAATTTCGGCCCTATTCGAGAATGAAGCCTCGGATGTATGTTATGATTGAAAACTTAAGGCTGCATTTTGTTAGCCGAATGGCGTAAGGAAAATTAGTTCTGTAGCATGTGGGTTCAGTTCTATTAAAGTAATTATTCTTTAAACTTCGTTTATAGCATCTTGTGGACTGTTGTAGCCGCTTGTTTGTTTTTTTTCGATGTAATCTAACTTGTTATTGTATTGGCATGGTTACGGTGACGTCAGAGTCACGTTATGTGACGTCAGCGTCACATTGTCAAAGTAGACCCTTGATGTACATCCGATGTCTGATTCCACAGAATTGGCCGAGGCATTTCCGATTGGAAGATAGCATGCTTTGACTTTCTTGCTATTTATCATTTTTATTGATTTATTCATTTTAATAATTGTTGTCTTATTTATTTATTTATCTATTACTTTTTTAAATATATTATCTGTGTATTATTTTTTTACTGGGCAGAAAACAAAAACAAATGAGTATGACCAGGAATAGCCAAAATAACATATCAAAAGTACAAAACATGGCACCGCAAGGAAGAGGCACAACACTGACAGCAATCACATAATGAACTAAAGCAATCAGCTCCCTCTTCCTCAGCAAGATATTCACAAAGAACTAGAAAGGGCACTAAAACCCACCACAAAACAAAGACACACACACACACACACACACACACTAAAAACAAACAATGAGTGAACAAAAAGAGTATCTCGACCTTAGACTTGACATCAGCCGAAGCCACCGGAGGAGTGGGTGGGGGTAATACTTTTGCAGTGATTCTCCTTCTTAAGGAATCCTCCATACGAGCTTACTATTTTTTGTGCTTCAACAACAGCAGAATCTAGGGCAAAAATTTGGTACCAGTAAAATGTATTTAATCCCCCAGTGGCTTTGGCTGCTGTCCGTTCTAAGGCCGTGGTTCTGTTGTTGTTGATTCGTTGTTGATTGTTCTCCCATTGTGGGATTCTGTAATTGTTCAATGTTTTGTTGTGCGTTACTTTGCGTATATTTTAGTTTTGCAATCATCTCGATAGGGAAGAGAGAGAGCTGGTTCCTTTGCTTTGTTTGTCTTCCTGGTGTATCGTGATTGTTGTGTGGCTCTTCCTCACGATGTCACGGGTTTGTCTGCGGTTTGTGAGTGTGGTATTTCCTGATCATACTCACTAACTTTTCGAACGCTTATGAGGCCAAACATTGAGCACATATTGTTTTTCATAGATGGTGGTACATATTTTCATCAAAAATTTGTCTGAAAATGGGTCTTTATCGTGTCTGGAAAAGGAATGGGTCCCAGAACCATATTTGCGCGTCCCTGCCCATTTTGATATTAAATGTCCCATTTACAAAATATAGCGAGCGGAGGGAATACTGGAATCTAAATATCACTTATATCACAATCAGATGGCGCGTTGTTTACACAAACGTGATATTTAGATTCTGGTATTTCCACAGCTATTTTTAGGTTATGATAGATCATACATTACAATTATAAAGGAATTACATGTAAGTGGAAACGGGCGCCGCGAGTGAACCACTTTATTCCTTTATAATTGTAATATACGATCTATGACATACTTATAGTTTTCTCCTCTCCCTTCCTTTGGAAATGGTCACATTGACCACTAATGATTTACTTATTAGATAATACTAATATTGACAATACATGTGATTAAGTTGACCAAAAATTTAAAGGGGGACGTGCATTAAGAGGCTATTTTGGCCCACCTATGAGGTCAAAAAATAAAAGTTGCCCATTACAAGTTTCTTCTTATTAGTTTATTAGAACAATAGCCAAAGTGTAAAGGTCTGGTATTGATTCTACTTTTACGGTTGCTATGGTAACAAAAATGGCCGCCCAAATAGGCTGAAAATAGGAAAATGGACATTTTGGAGCAAATTGTAACAGAGGAATTAGTATAGAGCACAAGCAAATACCAAAAAATATTTTAACAGATGATAAGAATTATCACGGCACACATTATATTAAAAGGTTGATTTGGTATTTGCTTGTGCTGATATCTAATTCTTAAAAAATTGTATTCCAAAAACCTCAAATTTGGCCTAAAATGGCAATTTCTCTATTTTAAGCCTATTTTGTCGGCCATTTAGGTTACCATTGCAACCGATAAAAGTAAAATAAATGCCATAATTTTACACTTGGGCTATTCTTCTAATAAACCAATAAGATGAAATAGGTGAAAAGCAACTTTCAGTTTTGTGCTCCACAGGGGGCCAAAATAGCCCCTTGATGCACGTACCCCTTTCTGTGCAAAATGACTGATTGTGAAGCACAGGAAGTGGCGTTAGAGATGGAAAAATCGGTTTGTTTCCTCGTTATAACATTTAAACATTGCCCGCTTGCTGTGAAGTTGACCTCCTTAATGACATGAGAAAAATATATGGGTACTTACTTGAGTGGGTGGAAATATCTAAAAGAGGGAGTAGAGTGGTTACATATTTATTTGATTCCAAACCAGAATTGGGAAGGGATATTTTCCCTGTCTTTTGTTTGTTTTGTCTCAAGTACTGTAATTATATTTCAGAGTTATCAAACAAAACCGTTTTGCAAGACTATTCCGACACCCCATTATTTTATTTACCCCTTCTACTAGTATGTACCCACATAATAGCATATCAATTCAAACATGATTTGCATGATTATAGTGGCAAAAAATGGTATATGTGTAAAATGTAAAATTTAATCCACCAGTTCTTTGACCAAGTTTTTAATCCTAAAGACCATCTTGAATAGATTTCGGTGGGAACTGTTTTTGCTACGTTTATATAAAGCGTCTTAGAAACGAAGGACCTCCCGTCGTCCAGTCTATTGAATAAGACTTTAGCACCATGCCTCGTTTGACCATGCTTCTGCAATAGACTTAAGTCATTCCAATAATGTTTATTGCAGGAGTGACGTGTTGAGCTGATTTGATAACAGTTGTTATACATTATGGGTAAAACATTTCGTTACTATACTCAAAAATGCTCAAAACTGTAGAAAGGGCCGTTTTTTGCTTAAAAACTTAACCATATTTCCAATAGATCTATAGCATCTTAATCCGTTCAGTAATATGCTTTTCATTGGACGTTTTCATAAACAAACCGATCTCACCCCAAGATCAAATTTTGAATTGAAAAAAAAAGTGAATTGAACCCTTACGCTGCTGTTTTGGAAACAAAATGGGCGGATACAGAGAGGGGAGGACAGGGGATCTTATCCGGATCCCCCCCCCCTGTGGCTATAGACTGATACCGACCCTACTCGAGAAGCAATTGTATCGAAGGATACTGTACCCCCGAACGGCCCTCTGTGAAATACATGTACGTTGATGACTAAAATAACGTTGTCCGGCATCCCCTGACGGGATTGTTTAATTAAATCCGCATATGTACAATGTAGAACCAGATCAGCTTGTTCTGAGAAGCCATCATACAAATCCACACTGATCTTGGGCGGATCCAGAGAGAGGGGCAGGGGGTCCGGAACCCCCCCCCCCCCCACCCTGAAAAATCACAAAAATATAGGGTTTCTTAGCAATACTGGTCCGGATCCCCTGAAAAACCACAAAGCTACCAAGCCAGCATTCATGTTGGACCATCATCGGCCCGCCAGCGAAACGTCATTAAAATGGCGTTTCGCTGGCGGGCCGATGATGGCCCATTTGTAGTGAAATTTGGATCCTCTATCCCGTCATCAACAAAAAAAAAAACGTTATCAAATTTGGACACCCTCTGACAAAACTTTCTGGATCCGCGCATGCTATTTTCCATTCTGCTTTTAAAATACATCTACTTGAATAATAATTGGAGAGGAGTTTAGTACATAAATTATCTCGCATTATAATTATTGTTAAAAGTGTTTAAATCATGGTTTTATAAAGTTTCTTTTTTAAAGCTGGCCCCATCTACTGGCCCCGCGGATGATGTAACCCGAACCTGAAAAGCGAGAGTTTTATAGACGATACTATGATTTGATATATAAATTCCATGTTGGGCTTAATACATCTCTATTGCGCCAAGGGCTTTCGGAACCTGAATTCTATGGTGACTTGGTGTTAGCCTGGCTTTCAGGCCCCGAGTTCAAGGTAATGTACTCCTACTGAACCAAACTTTATTATTTACCTTCTGAGCTGTAACTGACAGCCCTATCAGAGAGGTAGACACTTTTACATGTAGAATATTTGCAGTTCTTTTGTAACTTGATAAAAATATCAGTTAGACTGGGGCCAGTCTAACTCGGTGTATAATTGAAGAAGATTTTTGGCTCTCATAATTTTTCAGAGCAGTTCAATAAACTAATTTCCCATTATAAAAGATTGGTTATAACATTAGACCTCATTCCTTCCCAAGATTTTACTTTCGTGGGAATGAATTTTCTGACCCACCTCAACCGGGTCAGGGTCTCGCGCCAACGAGTGTCCGACCACATTGCACGGGTATTAATGTTGAGCAATAGACTGCATGCTTGGATGTCAACCCAATTATGGTTGGCAACTTTGCTTTACTCTTAAATTGCACACCGGTGGGTCGGGCTTCAGACTCTGTGACGGTTCCGACTTATCTATTGATGAGATTGTAGGGGGCTGATTTTTTTTTTGCGCCGGTATTCAGTTTTATATACTTTTGAGGCTTTATCTTTGCTTTATCTCTTTTTCGATCTTCATTTTAGCGCACACAAAAGCATGAAGGATTCGTAGGTTTTGAAAACGCCTGTTCCAGAGCAACGACCTACGTTCAAGTTTTCCTTATTTAAGCCTATATAAAACAAGTAACCCCAGGGCGGGCCATTTTTAGCCTTAGGGGCATTTATTTATTTATTCGAACAGACATATAGTTGAAGTCCACCAGATGATACTGCACACCAAAGATGAAGATTCTATGCCTAGTGGTTTCAGGTAAGAAGATTATTTCATGTTTTCCCTGAATAAGCATATGTAAAACATGTGACTACCTCCCGGGAAGGGCCCTAATTTAAACAACTTGGTATAAGTCCATTAGGTAATGCTGTATTTAAAATAGCAAGGCTCTAGGCCTTGAGGTTTCAGTCAAGAAGAGGTTTTTTTCATGTTTTCCCTGCACAACATGTGATACCCCGGGACAGGGCCTTTTTTGGCCCCCGGGACATAATTTTAACAAACTAAATACAGTTTCACTAGATGATGCTATATGGTTCTAGGCCCTGGTGGTTTCAGATAAGACGAATGTTTTCATGTTTTCTTTATACAAGCTTACATGTATGTAAAAGATGTGACCCTCCGCGCAGGACTCTTTTGACCCAGGTGCATAGTTTGAACGAACTTGGTAGAGGTCCACTTGGTGATGCTACGTACCAAATATGGAGGCTCTTTGCCTTGTGGTTTCTGACAAGAAGCTGTTTTATGTTTCCCTATATAAACCTAAGTAAAACATGTGCCCCCAGGATGGGGCCAATTTGACCTCACGGGCATAGGTTGAACAAACTAGGTAGAGTTCCACTAGGTGATGCTATTTACCAAATACCTACGCCTTATGGTTTAGACAATAACTTTTTTTCTTAAAGTTTGCATTTCGAAAATATATTTTAGCCTGTGTGACCTATTAATGCAACAGACCTGGGCCCGGAATTATATTGCCTCCTTAGAGTTAGGGAAGACTTAAGTTAAGTATCGATTTTAAGGATGCGAAAAAAACGTTTAAAACTGATTAAAATCAAAATAGTTTTAACTTTTCTGTAGATCACAATGATATCTTTGACCACAAACACCAAATCGATCCAGGCAATTTATTTAGCATTTAATATAGCATGTTGAAATATCAATACTTAACTTACGTCTTGCTTAACTTCAAGGAGGCATTGTAATTCCGGGCCCTGAACAAATTGATTAATTATTATTAAAGCGGGACATATAAGGATTATTCCTGCCAACTCTCGTCAAAACCTTGCTCGTAGTTTAGCAGATGTCCATTGAAGCAGGTGTTGACGACACACAACGGACGGCGAACATCCAACGATCAAAATAGCTCACATTGAGCCTATGGCTCAGGTGAGCTAAAAATACAAAACACAGTCCAACAGTAAGCATTCGCCTAAGAGTAAACAGATATTTGTGTTATTTTTCAAGTGATACATGTATGCTGGTGTTCTTTTTTTCTTAGCCATTAGATTTCGCTTACACACTTTATTGAAACCCATGTCTCAATTAAGTGTATTGCCATAACAGAAAGAACGTAGGTCAAAGAGAAGTAGGGTTTTTATCCGTTGTGTCCGTTTCAATGGTCCAGGTGAATAACTTAAGCTTTCCTGACCTTAGACATTTTTAATTTGCTGCGTTTGCTGTCATTTTCACTATCGCTTGTACTTTTGCTGGCGATAATGAAAGGGGAGGTGTCAAAATTATTTCAATCGCCGATAGTCCAGACAGATATGAAGGGCGACATGATGCCTGCATGAAGAAAGCTTAGCACTTAGCTAGCCATTTAGGCATATTAAAAACTGATCAGACTGGATGGATGCCCAGGCTGTTCTGGGCATACACTTTGGTTTGGTCTGACATATTGAGGTTCATATGAGTCACGTCATGAGAACAATCGGTGTTATGCCTAAGCAAACAACAAAGACGCAAAACCAGCCTGCACATCCGCGCAGCTTGATCAGCGTATTTATTATTTGCTATTTATTATACGACGTTAATGTTATTCAGTGGATAACGTCATGTCATTAATAATGTTATGTCCACACGTTACATAACACTATCAGCGTAAACAAGTAACGCCATGACGACGCCCATTGCAACAATGCAAATTTTCATTGAAATAAATAAACTCTGAATGCGATAAAATCTCATTTAAAAGGTCATATGATAAAGAGAATCTTACACTCTTGATCATTTCATATGAAATTTATTAAACCAGTCTTTGGCTTTTTTAATAAACTTTATATGAAATTACTCGTGATCATTTCATATGAAATTTATAAAACGGGCCTTTGGCATGTTTAATAAAGTGCATGTTTAATAAATTTAATTTCAATTAAATTAAATTGTTAATTTATACCCAACCCTTATTCCAAGAATGTGCGAGGATGGCATATTAAATATGGATTTGTAGCAAATAACATCACGAAGACTATGAATGACTGAGATATTCTTGATTGGAATGTCACTGATGCAGTACGATGTACAATACCTCAAACGATCGCAATATTGCAAATGATCATGTGATTATCAGTAACAAAAACTACAGCTGTATATAATAATAATAATTTAATTTGCCTCTTTGTTGGGGACAGCCTCCTGGCAGTCTTCTCACATCCCCCATAGGCCCTTGAGAAATCGATTGAATGTAAAGCCTGGGGGTGATCCCCATGGAACCAACTAAAGATTGCCTATAGATTAGCGCAGGGGATCTCCCTGAGTAATCCAAGGCATCAGGTGAGTGGACTCCCCTATTCGGCAGGTGATCCCACCAGGAAAAGGGGTCAGTGATCTGGCATCTAGCAGATCACCATTGGGTGAATCAAAATGAGTTCATTGGTTCCAGATAATTGGGCGACCGATGAACGAACGAGGAACGTTGTCATGATTAGCGCCCTCTTGTTAGATTATGAACCTTTTTGGGGGACGGAGAAGACCATTCATTCATTCACTTTATTACTCTCAGGTTACATATACATATAACAACATGAGGAGCAAATACAATACAATACAATGTCATTTTCAATGATTTGGTGGCAGCGAAATGATTCAAAGAGAATCGATTTTCCAATTGTAAATAGAGGGCAACAAATTTTAAGAAGCTAGTATGTTTACAAAAAGTTGTTTTCGTTGCTTATATGCATACAGTCCTAAACCCCAAAGCGTCAGAAAAGACCTCCGCCCATACGTCTGCCGCATATATTTGCTAAAATTATTGGCATAAATCTGCAAACTATGCGGGGCCAGGTCAGACTGTTCCTGGAGGAATGAAATGACAAATACAACACAGCAGACGCAAAAGGCAGACGACTTAGTTGTGTCCGACGCCCCAGGTGTTAAGTGTTTCATACGGTATCAGATTGAGACCCGATAAACACTCAGCTATATCCGCCGATAGCAACAGGTTAATCCGGTCTCAATGGATTTGGGAAAATTTACATAACAATACCTGGTGATGCAAAAGCTTGTAGATTTCGTGCAATTGGCTACTTAACCTTGGCCTAGTTCTACTTTCATTCATCATTTCAAGTTTGGACATGTGCAGTACTAAGTTTTTTGGATTATAATTCTTATGAAGATTGGTAAGTATTGTACGTTTAGTAAATCAACATTCTTTGAATCATTTCGTACCAGTCATCAACTATTGCATTAGGACATTTTCACGATCTTTCTCCGTATTTTGGATTACCAGATTATCAAATAGTTTGGATCAAGATCAGACCCGACATTTTGCAGAGTTTGATCTGGGTCCGAGCTGTTTGTAACTAGCATCAGCAGACAAACTAGTCGTAGTGATGCCCCAAAATTCTCATTGGGGCATTTCTGAGATATTTCAGGTAGCGTGTGCCATTTATGGACATGGGCTCCATGCATATTATACAAATTATAAAATTAATGCAATTGATCTTGGTCCGTAAAAGGAAATTGTATTATTTGAGTCACTCACCGGGTATTCTCATCAGAACCACCTCATTGAGGCTATTCTGATCAATATCAAGAGTAAACTCTGAATAATAGTTTTGTTATGCACACACAAGAGACATTGCAGTTTGTAACACAGCCATCACATACATGTATCAAGGCCTACAAAAATGTCTCCGGGAGACGATTCAATTCCATCATATATACCTGTCTGGTTGTAAAATGTACAGTGTCACGTTTAAAGTAGTTATGATAAATAAAGGTATAAGTCACCTACCGGGTATGCTCATCACAATTGTTTTGCGAAACGACCCTGATGAGCACCACAGGTAGTTATCAATGACAATAGATTCGAATTGCTAGGTACGTATATATAGGAAAACTCAGCTGAACCGTCTCGTTGAGGCAATTTTATAAAGATCCAGGACAATACCCATTTTCTCGTTTATGCGTGTAATGCGGAAAAAGAGGTTTTCTTGGTAGTGACGGTTATCCATTACAGTTGCCTACCGGGCATGCTGATCAGAATTGTCTCATTGAGACAGTTCTAATCAGCATCACAGTTACGCATTTCTGGTTAAAGTCTTTAATTATTTTCATGATAATTTGCATAAAATGCATTGATTTTTTTTTACTTTAGCTTAGTGACGGTTATCTATTTCAGTTGTCTACCGGGCATGCTGATCAGAATTGTCTCATTGAGACAACTCTAATCAGCATCACAGGTATTTCTGGTTAAAGTCATCAACCGTTTCATGATAATTTGCACAAAGTGTATAGATTTTTTTTATTTTGATTTTTTTTACTTTAGTTGTCGAGGTAGTGACGGTTATCTATTTCAGTTGCATACCGGGCATGCTGATCAGAATTGTCTCATTGAGACAGTTCTAATCAGCATCACAGGTACGTAGTTCTGGTTAAATTTTTTAACTGTTTTCATGATAATTTGCACAAAAGCGCATAGATTTTTTACTTTCGCTTTCTAGGTAATGACCGTTATCTATTTCAGTTGCATACCGGGCATGCTGATCAGAATTGTCTCATTGAGACATTTCTAGTCAGCATCACAGGTATTTCTGTTTAAAGTTTTAAACTTATTTCACGATAATTTGCACAAAAGCGCATAGATTGTTTTACTTTCGTATTCTTGGTGGTGACCGTTATCTATTTCAGATGCATACCGGGCATGCTAGTCAGAATTGTCTCATTGAGACAGTTCTAATAGCATCACAGGTATTTTTGGTTTAAATTTTTTACTGATTTCATAATAATTTGCACAAAAGCGCATAGATGTTTTTACTTTGTGTTCTTGGTGGTGACAGTTATCTATTTCAGTTGCATACCGGGCATGCTGATGAGAATTGTCTCATTGAGACAGTTCTGATCAACATCACAGGTATTACTGGTTAAAGTCTTTAACTGTTTTCATGATAATTTGCACAAAAGTGCATAGATTTTTAACTACAGTCTTATTGCTGTGGTTCATGAGAGAATTTAATTTCAATGTATTGGGGTTTCTATAATAATATGGCTTTATATATTTCTGTCTGTGTTCGCTAAAATGGGCACATGTCAGAATATAGTGAAATTCGTCTCCTATTTCGGTTTGGCAGTATTTACAGACTCTTTCACTAAGCGCAATACTGGACCATCTTCCAGTTTCAACCGGAAGGTGATGATTTCTTGTTCTGAAAGCAGTGAGGATACGAGAGTCTCGGTTGTTAAGATATGAGAAGTATGTGTTCATTTGGAATGAATTTTTAAATATGCGATAATTTGTACCGCTGGATGATTGATCTACTAGTGAGCTCCAGTTTTGAATGTATTGGTCTTTTAATTTTTGTTTAAGCGATGCGATTAGCCATTTTTGATTGAATTCATTAGGTGTTTCCCAAATATTTCCATAACCATTTGAGCATAAAATGTGTTTGACATAATTGACCCAATTTGACTTTAGCTTTCCTTTTTCATTTAAGCTGAATAAGATTTTATACATTGACTCTGTTATATCGTTTTTCCCTTCGTTTTGGAGTTTTGTCCAAAATGAGACAATTCTTGTTTTTATCTCTAATGTAAGAGGGTACACACCTAGTTCGCCATATACCATAAATGAAGGAGTGCATTTTTTCAAATTAAGGATTTGTTTCAAAAATTTTAATTGTACTCTTTCAATTGATTCAAGGTTTCCTGTACCCCATAATTCACAACTGTATAGCAAAATAGGTTTTATGGTTTTGTTAAACAATTCAACTTGCAAGTCTATAGGAAGATTAAAGGCCCTTATTTTGCGTAGAAGGGAAAACATGGCATTGTTGGCTTGATCGATAATGTGTTTTTTTGCTTTAGTATATGAACCATTAGAAGATAGAAATACACCTAAATACTTGTATTCATTCAACACCTCGATTTGTTCTCCATTGAAATAGAATTTATGATCCTGTTTTGCTCTTCCTCCTGAAAAGATTACAATTTTTGTTTTTGAGGTGTTAACAGTAAGTTTCCATTCATTACAATATTTTTCAAATACATTAAGTGTTTTTTGCAGGTCATCACAATTGTTACTAAAAATAACTGTATCGTCTGCAAAAAGTAGGACAGAAAGTTTGATATAAACCATGAAATGGTCATCAATGTTGGTATTGCATGTCAAACCAGGTGCCTTGTGCATGTGTAAAAATCCCTTAAGGTCATTCAAGAATATTGAGAAAAGAAGTGGTGACAAGTTTTCACCCTGCCTCACCCCGGTTAAGCATGGAAAAAAGGCAGACGCTCCCTCTGCAGTGGTAACTCTTGACTTAATATTATGGTACATATTTTTAATAAATTGTAAGCATTTGCCATTAACATTTGTATTTGAGAGTTTAGTCCATAATCCATCTCTCCAAACCGTGTCAAAGGCTTGTTTAAAATCTATAAATGTGAAATAAAGGTTGTTTTTGTTAGTTTTGGCAATTTCTATTAAGCTTTGTAAAATAAAAAGATTGTCTGTAGTTGAGAAGCCCTTGCGGAAGCCTGCTTGGCATGAGTCAATAATTTCATTTTCTTCAAAATAATTGGTAAGTCTTACATTTAATATTGCGGTGAAAAGCTTCCCAAAGCAGCTAAGGAGTGTGATTGGTCTGTAGTTTTCTGGGAGTTTATTATCACCTTTATTCTTATATATTGGTAGAATGTTTCCCAAAGACCAGCTTTCGGGAACAATCCCGGTGTCAAAAATGATATTGAAAAGTTTAGCTATATTGGCAACATTATTTGGATTGTGCTCTTTATGTGTTCATTTAAAATATTGTCGACACCGGGGCTTTTGTTGTTTTTCAAATTTTTAACAGCTGTTAATATCTCATTTTCAGTAATTGGCTTGTTTATATCCATATTCATATGTTGGGTACTATTGCTTTCCCGTGGATCAGAATCTTCTTGGTGTAAGTTGCTACTTGTATCTTTTGGTATATTTGCATTAACATTTTTGAAATAGTCAAATAAATCTGACAATGTGGAGGCTGTTTTGGCTTGGCTATTCACAGAGTTGATAATTTTCCAAAAATCTCTGGGCTGTCCTCTTTTCATACTTCTTAATTTGGTTATTTTCTCATTATTATGTCGTTTGATATTTTTCGATATTGCTTTTTTGTACGCATTACTGACGTTTTTTAGGAGGTGTTTGTAATGGTTAGTTTTGTATTTGTTGTACAATCTTCTCACGTTATGATATGTGTTGCGTGCGTCACGACATTCTTTGTTAAACCATTGTTTATTTGTGGTGTTTTGTCGGTGGCTATTCGGTTTTATTCTTTTTTGGCCAAAAGATGCTTTGGAGTTTGATATAAACAAATTTTCTATTCTTCTTACAGTCTCATTTATATTGTGGATGTGCACGTTTTGCTCTGTTCCCAAAACATCTAGAAAAGAATTTATTTTTGAAATCTCATCGTAGTTTATATTTTCTATAAATATATCACTTTTATTGTTATCCCATAATTTGACTTCTGGTATTGTTCCTATGGGAGACTGGTGGGTAGTTTTTAACGTATTTGCATGCCTAGTTTTAATATTTACCGATAATGGGCAGTGTGCATCTGAATATAGACTATCAAATTTTAGCATATGAAATGCTGAGATATTTTCGAAGGTATTGGCTGTTGCTAACAGATAGTCAACAGTGCTGCTATTTTTGCAAGTTAATGAGGGTAATTGCGCATCAAGTCTCCCATTCATTATAAAAATATTATTGTTCTTGCAGAATTCGACAAGTTGGTAGCCATAACTATTTGTAATTTTATCAATATTTATGCGCTCTAGGGGGATATTATTATTGTCAAAACAGTGAAAAATTTCCATGTTTTCGTCAAATAGCTCTTGATTCCCATTGATCTCACAAATGAAATCGTCTGTTCTTATATAGTCACACATCGTTGAACTTCTGGAATTAAAATCTCCGAGTATAATCACATGTTTCATATTCGAACATTCTTTGTAAAGTTCGTTTTGTAGCTCGAGGTACGGATCTGCGTGCGCGAATTTGGTTCCATAAGGCGGTATATACAAAATTCCGCATAATAGTGCTTCTTTATTTGGCATTATCGACTTGGAAATGGAGAACCAGAGAATGAGCTTGCTCTCAGTTTTCAAAACGTGAATAAAGGGAATAAGCTCATTTTTAACAATTAGCGCTATTCCGCCTGATCTGTACCTCGCAATTATTTTACGATTTTTTGTGTAGATACTGTAACCGTTAATAGCTATCGAGTCGACGTCGTCAAGTTTGCTTTCTTGTACACCAATTATATCATATTGGTTTATAAGCGAGATGAATTCCGGACAATTTAGTTTCGATTTCAATCCACAAACATTCAGTGACAAAATTTTCAATTGTGACACATTAAAATTGTTACTTTGCGACTTTTCTGCGCAATCTGGTCCTATTTCGCTTTCGTTGCCCTCTGCGCACCGTTATTCCACACTAATGGAATTGGACTTATCTTGTGTACTGGTCTGGTCACGTGACACTACTGGACCGTGGTTCAACGGAGCACTGTCTGGGATATGTGTTACAGTGATAGTTTTTTCTGGTGAACTGTTGGCAAAGCGCACTGTATTTGCAGGTGGATCGCACTGAGGCGAGTTGTTTGTTTCTTTGAAGCTGATGCTCGAATCGCTGTCTTGCGATTCTTCATCCTGACTCTCGCGATGTTTCTTTATACTTTTGTCGTAGTCAAGGGGAGATGAAGCCTTATGTTTCCGTGTAATAGGGGGGAAATCCTCGCCATCGTGTAGACCATCAAAATTATTTGATAATGGTAACTGGAACTTTCGACCTTGTGCTAGTTCTATGGCTCTAGTTGATGATACAGTCTTTTTATTTGTAGAGCGTTGGAACACTCGACTTCTCGCATAGCCAGATTCAGAGCGGTCAGAAGCACGCCTATCGTCGAAATGGTGGTTATGGTGACGGTCTCTACTACGGTCTCTCGGCTCAAATTCATTCTTATTTGCCACTTGCTTTGGATTAGGTTTTATTTCAATGTTATTAACAAATAGTTTGTCCCGCACTAATCTTACTTTATTTGTTTTGTCGGCTTTTGCTCGTTTTATTTCAGGATACAATAGTTTGCGCTTGTCCTCTACAACCTTCGGAAATTGCTCTCTTACACCATAGTGCTTTCCCCGTAGTGTTTTAGGAGCTGCTAGCCTTACAAGTTCCCTATCTTTGAAGTGTTCGAATTTAGCAACTATTGGGCGGGGGTAGTCAGAATAGCGTTGGTTGTAGCCTAGTCTATGTACTCTGTGGAAGGGAATATTGGGTTCAATATTCATTTCATGTTTGAGAAACTCACACAGGACCTGTTCAGTATCTTCTTGTTGCTCTACCCTGTAGTCTGGCTCTTCTATCCCTGTAAATATTAGGTTATCTCGCATACTTCTACATTGTAGGTCAATTACAGTTTCATTTAGTTTCTGATTGCTTTCATTCAGCTTTTGTTGGTCAGCTTCTAGTCGTTCGACCTTATCATATAGACTATTTACTGCAGCATCAGTAGCCCTACTATCAGACATGACATCTTCGCACATATCATTAAATGCTTGAAGACTTTGCTCATAATCGCGCATTCGTTCATCCGTTTTCTTCATTCCGTTGTTCATCAGTTCAACTCGATTTTCAACACGTACCATATCACGCTTGACGTTGGTTAGGTCGTTAATATGTCCTTCGATATTTGTGATTCTCATGTTCTGGTTACGCAATGTTGCATCTGTATTTTGCCATTTTATATTTAAACCAGATAAATGTTTTTCAATTTGTCCCAGGCGCGTATCTAGCATCTGCAGAATTTGGTAAATAGGGGGTTGTTCGCCATGTATACCATGTGTATCTGCTGGTGTTGCAGAGTTACTATTTGTAAGCGTGGTCGATATAGCCTGTTCTTGTTGTTGTTGTTGTTGTTGTTGTTGATAATTTTGTGCACTGGGCTGTGACCTTATCATGTCTCCACTTGTATGTTGGGTTTTCGTGGTCATGCTCCGGTTGTTTTCATTATTTAGCATTATTTGTTGAGTATTTTGGGGTTGCTGCATCGTCTGAGGATACAAAATGTCCCTGGTCTGGGTTAAAATGTTTGAAATAGGCACATAAGAGTTCGCCGAGAGCATTTCATTGTAAGGTGGTGGTACTGGCAAATGAGTGGGTGGAGTACCCATACCTGATTCATGACTCACAATGTCCATTTTTCCCTTGTTTTCCATACTCCTTCTCGAAAACGAACACAGCAAAAATGTCACTAGAACAAATATGCGCACTTTTGTTTTGGTTTGTCCATTCAGAAACCTCATTTCTCATACAAAATATATTTTTTTCTTTCGCCGTTCTGAAAGCATGTCTTGCCGCCACAAAATCACGTGATCAAAAACTAAGAAATGATCACTCGTGTAAGATCACCTATCTAATAAATATAATATCTTGTGTCTCTAGTTACAAAATTTTAAGGTTCTAGTTCATTTCACTGGCAGTGCAGACTGCACGCAGTGTGTATTTTTGACTTCTATCTTAACATGGATTTACCTATTTTTGTAGGTTGCAGTGAAAAAAGAAATATTCTTGGATCTTTAGTTCCAACGGTTGTAAAACTAAACATTTTAATTGTTTTGGAAATTAATTCACATGAAATAAAAAAACAAACCCTAGAATGGACCTTGAATTCTGGGCTGTGCCATACGGCAGGGGCTCTGGCCAGACTGCATGGATGTTCTGGCTAATCTTAACCTGGGTGGTCTTAACTAAGGTTAGCGCATTTCTCATACGATTATATATAAAATGTTTGTTGTTATTATGCCCCCAAAGAAACTTGGGGAGGCATATAGTAATCGCACTGTCCGTCCGTCCGTCCCGCTTCGTGTCCGGTGCATATCTCCTAGATTCTTTGAGGTAGGAATTCCAAATTTGGTGTGTGGATGTATCTTGGGATGGCGGAGTGTCGCGTACTATTTTCGGGTCACTGTGACCTTGACCTTGACCTCTGACTTAGTTTTATAGTAATAAAATGTCCGTCCGTCCGCCGTCCGTCCCGCTTCGTGTCCGGTGCATATCTCCTATATTCTTTGAGGTAGGAATTCCAAATTCGATGTGTGGATGCATCTTGGGATGGCGGAGTGTCGCGTGCGATTTTTGGGTCACTTTGACCTTGACCTTGACACCTGACCTAGTTTTTAGAATAGTCGTGTCCGGAGCAAAACTCTTATATTATTTGAGGTAGGAATTTCAAATTTGGTGTGTGGATGCATCTTGAAATAAGGAAGTGTCGCGTACCATAATTGGGTAACTTCGACCTTGAACTTGACCTCTGACCAACTTTCTAGAAACGGCATTGATTCTGGTGCATATTCCTATATTCTTTGAGATAGGAATTCCAAATTTGGTGTGTAAAAGCATATAAAGGATGACAGAGTGTCATATATCAATTTCGGGTCACTGTGACCTGACCTTGACCTCTGACCTAGTTTTAAGAATTAATGTGTGCGGAACATATCTCTGATATTCTTTGAGGTAGGAATTCCAAATTTGGTGTGTGAATGCATCGAGAGATGGCGGAGTGTCACATACCATTCTCAGGTCCCTGTGACCTTGACCTTGACCTCTGACCTAGTTTTTAGAATAAGCGTATTCGGAGCTTATCTCTTATATTATTTGAGGTAGGAATCTCAAATTAGGTGTGTTGATGCATCTTGGGATGACAAAGTATTCCATACCATTATTGGGTCACTGTGACCTTGAACTTGACCTCTGACCTAGTTTCTAGAAACTGCATTGAGTCTGGCGCATATCTCCTATATTCTTTGAGATAGGAATTCCAAATTTTGTGTGTAAATGCATCTTGGAATGGCGGAGTGTCACAAACCATTTCCGGTCACTGTGACCTTGACCTCTGGCCTAGTTTTTAGAATAATCATGTCGGGAGCATATCTCTAAAACTATTTGAGCTAGGAGTCTCAAATTTGGTGTGATGATGCATCTTGGGATGAGGAAGTATAGCAAACCATTATGTGGTCACTGTGTCCTTGAACTTTACCTATGACCTAGCTTTTAGAACAATCTTATTGGGAGCATATCTCTTATGTTATTTGAGGTAGGAATCTAAAATGTGGTGTGTGGATGCATCTTGGGATGACGAAGTGTCTTGTACCATAATTCGGTCACTGTGACCTTTAACTTGACCTCCGACCTAGTTTCTAGAAACTGCATTGAGTCTGTGCATATCTCCTATATTCTTTGAGATAAGAATTCCAAATTTTGTGTGTAAATGCATCTTGGAACGGCGGAGTGTCACAAACCATTTCGGGTCACTGTGACCTTGACCTCTGACCTAGTTTTTAGAATAATCATGTCGGGAGCATATCTCTAATATTATTTGAGCTAGGAGTCTCAAATTTGGTGTGATGATGCATCTTGGGATGAGGAAGTATAGCAAACCATAATTGGGTCACTGTGACCTTGAACTTTACCTATGACCTAGTTTTTAGAATAATCGTGTCCGGAGCACATCTATTATATATTTTGAGGTAGGAATCTCAAATTTGGTGTGTGAATCCATCTTGGGATGACGTAGTGTCGCATACAACAATTGGGTTACTATGACCTTGAACTTGACCTCTGACCTAGTTACTAGAAACTGCATTGAGTCTGTTGCATATCTCCTAATTTCTTTGAGATATGAATTCCAAATTTGGTGTTTAAATGTATCTTGAGATGACGGAGTGTTACATACCATTTCGGGTCACTGTGACCTTGACCTCTGACCTAGTTTTAAGAATTATTGTTTTCGGAGCATATCTCTAATATTTTTTGAGGTAGGGCGTCCAAATTTTGTGTGTATATGCATCTTGGGATGGGGAAGTGTCACTTACCATTTTCGGGTCACTGTGACCTTGACCTCTGACCTAGTTTAAATGATAATTGTGTCAGGAGCATACCTCTTATATTATTTGAGATAGGAATCCCAATTTTGGTGTATGAATGCATCTTGGGATGGTGGAGTGTCTTGTACCATTTTATGGGTCACTGTGACCTTGACCTCTGACCTAGTTTTAAGAAAAATCGTTTCCGGAGCATATCTTATATTATTAAAGGTAAGAATCCCAAAGTTGGTGTGTGGATGCAACTTTTGATGGCGGAGTGTCATGTACCATTTTTGGGTCACTTTGACCTCTGACCATGCTCATAGAACAATTATGTCCAGAACATATCTTTTATATTATTTGAGATGGGAATCCCAAATTTGCTGTATGGATACATCTTTGGATGCTGATGTGTCGCATACCATTTTAGGTCACTGTGATCTTGACCTATGACCTAGTTTCTAGAATAATCGTGTCTGGAGCATATCTCCTATATTATTTGATGTAGGAATCCCAAATTTGGTGTGTTGATTCCTCTTGGGTTGGCGGAGAGGTGCATACCATTTTGGGTAGCTTTTACCTTGACATTGACTTCTGGCCTCATTTCTAGGTTTTTCGTGTCTGGAGCATATCTCCTATATTACAGCTTACTTTCCTCGAATGTGTCTTATGCTAGACCAATTCCTTTGGGGGCATTCGTTACGTGACTGTGGCATTTCTTGCTTTTATATATTTATTTTATCTGTACCTCTAGCCTCTGAGGCTAGAGATTTGTAACCGTGCCCTAGTTTCTGCAACTATAGGGGTACGGTACCGTATACCTAGCCGTGCAAATTTATTACGGGATAAATATAAAATTCATATTTTCTGAAGATAACTTTAAGTTGCTTTTTTATATTTCTGTTCAAAAACGGATTGTTGGTACTTATCAGAAATCAGAACTGCATCGTTGAGATGACTCTAATGAGAACTCATACATGCATTTCACTGCAGACTTTTTACTAACCGTTCAAAGGCGGTGCTTCTTTTGTGGACCATTTAATGTTATTTCTGTCTTGTTTTTGTTATGCTTTTATTGATGCCTTGTGGTCACCTGCTGGGAAAGGGCTGACCTCTTGGCCCTCGTTTGTGATGTCTAATTGTGAAGTTGTCACTTTCCCATTGGTATCCTGGGTCAGATGTGGTGCTTGATTATATCGATTCCTGGTCTTTACCCATTTTTCTTACTCTACTTATCCCTCTATAAGACAGAGTTCATCTGGGTATTCATTGTATAAACTTGCTCGCGTGTCAGATGTTTGCAAATCACATATGAGCCAGTACATGAGATTTCCAACAACGTGGTAAGTGCGACCAGCAAAGCCTCCGATCAGCCTGCGGATACGCGCTGTCTGATCAGAGCATTTGCTAGTCGCTTGAGTATTATATGATTGTTAAGCTACTGACTGAACACTAGTTGGAGTTCCCAAGCTTAAAAGGAGGCTGCAGAGGCTCGTCGGAGTCTACACTTGTCAAAATGTCAAATTGTTGGAAATCTCATGCTGCGGCTCAATATTATCTCATTCTGGTGACTATTTCAAAGTTTACTTGACTTCATTCCACGGTACACCATCGCAAATACCTGCTCTTTAACCTTTGGTCTTGACCTTGGTGTTAAGGTAACCTAAAATGGGCCCAGTATCCTCTACAGTATGTATGGGAGCACAGTGGTTCAGTGGTAGAGTGCTTGACTAGAGACCGAGGGGCTGCGGGTTTGCACTTCACCAGCATAGTTGTATTGTGTCCTTGAGCAAGACACATTATCCTTGCTTAGTTCTTGTTTAAAGTTAATACATCCAACAGTTTAGAGGAAGTTGCATTTACAAAAAATACATTATTTGACCTTTGACCTTGACCATGTCACATGAAACATTGCTCAGTTTACTGTACATTATGTGAGCTATGATATGTACCTGCAAAATTTGAAGTTGCTACGCCTAACGGTTTCGAAGATGCATTTACAAGAAATCATTATTTGATCATATGCAACATTGTCAAGTACCCCCTACATTATGTCACTTATGCACATGCAAAGGTTGAAGTTGCTACTCCCTATAGATTATGAGGAGATGCATTCAACAGAAAATACATTATTTGATCATTGGCCAGAAAACGTTGTCCAGTGCCCTCTATATCATGTGATGACCTATGCATCTGCAAAGTTTGAAGTTGCTACGTCTAAAATTAATGAAAGATTCTAATATGCTGATTTGATGAAAGGTAAAATTCGATCTCAATTTATCATTGAAACCATCGTGGACTCATATGACCTTGATTACGTGAACGAATATAAAGAAGAATGACATTAACCTAGGGCTCAGTGGAGACCCAGATGGTATTGATTAATTAAATAAAAGTAAAGAAAAAAGAATATCTCTTTGTCCTCAGGCTCAACGAGGACAAATATGAACTTGATTAAAGAGAAATGTCATTTTACACGTGGGTTAAGCGGTGCTTAGATGGTCTTGATTGTTTTAAGGGATGTAAACTTGATGAAATGAATATGTAAAGAATAACCATCATTTTTAGGCGTTTGTAGGTGGGAGGGGTGGTATCTCAGCTGATATAGATTCAGTAAAGGTATGCAAATGAGCATGGTATTTTATCTACAGTTCTATGAAGTAGTGTAAAGATAGAATAAATCATAAGCATCTTTGGTGAATTTTAATGCAAAATACTGTTTCATCTTAAAGCATATGATTCTAATATACTACAATGTTAGATTTCTGGACAGTTTAGGCAAGCCATCAAAAGCTGTTTATTTCAAATTGTTGAAAATATAGGTTATTTACACAAAATTTGGGAGCAGCTGACAGCACTGGTCTCTAGTAGACTTTTTGCTGATGTAAAAGCTATTTGAATTGATTCAGAGTATTTTTTTCTTACATAGAAAAATTTTAAACTGAGGGTTAAATAATTTGTCCGCTGTTAATATGTTAGGAGCTATTATATGGGGCTATAAATACGCGGATCCAGAGGCGAGACAGGGGGTCTGGACCCCCTGAAAATCACAAAGCTATAGGGTTTTTTAGCAATACTGGTCCAGAACCACTGAAAAATCACAAAGCTACCATGCCAACATGGCGTTTCGCTGGCGGGCTGACAATGGCCCGCTTTTAGTGGTATTTGGATCATCTCTCCCTTAATCGCTGTAAAAACAATGTCAGAGTTGAACCCTCCAGACAAAAATTTCTAGATCCCGGTATGCTATATCTATTGAAGTCAGCATTAGACAAAGTACGTACACACGTTGTGTTTGCAAACAGTCAAATGATCTGTCGAGAGCAGCAAAGTCAGAACAATAACTACATGTATAAAAATAAACTCACGTTAAAAGGAGACTACTTAGGCAAGTATTTGTCTTTTGCATGATGTAAACTGTGTGTAAAAGCTACCGAGACAATCCTGCCACATAAATAACTACACTTGCGGATCCAAAGGGGGAACAGGGGTCAAGACCCCCCCCCCCCCCCCTGGAAAACCGCAAGTGGCTATATGTAGAATTCCTTAGAAATACTGGTACAGTACAGACCCATTCGAGAAACAATTGGACACTAAGGGTGTTTTGAAATGTTTTGATGAAAAAAACACACACAAAAAGCGTTATCAGGGCCGCCCCCTCCCAACGAAAGTTACTGGAAGCGCCCATGAAATAGTCAGAAAAAAGACGAAAAAGTGCTAATGCCATAGAGCTGGCAGATCAGTATCAAGAAGCAAATAAAGTACGTTTATACATAATGGGCACTATATATTTGCTTAAACTGATAAAAGTTGCCCTATTGCCCAAATATTGTACTAAGTTTATAAATAATGGACACTATACTTGCAAAATACTGATATACGTTGCCCTATTGCCAGTCATATGTACTATAATTGTATGTTTGACATGTTCTATGGTTGTGTACCTGGAGTATGGATTGATGCTATGGTCAATCAGAACAGAATGGTTTCAGATTTAAACTAAATCATTTTATGTTTGATACTATCTATCTTCCAATTTATGGTCATGTTTAACTGGCAATCACATTCAATATCTGATGTACACAAATGAGCAAGTTGTGAGATTTTGGTACCTATCGTACCGCATATACCTGAATTCATTCTTTAAACATGCATTCAAAGCTGACCAGTTGGTCTAAATGGGCATTATTTAATGGCTGCATCATGTGTGTGTGTGTGTGTGTGTGTGTGTGTGTGTGTGTGTGTGTGTGTGTGTGTGTGTGTGTGTGTGTGTGTGATACTCAGGCAAGACTGTAAGATTATGAAGAATCATATCAGCCTTCGTTGCTTGCATATGTGATAAGTTACAGTAAAACCTGAGTAAAACAGCCACTTTCAAAAAGACAGAAAATTGATTTTCAAGACCAATAATCGCTTAATGCATGTCAAAAGTATTGCAGAATGTTCCAAGGGGAGCATTCTGCAATACTTTCGACCTTCATTAAGCTACCATTTGTCATTAAGATATTTGTTTTGTCTCTTCTTGAGTGGCCGTTTTACACAGGCTTACTGTATCAAAATTTCACGAGTTAGATGTAAAATATCTTTGGTCCAGCAGCCAGTCAAGCAAAACACACACAATTACATATTTTGTGACGCTAATGTCACACTTACTTTTGCAATATTACATGATATAATCTCTTGATTCCACTTACGTTATGAAATCGCGTCATATGATAAATAACGTTATTTTAAGCAAAACCAGTTGTACAACATTACATACAAATAGCCCACTAGTTGCACATCATATCAGGTGATTTTTGAACACTTTGCAGCTGTGTAAGATGTCTGTGATATGGTTTGGATATGAGTTTAAGACTATGAAAGATTCAGGCCCCTTGTCGAAAGTGGATAAATTAAAAATTATTTTTCTTATTTCTCAACCAAAACCTATATGATGGGTAAAAAAATATTCACAATTTTACGCTCAGATTGTTTGTTCATCTTGTATGATCAGGAAATTGAAATGCAGCGAGTTTTTGTTTTTTGTGACAAGTATCCTTTTGGTGCTACAACCTGCATCAGGAAATATCCAAGATATGGTTCGAACATGGATTTCGATTCATATGAATAGCAGGTCCTAAAACCCTGGTTAGTTCAACTGAGAATGACTGTTTATATTAGTCAGAAAATAAATCCCTCAAAACATCCAGCAATGATTTTGATGGAACAACAGTTTTAATAGTACTTTACAAGGAAAGATTTCCAAACTATTGACAGAAATAGCAAGATATAAAACCTCAGTGGAGTTTCTTGTTATTTGCTAAAGCTTTGAAGCATCTCATTTGCTTTTTTATGCATTGACACATTATAAAATTGAACATACAGTCATATAGGTCGAACTTCACTTTCAAAATGTGTATTAACATATTTCTAACTCCCTTTTAGCATTTCTCTGTGTCTAGAGTGTTGGTTATGACTGTACACCTTCCCACTGACTGCTAAGGCTTTAGTCAGATTCAGTGTTTGTTGTTGATCCCATTGTGTATGTACTATTCCACAAGCAGTTTATGCCAGTGACGTAAGGTAAATCCCAATCCGTTATAACTTCCAATAACTGTATAAAATTTGCTGATAGCTTAAATTTAGTACAAAACATATAATGACCTCACTGTTAGAATTTCCTTGTTAAATAGTACTGTCGTGCCAACCAATAGTGACAGTGACGTAATAGTTTGTTTATAATTGCTTAGTATATAGTACAATGCTACACGTAAAACATTAACTTACAGTACGATTCACGAAATTTCGCAGTGATTTACCGTTAAGCAAGACGGATACATTGATTTAAACAGGAGACACGGGTATACTTAAAAATCACATCTATATCATTTATTGTAATCATTAAAGAAGCACAAAAGTTTCCAATAGATACATATCGTCGCTTCAGTGCTATAGTGTTCTATCTACCATTGCACAAGTTTTGAGAAAAATGAGTTTGAAAATTTTAGCATCCTGATTTTTGATGCCTTATTTATCACAGACCTTTGAATCATACCAGAGTGTTAAAATATATACATACAGTGTAAATGACCTTGGTTTGAAGAAATATTTACAGTAATATGGAATTTACGGGCATTTTACAGTTTGCATATAGAACATTATGCCGTTAAAATTGCCTTCTGCGTTCAGTGCTATTGTGTTCTATATTTTCCTACAGCTTATTATCCTGTTTATGGAGTCAATTCATATACTAGTCTGAACAGAAATGATTATTTGTACCTAAAAGTAGCAAATTTAGTCATTTATTTGGCATAACAATAACAAACCGCACAGATTATGCCATTAAAATTTATGCATGGGAGGTAATCTATTGCTACAGTTAATTTTCCTGTCAATGGGGTCAATTTGTATAATATTTTAGACTGAACTGATTATTTAGACCCAAAAGTAGCAGATTTAACCATTGATCTGTAATAACATTGACAAATTACTTCAATTAAAGCTGTTTAGATATGTGTAAGGGAGGTAATCTGTTTCTTCAGCTTATTATTCTGTCCATGGATCAATTTGCGTTATATTTTTGACTGAGTGGATTATTTGTACCTTAAAATAGCCAAGATAGCCATTAGTTCGTCATAAGACCGACAAACCGCTTCAATTTAGGAAATTAAAATTTATGTAAGGGAGGTAACTGCAAATTTTAGCATTTTCTCCAAGGGAAGTGACTTTATGTAGATAGAACAGTATGACACTTAACTCACTCAGTCATGTGACATAATCATCATTGGCCATTGGATGAAAATCATTTAGAACACTATAGTACTGAACGAAATTGTCTTTTTGTAGATAGAACAAAAAACACAGCGATTTTAAGCTTACTGGGCGGAAATCAGCAAATGAAACCTTCACCAGTAGATAGAACATTTGACCCCCTTTCCAACGGTATGCATAACTCATTTTTGACCAAAATGTCACTCAAAACACTATAGCACTGAAGCGACGATATAGCTGAGCGGATAAGACGGGCAGTTATAGTACTCAGTGTCCGAGGTTCGAATTCTAGCAAGGCACTTTTTTCTGGAGCTTTTTTTTCTTTTTCGTTTCATCTCATATATTTTCCTATTGTTCCTATTTCAGATTAGAAAGTTTTACAACTGTTAAATACCCAAAGTTTTAACATAAAATATATACATTGAAGGAAGAATTTGGCAAATCATTTTTGGGTACATGTGTAACTTTAATATGCACCATTGACTTGTTGTAGCAAGTAGTTGGGTCGTGAAGTCGCTTTTATCAGACTGCCAGTCAGTTATTCTATCAAACTGTTCCTGGACAGGCTTCTTATGAAAGGTATCTTATACTTAGTGTGTCAATATTTTCACCAGTAACTGATAGTTGACGGTAGCGAGATACTAACTCAACAAAAGGATGTGGCCCAACCAGAGTTTAAACTCACTTCTCCATTTAAAAAGTCCATAGAAATCAAAGGAGTAGACCGACTTGCTAGTAACTAAATAATATATGAAGTTTGCAGCTCAAATGCTAAAATATGTGGCTATTTGAGTGATCTTAATGGAACTGGACTAAGTTTAAAAAATATTGTTTTAACTAAATTTAAAGTGCAAGCGTTTATATTTATGAATCTATATACTGTTATTGACTCGCACCGTTAAGAATATTATGCGAGAGATTAATAATTTTGAAAAATAAAAAGCTAGACAGGTGCATTTGTTACAACAGCTAACAACCTTTGCTTATCTGCGCTGTTCCTGGCTGCGCTATCGTGAATTGATACCTGATATCATTTTTAAAGGTACAGTTACAAACAAAACAACCTACAATTTACAGTTACTTTTCAGGTCCTTCTTTGAATAAAAAAACTCATCTTTGTTAACTGTCAATTTTCGTGAACCAGACACTAATATACACTAATCCTCCACGTTAACCCAAATCGATAGATACCTTGTGTTTTAATCCTGTCTTGAAAGGTAAGTCCCAATAATTTTGTAAACAAAACATGACGTCACGGTCACTCTTTGCTGGCAGGACAGTTGTTTTGTATTTTATTCTGGTTTTATGATATAGTTCTTTGTGTCTTTTCTAGTTTTTCATGTTCAACTCGACAGAGTATGTAATTTCAACTGCTCATAAACGCTAAAATGTTTTAAAAAAAATAAAAACGTCTTTGCTTCCACACCCCAGCTGTGTCCTTTTTCATGCTAATAATTGTTAAAATGCCAACAATTGTTGGCATTTTAATATTTATGAGCATGATAAATTTCATGCTCAGCTGAGTAGAGCATGAAAAAGTTTTATTACCTCGGGATCTGATTATTAATTGGAATATTGATAGACTAAGTCCAAAAACGAAACAATATACATATATTCAGCATTTTAACAAAACGAATAAATGCGCCAGCTCATGACATATTGGTACTTAATGTTCAGTCTTACCAGAGTTCCTATACTGCTCGCACACACACAATGAAAGGATGTAGATGAATGGCCCTTAGCCCTACTAAATAGTTGTACATACATATTTAGATAATAAAGGTTTCAAAATTGTACCAACATCTGATGAAATGGCCCAAATGTGAGTTTATTACTTTGTAGGTGTCTGATTTTTGTACCATCTATAAACATGAACTAACTAAAGTTAAATTAACAATTACATTTTTCAGATTTAGTGGAAGAAGTAAAAATGACTCTTTGGATGATCAAAGAAACAGACGAAACATAACAATTAATGTTGTCAGAAAATAAAATTCTGATCTTTTGGCTTAAAATTAATTGATTGGTTATGTGTATTCGCAGGTGTCATTTGGGGGGACATTTCTAACCCACTATCATTGCTTATATGGCGGCTTCGATCGTTTGATTTTGAGATACTTTGTTGTCCTTTTTCAGTAAATAAAGGTTTATGAGATGCATCAGAAGATGTTTTAGCCTGTGCTCCTGTTTCAATATCATCACTTACAGTGTGGCCTAACAGTTTCGATTTAAGTTTTGATGCAGAAAGTTCTTTTAGTCTCTTCTTTAAAGATTCAGGTTTTAAACGTGTGCCAACAGGTGGCATCATCAAAGACATACTTGATATGTTTCTGGTTTGACTGTTATTCACTGGTATTTTTGTTGACTTTTGTGGCTCTTTAGGAGAATTATTGTCTAACTTTGGCTGTATACTTGTGTTGCCAGGCGCCACATTTAAGATGACAGATAAACGTCGGGCTTTGGGATTGAACAGGCTTTCATTTCCTTTTTCAGAATTCTTTTTAGGTAAAACCCTTTCACCAAATGCTGCTCTTTGTTTCAAACCTGTTATACTACTGCGTCTATCTTTATCATTAGGGTAGTTGGGATTTATAAAAATACTTTCAGTTATGCTGGAATCTGTGGCACTGCCACCAGAAAAATTTGATAGTGGCATGGCACGGTCAATTTTACCAATAGTAGATAATTTAGTCACATTTAATTTGGATAAATTGACAGGATTCTTTTCATTAAACATAGGCATCTGATGATTAGAATCTGTTACTGTTTCAATAGATTTTGTGCTTGCTGGCCGTTTAGATTCAGTAATATCTTCTGCTTCAACAGGACCCTTTTCTTGAAACATACGTTTGCTGTTCAAGCTATTAGTAGGAGTTGTTGGCAAAGGCACTGCTTCACTGTCTTTACTTATTGGATTTGCTGGCTTTATTCGTCTAGAAGATCCAGTAAAAATAGATGTTATGAATTTGGGTTTTGTTGTCTTCGATTGTGTTGATTTAGAAGAATCATTTGAAGGACTGCTTGGAGGACTTCGCACACTTGAATTAGTATTATCTAGTCCCTTTTCTACAAACAAAGGGTTGTAAATCGTGCTGATAGGTGACGTTGTCCGTGAGTCATTTTTACCACTGTCAGTACTGGTAGGACGATTAGGTTCATTAGATTCAGAAGGGCCTTTCTCCATGAACATAGGATCAATCTTTGTTATTGGTGGTGGTGGCGGCGATTTAAGTGAGATATTTATGTCTCTATCAACACTGATAGGCCTGTTAAACGCTGGTTGTTTAGATACGTCACGTTTGCGCATAAAAAGTCTGCCCTCGTGAAGATTTTTTGAGTTTACATCATGCATATTTCCTCCATATACAACTTCTGCAAAATCTGTCTGGCTCTCTGCAAATATATTAATTAATTAATTTCAACATCATCAATCAAATTGTTCACTTTCTATATATCCAGAATGGTTAATGAATTTTTAAAATGAGGATCAACTGTGAAAGGAACGCGAACGTTTCTCAGCTTGTCTGATGATGATAATAGAAATATGTTATTTAACAAACCCTCAATTCATCATGTAAACATTATTCTGTAGCATGGTATAAGCCAGCTATATTTACATTTTCAAAGGAAGCCTTTATTGAATTTTTTAGATTTTTCCAACTGTTCATAGCCTCATTGATGACATAAATTTGACTGACAGCTTCCAAGCTCACATGCACGTGCAAAACGCTTCGAACATCGAATTTATTCGCCAGAAGTGACACTTGTGTTGTGATTGACATCGAGCCACACCTGAGGCACACATGCGAAACAAGCTTCTTGTTTGCTCAATTGGCTGTCAGTGTTTACATTTGCTGTTCTGCTTTTTCCGTTTTACATTAACAAAACCGTTAATACGATTACATATTTAATACAAAAATGGTTTGTTTCCTAAATGATGAATTATTTCTATATACATTGTATTAGATACATGTATTTAAAATAAAATGTAAATATAAGTAATAATTTCAATTTTCAGAATGTTCATGGAACCATGAAAACTTTGGGTCACTTTTAAAGTTAACCACTGTCAGTACTGGTAGAGTTTGCAAGAGACCCAGAATATTCATGATTCAATGATCATTTTAAAAATCGAATTCATTTCTTAAATAAACTTTCGCTGTGATCTGAACATTGGTCAAGATTAGTAACAAATGTGTCACTTCATGACAAGATCGAAATAGTGGCATATGTACACAGTGCTGACTTAGATCAGCCCAAGCATTTTCCATGCTTATCTAAGTCTTTGCTGTATGTCTTAGAAATGGATGGCCCTAAGCTATCCAGGGGATGCACGGTTGATATTAGGCTTCCTTTTGCACTCACGCTACTTTTTTGGTTACTACACCAAGTGGCAAAAATGTCAAACACATCAAACCTTAGAGTTTAACATGTTGTGTCTCATATGGGCCTCGTCAAGAAAAAACCTGTCTTCGGGGTTTTGCAAACAACACAGGCGCAGACCAGCCTGCGCATCCGCGCAGTCTGATCAGCGTCTTTGTTATTCGCTTTTTGGAAAGTATCATACGTAAACTTGCTTCAAGTAAAATTTGAATTTTCTAGCTAGTCTCTGTAGCTGAGGAGACTGGTTCGAAACTTGCTTTGTCGGAAACCCCAAAGACAGGTTTTCTCGCAACGGGGCCCATATATCAATGCTACATTTACCTTTAGATAACGTCTTCTTCTTCTTCTTCTTATCCTTGTCTTTGGTTAATGCAGAACTGAACATAAAAAGTAGACTGCCAATAAGAATGCATTCATTATGCATTGGCCAGACCAGGCCCCGAGGTTATAAAACTTTTTTCATGCTCAACTCCGCTGAGCACGAAATTTCAACTTCTTATCAAAACTAAAATACCAACAATTAAATAAGTTTTTTGATTTAAGTCTCTCAGATGTTGTATTTATCATGCTGATAAATGTTAAAATGCCAACAATTGTTGGCATTTTAACATTTATGAGCAGGATAAATTTCATGCTCAGTTGAGTTGAGTATGAAAAAAGTTTTATAACCTCGGGGCCAGACTCATATTGACAACGACATATTCTGAATAATACAAATATGATGTGTTGTAAATACATTGATTTGACTATTGTATTTTCATAGTGCATTAAAAAGTGAAATGAGCAACGATACAAAATAAAACTAGATAATTAATGTTTGATCTAATGTATATAACAAAAACAAACAACCAGATTATAAATGATTGCTATATTGCAAAGAAAATCTTGGATTACACTTTGGATGTGTTTGTTTGGTTTGAGGTTTAATGTTCCAGTCAACAGCTATGGTCATGTCGAAACGATCATTTCACCTAACCATGCTCTTTCCTGGGCAAGCATGTCTTAATGGTTAACCAGCACTTTGTGCACATACTTTCATGTGTAAGTGACAACAGCCCTTCTTGGATCAGCTGATGGAGAAGAATAACAGCAGAAATTATTTCATGATCTGAAAACAAGCAACATTGCTGATGTGAATAGTCTTCTGTCCTAGTACTGGTTTGATCTAGCAAAACAGGAAAACGTCCCAACATGATTGATAAAATTTTGACTGCAACACAAACCATCAAAACAAATAAAATCAACGCAAATTTACAAAACAGACAATCCCCGATTAACTTTGCAGTTGTGTGTGTCTACTGGTACTTTTATCTTTAGAATGCTGCTTGGGATATATTCGTGTTGGATATATTCATAATGCTGTCGATGATTTTTTTTCTTCCAAGTTCTGTTTGTTTGGCAAGATAATGATTTGTTATTTTTAGCTCTGATTTAAAAAAAAACATAGCACTGAAAATCCCCTCTCCCCCCTTTCCCCCCCCCCCCCAAAAAAAAGAAGATAAAAAACAGCCCCTTCCCCTACACACACAAAAAATGAAAAAAATAGCGTGATAAGGGTTCAATATCTAGACCACTGGGAAAGGGTACACATATCTTAATGTATGAAACAATGAAAACTTTTTGGATTGAAGATTCCATTTTAGAAGATTGATTTTTTTTCTTATTAAGTTAAAGATATATATTGCATGTTTGATGGAAAAATACCATGATTTATCAAACAAATAAAGTCGGTAATTTTGTTTTGCCTAGAAAGATTTATTTCCTCTAGGGAAAAAATCCCTTTAGCTGGAACTCCTTTTTACCTAACAACAAGTGACCCAAGACATAGATGAGATGAAACGCATGCCATATTTATTTTTATTTTATTATTTACAATTTTTAAACAAGCATAGCGCTTCTCTGCATTTTTCACATCACAAGCATTAACAAATTACGTCATTTACACCTGCAATGACGTTGCATAACGTTTTCGTCTTCCAACACTGAAACTGGAGGATCGAGGAACAAAAACAAAAAAAAATAGAAAAACAGAATAAATTTAGTACCAAAATGTTCGTTAGGATCTAACTAAGAAAATGACTACCCACACTTTATGTTTTAGTTCACTAATAAAAAAAGTTACAGACGTTTGAATGTCTGATGTGGACTCGATGAAGAAGAATTCAAAAATGGCGGACTTCGATTTTTTCAGCAGGGAACAGCTAGCTGATGTGTTATTACTTGTGTTAGAATTAGATATGTCATGATCCCGCTAGTTTTGCCACATCGCATACCATAGTATTTTCTTGATTTGAGCAAGCAGTTCAAGCAGAATACATGCAATGGTTAGTTAATTGAATTATTCTATTTAAAATATGGGATTTATAAACCTCAGGAGGTGAAAAGTCAAATAAAGAAACCTGTGCTTGCACACTCGTTTCTTTATCGTATTTATTTATCTCCCTCAGTTTATTAATCCCATATTTTAAATAGAATGATTTATAAACTACATGTATTTGCATAGTTTACATTTCAAACAACACCTGAGAGTAGACTAATCAGATTCATCTGCATTAATTCGAAACGTTTTTTCATGATACAGCAAATATAAAACTACAGGTATATATAGGTGTTGAGTGATTCACAGACGGTTGAATAAGCAAACAATGCAACCTGACAATGTATTTGCTCAGGTGTGGAGCTTAGCTAAGAACCATCGAACGTCTTTTATCTGGATAAAGTATAAGCAGAGAATAAAGTGTTTGCTCAATGACTCAACATTGTGGCTTCGGTGAGGCTGAAACCCATAACCCCTCAAACCGAGTCAAGCACTCAACCACTGAGCCACTGCGCTTCTAGGTGACTACTGTTAATATTAAGAAAATTTAGGCATATCAAGTAGAGCTATTACACGGCCTCCAATCTCTGCCTCCTTCTCCAAAAAGAGCAGAACGTAAAGGGAGGCGAAGGCCCTTCCGGGAAGCAGGCAGTGGGCATAAACAATGGAACACGGTAAGTTGTGTTGACACATTTTCAATCATAAGTAAATTTTCAGCGCAAAACTCGAAAATCTAAGAATGCTATGGTTCGGGCAATTGTTCAAGCTATCTGTAGAGCATGCTGTTTGCACATTTGAACTTAGTTTGTAAGCGAGAGAGCTTTTCTCCCGTTGCACAGTTGTCCAAGAAACGGTGGTTCCCGCATGGTTTTGCCTTCTAACCAAACGTATAGTAGCGTTTGGACCCTTATTCATACTACCGAGGCCCCTCCACACCCATGTTGTCCCAAATGCAATTTTTCGAGATATTTCAATGATAATTGAGTGATTTAGAGCCAAATTTCTTTAGGAGCAGGAGGCGAAGGGCAGGAGAAGGAGGCTGGGAGAGGAGGAGCAGGCGGCGATGATATCAAAATTTGCATTGATTTTGCTTATTTTTAATAATATACTTATCCAATCTATATCAAACTTGCATGTATGAATATTTCAAACCATTTAAATAAATCGAAATTACTTCGCTTTAAATGCTACCACCAACGTAATGTTTGGTTCACTTTTTTCTCATTGGAATCATGTAATGCTCACAGATTAGTGATACTTGTGTATTTCTCCCTAAGTTCTTGGGAAAAGGATTATCAAAAATCTCAGACTGGGTCGAACCTCTGTTTTATACCCGCCCCCTCTCAAGCTTTGATTAAGAGCAACAATTACTGATGGTGCGAAAGACTTAGACGCAGAAAAAAGAGGAATTCAAACCAAGTGTTCCTTGAAATTTGAACATCGGGGCGCTGATAATGTCCGTACACACATTATAAAGGAAACTAAAGCGTTACGCTTATTCACCCATTGTGTTGTTTGTTTAACCCAGAACGTCATGAGCTTGCTAGAGGTATATATATTATAAGAGAGGTACATGTATATATAGCAATGTTTGTGATCAGAATAATTCAGTTAACAATAGCGTTTAATCATTCGTATCATACATGCAAGTTTGATATAGATTGGATTAGTATATTATTGAAAATAAGCAAAATCAATGCAAATTTTGATATCATCGCCGCCTGCTCCTCCTCTCCCAGCCTCCTTCTCCTGCCCTTCGCCTCCTGCTCCTAAAGAAATTTGGCTCTAAATCACTCAATTATCATTGAAATATCTCGAAAAATTGCATTTGGGACAACATGGGTGTGGAGGGGCCTCGGTAGTATGAATAAGGGTCCAAACGCTACTATACGTTTGGTTAGAAGGCAAAACCATGCGGGAACCACCGTTTCTTGGACAACTGTGCAACGGGAGAAAAGCTCTCACGCTTACAAACTAAGTTCAAATGTGCAAACAGCATGCTCTACAGATAGCTTGAACAATTGCCCGAAGCATAGCATTCTTAGATTTTCGAGTTTTGCGCTGAAAATTTACTTATGATTGAAAATGTGTCAACACAACTTACCGTGTTCCATTGTTTATGCCCACTGCCTGCTTCCCGGAAGGGCCTTCGCCTCCCTTTACGTTCTGCTCTTTTTGGAGAAGGAGGCAGAGATTGGAGGCCGTGTATTACCAATAAAAAATCAAATGTTTGAAATGGCGGATAAGAAACTATTCCAATTTTACACTAAAAAGAATTTCTAGCTAGAAGGTGGGCTATTTCCCTAAACGAGACACTAGTTTATTTTGCTGAAATAAGGACTGGAGACACTAGGCACATTCAACAAATACATATAGACCAGCCGTATATGTATCATTGTGCCTTAGTCCATATATCTAAATCATTTTTTACTTTAATGCATGTTGTAACCATACTTTGTTTTGATGAGATTTTATTTTGATCATTAACTGGACTTGCTTTATCAGCAACTTGTATGGGAACCAGACGGTAAAACTTGGGTAAACAAACGTCCTATCACGATAGAGTATATATATTTATACAGTTGATGTACAAATTAAACGACCATTTTGCGATGTGGTCCATTTTTGTCAGATGTTTGATGTCTTATTTTGCTTATACAACCCCTTCCCCCCCCCCTAGACCCAAGACACCCTTTACATATGTTGTATAATTATGTATATAGGGGCATATCATTGTCCAAAGGGCATCTTGGGTTTCGGGGGGAGGAAGCATCTAAAAACAAACTGAAAGACGCCAGTTTTATCTTTTCAATGAGAAACGTCACAATTTTAGTGTGTAACTCGTACGCATGCGCAGAAGGAATAGCGAAAAGTTTTGGAATTGAAGAGTAATTCTATCCTTAACATTTTAGCACTTTGACTTTGTGAAAACTACCAATGTATTTCTCAAAGTCTGGTCGCAACGGCACCCAGTATAAAGACGAAAATTGAGGGGTCATAGTAGAAAGCGCAAGTTTTCACAGGTTTGTAAATGATAAATTGCGTTGAAACGTATTTTTACGCATACTATGTATATTTTACTGCCAAACAACACCAATTTTAAAAACTTTGGGGCAATTTGAAAATTTGGTGTTTGTAATCATGTCAACTAAAGAAAATATACGCCTTATCGCTAGAGCTTCTTTATGTTTATTAGATCTTGTACAAAGGCATACTTACAAAGGAGGCTTAGTCCTGCAACAAAATCTGTATACTAAATATCCTGTAGCAATTGCAACCAGGGTCCCTAAGGCTATAGATGATGTTAACAGCAAAACATTGGATGTGATAGGAAAGCTATTAGTGGTTTGTGCAACTGCAGTTTGGACAACCACGTCTTCTGAAACATAAACTTCAAATGTTGCGGTACTTGCTAAATTCCCTGTACCCTGATCTGTGGCAGTCACTGTCAACGTATACAGGGTCAGTGACGTATCTCCTGTTACGTTTCCTATTAGGTATATATCTCCGTTACCACCGACGTCAAATTTTGGTGATCCCGTTACAGAGTATATAAGATGATTGTTTGGTAAAGTGCTGTCACCGTCGTATGCTGGCGCCGATCCTATTACTCCCAAAGGATGTGTATTTGAGATTCTAACGCTGTATGTAGCTGCTGTAAATGCCGGTGTTACGTCATTGATGTCTGTGACATGTACCAACAATGACGCTGTTGAAGATTGACTGGTAAGATCAGATGCAGTAATAGTGCAATTAATAGTGTAGGTCGAATGAACTGGATCAACATTGAAGCTTGTTGCCATGGTAACGCGACCAGTAGCGGAGTCAATGGTGAGATACCCTGAATCTGCCCCACAGTTTAGACTGTACGAAACCACAGCTCCTTCTGGGTCGACTGCAAGGATGCCCGCATCTGGTAAAAGTGTACCACCCTGAAATCATATATACATATATATGGTAGCATTTTAACTCTTTAACCTAAGGCACAAATGATTAGCAATTTGTATCCAAAACTCACCCAATAGATAGTTGACCTATTTAAGCTAAATGGCCTTGCCAAACATTATCAGTAAGATAGCCCATTTACAATTTTGGGGGTTTGGGTTAGTATTTTTCATTTTTCTAGTTTTTGATAGAATATTCTGTAAATGAAGATCCTGATCAGACCCTGCATTATGAGTCTAGGTCTGGGAATAGGTCTGCACTGTTTATCTGTGTCCCATAAAAAGGACGCTAGGCTTATATGGGCTAATAATATAAAAGCACAAATGGGAATAAATGCATTTTCTACAGTCTGCCACATAGAAACATGCAGCATATGGCAATCAATTAGTATCAGATTGTCCCAATGGACGTGAATGAGTAAGCATTTAGCGATATGAACCCCTCAAACGATCAATTTGTATCTGATAGTCCCAAAGCAGCCTATTGTGAAAATAGCTAGTTACATGAATCATAATTAATGATAAATTTGAATAGACCTGGAATACGAGAATGCTAAACTTATTAATGAAAAGCATTACAAATAATTATCAATTCATAATCATCAGAACCAAAGGAGGACTAGAATGTGAGTTAGGTATCGACATCAATCACAAATAATGATCAATCTGTATCCAAAACTACCAAAAGACAAGAATGGGAAAAGTGTTAGCCATATAAACGCAAATTGTAAACAATGTGTAATCAACAGTCCCAAAGAACAATTATATAAGTTAATCATCAACATGCAGCACAAATAAATATCAATTTGTAATCAACAAAAGAACAATAATATGAGTAAGTTATTGACATACATCACAAATAATTATCAATTTTAAGCAACAAAAGAACAATAATATGAGTTACATGTAGTTAGCGATATGAATCACAAACTTTGGTCACTTTGCATCAAATACTCCAAAAGGAACAATTTGAGATAAAACAAACATGGTGGTCAAGAGTGAATGCTACCTACTGGGACTTCTGGTGTATAAATCTGGTATCCTACATTGGTGAATACTGGTTCCTCGTCTTTGCCTACAATCTCTATTGTCAGTGTTTCCTGGGGCGAATCATGCTTCCCATCATTCACTGTCACATCTAGTACACATGTAGTTGGAGCCACAGTTTCAAAGTCAATATTTGACAGAGTTGTAATACTTCCATCTAGTCAAATAAAATGCAAATGCTGATAGTTAGATTTCACTTGACATGCAAATGTTCCTTAGTGAATGGTAACATTGCTGACATTCATTTAATCAAATTTCATGGGACCAGATTTTTCAGTATGAGTTATATAAATACATTATGGTATCTTTTTTTGATATTCAAATGTTCACATCAAATATCTTGCAATGCACTGAGTGCAAATACATGCTGACCATGCAATAAGAAAGTTATTTTATATACTTGTCATAGGTTGAGATAAAACAGAACAAAACACTTTATTATATAACCTGTAAATAGACATCTTTTGATTGGCCCAGATGCCTATCCACTCGAGTCCATAAAACTACATATCACATGGTCTGCTGGTTTTTGCCATTCAATATTAGTTACTAAAATTAGACTTCATGGAAACTTTCCACAACAGGTGTGCTTTCAGCATGAAACTTGCATGATTTGCTGTATTAACAATTCAGTGAGTGACAGCAGCACGAATTTCACAAGATTTGGTGTTTCATCATATACATGCAATTCAGACTCTGCTGTTGAATATAGTAATTAGCAGAACTCTTAAATGAACTAATGAACTCTTCTTTCTGGATTGATGCAATAAACTTGGAATGGTCCATTGCATATTTCAAGGGGTCACAGGTTTTAACTTCTAAACAAAATTGCAGTTTTCCCCTGAAGATCATTTTTGTCTAAGTAAACAGGGTAGACCCTGATGAAATGCCACATTATGCGGCATTTAATCTGGATCTTCTCTGTCTGCAGTTGTAATTACAAAAAAAGTATTCATTCATTCCTCTTTTAACTGAATGAAATCAGTTAGTCATCATGTAAAAAATGAAATTCAAGACTGTCCAAGACACAGTCCATAGCTAATATTTTGTTGTTGTTGCTGCTTTTTTTTGTTTAGAGAAATTATATAATAAAACAATTGTTGACTATTGAGGCATTGGTACTCTCAGGTCGATATCACATCATGTCCAATGCCTTAATAGTCAACAATTGTATAATATATTTTTCTATGCTTTATTTCAACCTATGACATATTAAAGGGTCACAGTTTATAATTATGCTGCATAATTTGGGTCTTCACTGTTTGCTAAATTACCTGTTTGAGAGTTTCCTGTCTACAGATGGTTAATGATATATGTATATATGTTAAGAACAAAAAGTAACCAGAGAAATACTAGCAGGATTGTTAGCATTTTACCAGTCCAAAGCTTTCAAAGGTTTGACTACCAACCAAGTATTTTGTAAGTTTTGGTAACCATAGCAACCTAGAATTATGTGCATCTGACAAAACGTTATGTAATGATGATATCTATCTTTGATCTTTTATGGACCTAGCTGAACAATTTTGTATTCATTTTCGAATCCATAATTTGCATAGATGTTTCAACTGTTTCGGTTACCAAAATTGTCAATCAAGAGAAGCATAAAATAAGCATAATTGTCATATTCCACTCAATCATTATTTCAATTTTTATTAAACACGTTTAAACTCTTTCCAAGTTATCGCAGAATCAGGACTTTAACACAATATTCCTAAGTATGGGTTACCATAGCATCCAAGAATTTGTGTTAAAATGTGTTTTATGTTCTAATAGGAGAGATGATTCACTATTTTGCAATTTTATATTGACAAAGTGTTGACAAATTTCACAACAAGAATGTTTCCAGGTGAGGACATGGTATTTCACCAGGACAGTGCTTTGATCCTTATGTCAAAGCAGACGTCAGCTTATATGTGTTACCAAAACATGAACTTTTTATAAGTCAAGAGTGGATGTTCAAAAGTCGAGATACCACCTGATGGACTTTGTAATCTTATGGATCCTCAATGACACTTACAGAAGCAAACACCTACACTTTGGCAGGCCTTAAAAGAGCATTATGGGACACATGGAGAAATCTTGAGCAATGCAATCTGTAACCAATAAAACACTGCTCTCATGGCCTAAGCTATGTAGACTGATCTACAACTTTCATGCATAAAATTAAAAACCTTTTGCAATGAAATATTTATTACATGAAATTGATAGATATAATAAAAGTGTGACAAAACTGGTAGTATTCTGTCCACTTGCCAACTTTTGTGGACATAGCTCATATTCTTATTTATTTTTATATCCAGGCCTCGAGGTTATAAAACTGGAGTTCATTCTCAAAATAAAGTGCAATGATTGGCTGCTTGCTGACACGTGTCCGCAAGCAGCCAATCATTGCACTTTATTTTGAGTCTCAGACTGTACTCATGTTTTATTATCTCGAAACCAGATTTTGTATAGTATTTTAACACGTATCTACTTTCATAAAAAACTAAGTTCAATGTCAAATCAAAAGGTTAAAAGAATGTGTAATGTCCATAATAATGCCCCTTTATTCACATATCAGCTGGTATTCTTTTTGAGCTATAACATAGTGCTGATTTCTGCCACTGGACAGACTGTTAGCCTATAGTCTTTGTCTGGAGAAACTGATAGAGAATGATAAGGTGTTATTTAATTACATATTGTTTAATCACAATGATTACATTATAATGATAACCACATGAAAACAGGTACTATACACGATTCACCTATACTGTATTTATTTTTTCCTAACAATCAAATTGTTTCTGCTGCAAATTTTAGATTATTTTTTTTCTTGACCTCAATCGAATTTTGTGTGTGTTTAATGTCCTGACATCAGCTAATGGCATATGGAGACTGAGCCACAGCTTAAAGCTACAACCAATAGGTAGTGAAACCATGGATTGAACTGCGACCCACCCCTGGTTTATAAATCAAGTGGTTTACCCACCTCATCAAGTTTAATAAAATCATGTTCAGACAGTCATTTTCAAAGTACATGGCAGTACAGGTAAATTGAAAATACTAGGTGAGTGTCTTTTGATATCAAGTTTACCAGGCAAGGCTTTGAGAACGCTTGTTGACATCACGAGGCTCAAAGCCAAGCCCAGTAAACTAGATATCAAAGACGCCAACCTGGTATTCTATTTATCAATTTGCCCATTGTTTCACTCTTCAAACTAGCGATTATGATAGAGCCCGTTTCTACATGCTTACTGGGATAAAATTTGACCTCTACTAATCTTTGAATTATACCTGGAATTGCTACACTAAATAGAGAGGCACAAGCTGGCGGTCCATACACGGTGGTAAATGTTGCTGTGTCATTCTCTGGGTCATAGGTCATTATTTTGAAAACTTCAGCTCCAATATCCACACCTTCTACGACGTTTAAAGGAGCTACTGGCAAATTAGTGCAAACTGTTTTTACATTTGTTTCTAAAAAAGACAGAAAATACAACACATTTTCATATGATAGGAGCTTGCAAATACCCCTGTGGTAGGTATGAACGGAGTGTGTTACAAACGTCCAATGTAAATTATGCAACATAACGAACATCTTAGGGATTGAATTTCCATCTTACTAATGCTACTTTACCCAAGCTGTGACGTCATTATACAATTGATGTATTCTTTTAGGTTAAAATCAAGATTTGTTTACCCAAAAATAGCGATGTTCACAGAGGCAAAGCAGAGATGAACATAACCATCGAGGATTAACTAATCAATTTATTAAAAAATCAATTCTTTTGCACATCTCATTAGAGTTTCAGAAACTTGAAAAGCATGCAATTGTTGAAATAATCTTGTTTCAGTGCACTAGAATCATCTGGATTGAGTAAATTTATAAGTATGGAAAGACTATGTAAAAATATGAAAAAGAGACAGTGTCATATAACAAAACAATTGGTGCAATCTTTTTCGGTTAACATCAGGATTTGCTAACCAGAGAATAGTGATGTTCTATACACTAGGCCAAAAAAGAAACGCCGTATCTAAATGTACATTGTATACGGAGGGTCTTTCACCAATCTCTCGCAAAAGATTTGTCACAGTTTGAGTGCTGATTCTTGTGTTATAGGTCCCTAGCTACCACTCTCACCGTACGAAATTGATTGAGCAGTTTACACTTACGGTTTTATCGATCTTGACGTCGTGTCATTACACGGTGACATCATGAACTTGCACGGTCAAGCATTTTTCCAACTTGTCAGAAACGTTTTCTTCGAGGTTGGATCGTTCTTGCATGACATCGATATTGTTGGCCTATCACTGATGGCATCACTTTAGCTTGTAACATTCTTATCGCCCTTTGCATTCAAAATTTGCACATCTTTTTATCGTAAATTAGCAATGTGTAATTTTTAATATTTAGTTTTAAAATGTCTTCAAGCAAACTGGATATTCAACTAGGGGTTTTAGTAGTTAGAACTTGTGTAAATCTAAATAAAATGAATGTGCACGTGAAAAACTGTAAAATAAAAAATCAGCCAGTACACTAGTTTGGGTTAACAGAGCTTAAAAAACAATGGGATTGATGTGTGGCAGGAATAGTAGCGAAACATAGAGAGAAAATGAAATTTTGTTACCCTCATTGAACACGCATTATTTTAAATCTTTACATGTGACATTTCTTTTTTTTGGCCTAGTATATATATTTTTTCAAATAAGCCTTTCCCTACTTATATATTTACTTAATTCAGATGTTCCTAGTGCACTGAAAACAATTGCTTTTCAAGTTTCTGATCATCTAATGAGATCAGCAAAAGATTTGATTTTCTCATAAAATGAACAAGTTATTAATTCAAAACATTTAAACTGTGATATACATAAAAAATCACGCTATCTCTTGAGTCAATTTTAATATCCATTTAGCTGTCAGGCAGCAGTTAAAGAAACTTGATGTCTATCTGTCCTGGGCTAAATTTAGTTCAATCTATCTTTAGCTGTCTGTCAGCACTGACAAATCCTGATGTCTACCTGAACTGTGTTGATTTATCTTATCTATGGTAGACATCAAGATCTGTCACAACCAGTCAAATCTAGTTTCAGTCAATTAGAGTAAGTCTTTTATAGGAGTCATATAACAATATGTTATGTCAGGATCATCTGGGAGCTTTTTTTTTAAAAAAAAGTAATAATGAAATGGAATAGATAATAATGTCCCTTTTAAAATTGTTTGTCATCACTATACCAAACGGTTCCTTGGGACTGATTTTTTTCTATCCTACCCTCACATGCATGATAATTCTTGGAATAATTTTGTGTTGTGAAGTCTCCTTGGCATTAACAAGTACTATCCATGTGGGTTTATGGTTTCATGTTGGGGAGCACCCGACGATTTACCGACAGTGGTTCTCGTTTAAAACACCCTAGAGATGGGGCTAGGGCTTTGAGTCTAATCTGACAGACTAGGAGAGGTGGAAACCAAACTATGGACCACTGAATACAAGAATACATTTTGAGTGCTAAGTTGGCGAAAATAAACTACTCACCATTGATAGTAATGGTTAAAGGTGGTGATGTCACCGTTGTAAAGCCATCATCTACTGAGAAAACGATGTCATAACTCAACACTTCGTGCAAGTACAGATCTTCAGTGGTGAATATTTCCAAATCTGAAATAGAGATAAGGTAAATATTCTAAAACTATGAACACTTTTTTCTTTCTATTCTCAAATAAAATGTTGGTTTTCAGGGTTAGAATTTACAAAATGCATAGAAGGGCAAAAAAAGAAAGACCCAGATCAGACTGCTTCCAAAGAAGCAGTCTGATTTGAATCTTTCTTTTTTGCTATTCTGACCTGCCATGTTTGAACTTTTAGGCAGGCAACTAGTGTAGGACATTTTAGAACGTTTACCGTAACAATTATCAACAGTTTCTCAAAAGGAAAATTTACCAAGTCATCTTGATTTATTGTCAAAGCAATACATAACAATACTTTTTGTGGAAAATACAGTGTTTATGCATTCATTAACAAAAAGGGCTAAATGGGCTTAAATTACAATCATACAGCTTAAATTTTATATTGTGGACATTTTTGAACTCACGTGCTACTTAAATTTTGCAGCAAATCTCTTTCATGACAGTTAAAGTTAATCATCTGTCAGCAGACATTTCCCATCATATGTCAAGCCTTAAAACAAAATCCCCTTTTCGTATCTCGTTTTTCTGCCTCCATGCAAAAATTATTGAAGACTGGCTTCGTTACTGTAACATGTAAATATTTTATAATTTTTATCCATCCAATGGGGACGGGGTTAAAAATAATAACAGGATTGTGGTAATTTACAGGCATATGGCAATCAAAACTCATAGAATGAAATTGATAGATATAGTTGCTTTAGAGAAGTTAGCAATTAATGACACACAAAAAAATACAAAAAAAATATTTTGCACTTTATCGCCCATTTTGACTCAGTCAGGGGAAGTAACTGAAATATTATTGGGTTGATCTTGGCATAATTTGAAGGATATCGAACCTCCATGCCTTACTTATCATTTATCAAATATGACCAATGGGTACAGATGGTTGGTTCCAGATGTATGAAATTGAAGAAGCTTAAAGCAATTATCCTCCGGCTTTGGTGGGGTAAAGGGGTGGGGTAACCTGGGTTCCAGTCTGGTCATTGATTTCCGGGTTTTTTTTCATTTCTTGGTCAAAAAGGACAATATCTATTGAAATTGATAACGGACTATCAATACCTACCGAAACATTTGATGTGTAATCCTTTTAAGAATAATAGCATATTAAAGAAAATATTGGCACAAAATATTGACGACTGTACCCAGGCTAGGGATGATAAAGATATTAGCAAACAGCATCTAGAAATGTTTTCTGAATGTGTAACAAAAATACCAGTATCACATAGGCTGGCCTATATAAACTCTTCATCTACTTACCATTGTTGATGTCAAAAGGACATGATACTGGGAGACAGCTCACCATAGCCGCTGTTAATGGATCATTTTCAGCGTCACTTATATTTGCTGTATAAATAACCTCTGAAATTCTTGTTAGAAATGCGCTGATAGTTTGAGAGCCTAGAAAGATGAAAATAATGAAATATCTTTGGGAAAATGGATTATAATATGAATGATCAACTAAGGTGTTGTTCAGAGTGAACAGCACATTAGTTGTTGATTGAAAAGAAAGCAAAATATTTTACATGTTTTGTGGTATGATTGTTGGTGCTCTTTCTAGTTTAGCAATCATCGTGCTGAGGAAGAGCTGGTTCCTTTCTCTGAAGATTGATTTGTCGAAACAAATAGTGCAGATTCTGATTTAATGCCGCATTACATCAGTGTTTGCGGGGTTTGCAAAACTATTGTTAAGGGGTTTTCGATCTGCAGAAAGTTTATAAGCGCATAGATATTTTATTCTGAATATTTCAATACACTTTGCATAGTGTTTGGTATGTCCTTTGTTCGGAAATTGCCATCAGTGTTTGCTAATTTGATTTAGAGATAACTTGCCAAGGATCATACCGGATAGGTGGCAATCGAAAACATTAATACTATCGACATAGTTTTCGATTGCCATTTGTCACCAGCCGAGCGACAAATGGCAATCCAAAACATTGTTTCTAGCTTTATTTTGATCCGCGTTCATCGATTGTTAAGAGCGTTTTCCATTACCGTCTATCTGGTTGGAGGATCTAAATACTGATGCCGAATTCTAAGATGGTTACATGATACCAAGTGCAGCAAACATTTATATTTACAAAAAAGAGAAGAAAAATAAATAAAGTTTTCCAAAGACACAATGCTTTTGTGTTTCACTTGTGACACAGTGTGTAAAAATGATGGACAATATATATTAACGCTTTAAGCGCCAATCACGACTGCAGCAGACGACAAATTTTACGACATCTTTCCCAATTTTTGACAAAATAAGGTATGATATTACATGAGAATCGTCTGCCAGCAAATTATAGGTGGGGCTTTAAGGTTTTAAAGATCTTTCACATTGAATTCCTTATTGCAATGTCTTACCTATCCAGTTTTCAAATACAGGTGGGCTGTTTGGACCCACATTGATTGTCATATTCTTGGTATCACTAGTGATGCCATCAGTACACGTCAGATCTACGTCATAAGTTGTAGTAACAGCGTATCGAACTGTAGCAATTGCCTTTAGATATACAGCTATATCTGAAAATAAGAACTAAACATATGATGGTACGTTTTATCCATTGTTAAGGCATTCTTTTAACACAAATTCGCACCCTGTCATTGGGCCTGAACCTTTGCCTACTTCAAAAGTTTTGCCTTGTATAAAAAAAGAATGGAAACATTATACCCAGTTTTTGTGGCAGTATTTGGTGTAACCTTTTAACGGCTTCAAAAGATATTTTCTATTTTGATCTTATTGATCTTGAGAATAACCACATCAATAACAGGTAAAAATGCTGAACTTTTACAATTGGAGAAATGTTGGCTTTAAGTTATTTAGTAGAAAAGTTCGTGTAAGTTTAAACCAAAACGGATGGCAGCTATTTTACAGTGTATGTGCCAACAACAAATGCCCTGCTAAGGCTTGCAAAAGTTCAGACTGGCCTATGTCTCCGCTGGTTGCCTTAGACACAAAAGTCTTGCTTTAATGAATTCTGTAAATATGCATGAGATCCAGGCGGCGATATTGATCGCATCTCTTTTTTGCACGAGCTTTCGGTACTTATCACTGCTAATAAGCGCCTATGCTGACATATCCATAAAAACTAGGGGTATAGCTTGACTTTTCGCTTACTGCAAAGACGGCAACTTTAATATTCATATCTGGGTGTGGTTCGGCTATTCTATCTGCTAAGGAAGGGAAATCATGTTTTATTGTTAATTTGGTAAAGAGTTAAAAAGCTTGTTGAGCCGCGCAAACGTGCGTACATTTCATGAAAATCCTAACCATATACACACCGAACTCACATTTATTAACCCTTAAAGCGCATTATCACAAAAATTATGTTTTTGTCGTCCACTAAACTATTTGAAGCCACATAGATAAACAGTGTCGACCCAGATTAGACTGCTCCTCTAGGAGCAGTCTGATCTGAGTCCACAATGTTTGCCTCCCTGCTTATGTTAAATAGACATTTTCAGATGCAGTTATGTTGCTGGCGTTTTAAGGACTAAATAATGACTGAGGTTGTGGCACAAGATGATACAGTTACTTTTGAATAAAACCACGCCTCCTTTTCAGCTTTTACCTATGCCTAAGGTTGACTAGTCCTAATTACGCATTCATGAGGCGCCGCCTTTACAGTAAGTGAAAAGTCAAGTAATATCAGCAATAAAGAATACTAGGTGAGTGTCTATTGATATCAAGTTTACCAGGCAAGGCTTTAAAAACGCCAGTAAACATCGCGAGGCTTGTCGAGATATAGAGAATACTATGTGAGTGTCTTTTGATATCAAGTTTACCAGGCAAGGCTTTGAGAACGCTTGTTGACATCGCGAGGATTGCCGGGATAGAGAGAATACTAGGTGAGTGTCTTTTGATATCAAGTTTACCAGGCAAGTCTTTGAGAATGCTTCTTGACATTGCGAGGCTTGCCGAGATATAGAGAATACTAGGTGAGTGTCTTTGATATCAAGTTTACCAGGAAGGCTTTGAGAACGCTTCTTGACATTGCGAGGCTTGCCGAGATATAGAGAATACTAGGTGAGTGTCTTTGATATCAAGTTTACCAGGAAGGCTTTGAGAACGCTTGTTGACATCCCTGGGCTTGCCAAAATATATAGAGAATACTTGGCGAGTGTCTTTTGATATCAAGTTAACCAGGCAAGGCTTTGAGAACACTTGTTGACATCGCAAGGCTTGATATCAAAAGATGCAAACCTGGTATTCTATTTAAATTCAGTGTCATTAGCGACGTCATTCAAAAGTGCAATGTCATCATGACCTGATAAAGGCACATGCCATGAGATAGACAATGTTTATTAGGCAACTTGCAACAATACAGAACTTTAATATGAAAAGTAACTGGTAAATAGTTATACCATGGCTTGTCCGCCTACAAGTATGTGGAGATAATCCAAGAGCTTAGGTGAGTGTATTATCTTACATACAGGTGGACAAACACGGTAACACTATTTTATATCACCTATATAAGTGTAGACCTTACACTTCACGAGATATTCGAGCTAATGTTGGTAAGGGTAGAATAACTTTTGATCTGAAGAGGCAAGTATATGAGCAGACTCACATGAACCTTTGCTGCTCGCTCATGCGATCAGTTCTAAAATCTCGTGCACTGGGGAATGTACTAACCTAATGTTGGGGTGAGCTTTGTTATGAAAGGATTGCCCTCTGGCCTTACAGGCGTATAGCTTGATATGGTACATGAGTGTGGTCCTGAGGATGAAAATGTAGGAGTGAACAGCCACATCTCTGAATTCTCTGACTCTGACACGTTGGCGAAAGCTGGTAGGTTTGTGATTACCAAAGGCTGAAATTTAAATTTTTGATATTTGATTATATTTTTTAGACTGTTTCACTTGATATCAAACTATGCAACAAGATTCCCTGGTATTGCATGTCTGGCATAAACTTGACTGCCCTTTTAGGCGCAAACTAGGGCGTAGCTAGAACGCTAGAATAGTTGCCTGTGTCAAAGGTAGACTACTGAAACTATATAGCAGTGATTATCACCTCTCGTATCTTATGCTATAATCACATTAAGTGATTGCACCTGAATGTGTACAATTTTCATTACCATTGTGCGTGCTAAACGTAATCGGGCCTACACATATGGCAAAAACGTTCTAAAAAGTGTAATATTTCTCATCGTTTGCACTGATCTACATGCTTTGGGACAGAATCAAAGGAAAATCGGTTTTTTACTCAAGCTTTAATGTCGTTTTGTATCGACTTTTATGTGTATATAATCAGTCTTGCCTAATTTCGTATAGTGTCTTTTTTATACTGGATTCTGAAAATGACTCTGACATCTACCTATTGTTTAAGCAAAAATATACACAGAATAAAACCTTCACACAAGATTTCGAATTTTTTTCCGATGAAAGGATTAAACCTCATGACTCTTGTTGTTTGTGATTTGTGATTTTGGCACTTTCAGTTCAAACACTCTTGCTATTTTGTTTAAGAAAATGACATACCTCTTTTGTGACAGTAACTATTATCGCGACAACACCTGTGTCCCCGCAATGGTCTACTACCATGAACTTTAATGTGTATGTACCGGCAACCAAAGTGTTCTGGACCTCAATTAATGCTGAAAATCAAATTAACAAATCATCTAAAATTGCTGTTTTAGAACTAAATGTATTTCTTTTTTGTTATATTGTGATATCCCTATAAATTTGAAAAAGCAGAAACCATCATTTATGCAACCACCTAGATATACATTAAAATATGATAAGGCCAAATTGAAGAAAAAAACATAATAGTATTATATAGCAGCATTTTATCTGGGTCCACATTTTGATAAATTTCACTTACATGTATGTAATGAGGCCATAACAACGCTGAATATATAGGGCGAAATCTAAGCCTTTTCACGTCCCAAAAATAACTTTTAGTGCCATTTGATATAACGAATCTAACATTCGTGCTCCGGTTTTGTTGTATTAAACTCATTGCGAAAAATCACTAAATGCTCAGCGAGCCTCGCATTTTTTTTCCTTTTCCCGGCTCATTTTGATAAAATCATTGCAAAAAGACGATAAAACCCCACATTTTATATTTTATCCCCAATTAGTTTTATTAAACTCGTTGCGAAAACTTGGTTAAATGCTCGGCAAGCCTCGCATTTTATCTCTTTTTCCCCAACTCGTTTGATAGTTGTACATTTTATTGCTTGTTCGCAACGAGTTTGATAAATTCATTGATCCATGAGCGCTCATGTCAGATCCTCTACATGCGCGGATCCAGAAAGTTTCATCAGGTGGGGTTTGGGGCGGTCATCGTATTTCACAGAGTGCCGTACAGACCTCCCTTGAGAAGAAATTTGACCGAAAGTGACCTATTGCTTCTTGATGTGGGTCTGTACCAGTATTTCTAAGAAAACCTATAGCCACTTGTGATTTTCCAGGGTGTCTGGACCCATTGTAGCCCTCCCCCTTCTGGATCGAAGCATGTTCTTTATACTTACATAGAAGTGTGTTGTGACTGAAGTAGAAACTAGTAGACAACATATAGGTCTTTAAGGATGGTATATCCTCTGGGTCGTCGTCGGTGTAGAGTAGGGGGTAAATAGGGGTCCCTATAGCTGTGGTGTCTGTTATCGATACTGTGGTGACTGGGCTGGTAAAATAAGGGGCCATATCTGAAATAAGTCGGAAAACAGAACATAAAAATATTTACTCTAAGATTTTCATTTACCAGAATATCTCCATGTCAATGTGACAGCACGGAAATACGTCTCTAAAGTAGACTTGAAATGAATTGGGCCGGTGTCCAGTTAAAGGTACAAGTTAGCATGTATGCCCATCGAATACTCTGATCAGACTCTGCATCAGAATGTCAGGACAGCCGACACTTCTCGATCACCTAAAACAATAATCAAACTGAATAATAGAGCACTAATAGAAGTATTATACGACAGTCTGTATGCCTAGTCATAAACCTGAATATAATTTTATAACTACGGCTTCGTATTTATTTGCATGATGGTGGGCCAGTCTTCAGACCCAGTGGTGCCCCTCACTTAAACATTTCATTGGTGGGTTGGGGTTGGTAACAGCTGCGTAGGCTTTCGATGCTATGGCGTTCTAAGCGATTCCAGAAACACCATACGTTCGCATGTGTAAGAGTAGCATTTAAATTTAGATACTTCTTAGATACAGTGGATTCAGAGCAAGGGAAGCAAATCATCATGGCACTCGACCAAATAAGCGCACATGCCCCTATAAGCGCACATCGGTTACTGTTTGTATTCTTTATATCATATGAACTTCTAGCATATCAAAATACCACCAGCTGGTGACACCGTATTGGACATAAGTACCACACACAATCCTATAGATGCACACTGGGTACTGTTTGGATTGTTTATACTATATGAACTTCTAGTTTTCTGTCAATCTCGTGATGCAGTTTACACAAGGCGGTACTTCTTTTGTGGATCTTTTATGTTTTTTCTGTCTTGTGTTTGCTATGCCTTTGTACGCGTCTGTTTATATGTGCCTTGTGGTCACCTGCTGGGAAAGGGCTGACCTCTTGGCTCTCGTTTGTGGTGTCGTACTGTGAGTTTGTTACTTTCCCATTGGTATCCTGGGTCAGGTGTGTACTAGATTGTATCGATACCTGATCTTTGCACCCTTACTTACTAATAGCACCCACTGATGATACCCTATTGGACAAAAGTACCACACATAATTCTATAAGTGCCCACTGGGTACTGTTCAGATTGTTTATACTATATGAACTTGTAGTTTTCGGTCAATCTAGTGATGCAATTTCATAATCAATATGGGCTTAAGGGGAGCGCAGTGGCTCAGTGGTAGAGTGCTTGACTCGAGACCGAAGGGCTGCGGGTTCGAGCCTCACCGGCGTCACTGCGTTGTGGTCCTTGAGCAAGACACATTTATCCTAGCTTAGTACTGGTTCAACCCAGGAAGACTCGTCCCTGTTTAACTGAAAGATTGTTGATGGAACGTAAAGAATCAATCAAACAAACAATATGGGCTAATCATGTGGGTGAAAACAGTGTTAATCCTGATCAGCTGGCTTCTGATGAAGCCAGCTGATCTAGATATACACTGTTTTCTTTTAAAGGTCTAGAAGTTTGAAAACCCTTTGCGCATATGGCTATTATTATGTCTACTATGGTACTGCAACTCGTATTCAAGTTGCAATATTACACCTACTTGATGCGACAACGGCGCCGATAGCGTAGTCTCGACTGTTCCAAACACCTGTTGTGCCGAAATTAACGAACTGGCCGACACTTGGCTTAGCTGTTGCTAACGTCATGGTCCCGTCTGCACCCCACACGTCGTAGCTGATCATGTCAAAGTCCGAGTACCTGTATGAAATAAGAACCGATACGCCAAGTTATTGCTTTATTCTAAGATCCACTTATACAGTCACACATAAGTTAAGCATCGCCTTAATAGTTTCCTAGAAAACGAAGGAAGCTTTCCAGTCATGAATATTTTCTTGGTTTATTTATTAAAATAGATAAAGTGGTGACAATTTACATCAATTGTCTAATAGTGTAGGTCGAATTGCTGATGAGATACGAGTCATTTTGTAGGTACAGGCCTACTTTCTTTAAAATCGCATTAACGCCCTCCCCTAGCTGAACCTTACAGAAATTTAACTTAAATTGCTATATTTTCCTGCAAACAATAGTGATATCATTGTGATGCATTTTTTAAAGTTCTCATTTTAATAAAATCATTCCTGACACATTTGGGCCAGATAACATGCATGGACTATCATGAAAAAACCTTAACTAAGTAGGAAGCAAGAATTTTTGCTCAAGTTGTCTCCCCTGATTACCTCTTGGTCATATTTTTAATTCTAACTGCATACATTGATGTCAAGGAAGATCCCAAATCATGAGAAGATGCTTTTGGATTGGTTTGTACCAGTTTGGCATCCTTAACATGTTTCTCTACAGATTTGTATGGATTTTTCTTTAATTTGGCGGCCATCTTGGAAATATGCAAATTGGATAGTGAAGACGCCATTTTTCAGCTTGCCAACATTGGTTTTTGGATTCAGCATACCAAAATACCCATAATAGGCATCTCAAAACCTTTTCTTCACAAAATGCCTTTACCTTCTTAAATAAGCGTCTTTTTCTGATTTTTTTCCTGACTATATTCAATTATCACAAAGGTAAACAACCAGGCATGGTAAATGCACACTTACCCCCTAAAAATGTCCATAATCTCTAGCCCATTATGATATTTTCAAAACGCTTAGACATGTAAAGTGTTAGTGTCACATTGTTACAATACCAAAGACAAATTCTGTCTGAAAATTTCAGATTCATATCTCTAAAACAATAAAAGTTATTGGTGTGTAAAGAATGTCTTGTTATATAGTGATAATGCAAAAATTATAAACACGAGATTAACTTTCACTATGATCCTCTATAACTGACATGAAACCTGGAGTTTGACAGAATCAGTTTGACACTATTTTTAAAAGTAAGTCTAGATAACTTCTGCGTTTTTTTGAATTCAAAGTAAGCATTTGGGGTTAAGCTGTGACACTTTTTAAGGGTATACCCCCAAAATAGGGGTCGGTGTATACAAGACACCGTATAAATTTAGCAAAATGACCAAATGATATTCTGATATGTTCAGCAGACCACAGAAAGACAAGGGTAACATAATATTACAAACTGGTTGTTCTTCTATGTCTGAGTGTATATATAAATCGTGACTCATATTTCGGACGAGACTTAAAACGCTTGATAATTCTGCACCAGGGTTATCCATTGCAGCAAACTCTAAGGTTTGTGGAAATCCTATGTAAGGGTCAGTATTATTTCATTTTAGTATTCATGATGTAAATGTGACATCAGAAAATAATGCACATTTTGGTGCTGTGACCAGGATAAAGTGTAACAGGTTCTATCACAGAACAGTGTTCTACATGAACAAGTGAATTTTAGAAACAAAGTTGTATGTCTATAATACGCATCCAGTATAAATATTGCTTTTAAATTAAATTTAGCATCAGTTTTACAGAACAGAATGAACAGAGATGATTTAAGCATTAAATAAGCAATAACTTTGTGGCTGATTAATTTTAACCAATAGGTGTGACGTGGTTAACTTTTGTGAACTGGGTTTTTAATGAAGCTTACAATTATGAAATCATAGATATAAGGTTCTTCTCCTGTATGAGTTGACTTGTCATAAGGTTTCTCTTCTGTATGAATTTACATTGTAATGTTACATATTAAGTGTAATATTGGTTAGATGTAGATTTAACGTTAGAAACTATATGTGTTAAGTAGAGTTGTCACCATATTGTATCCTTTTGGGTAATACTATTGTATAAGCACTTCATTAAATAAGAATCGTGGAACTTACTATCAAAGTTTAGTGTTATTTTGTTTGCCAATCCATAACAGGGAAAATACTTAACACATCAACTTCTACCGATAAACATACTAGCATGGTAATTCAAACTAAGTCAGTATTTAAGTATGTTTTACACTGAAACATAATTATTGTATATTTTTCATTCAATGAATTAGTACCATATGTTTACAACAAGTCAAAAAAAATATTTTACCGGTCATTGAATTTCATTAAATCTGGTCAACATATTCTTAACATATATGGGCAGTTTTTATGATGAAATGGTATCTTGACAAAGATCACAACATGCTAAAATTTGAATTCAAAATTGACTGAATACAAAATATACAGTTAAAAATTGGGGTACCATGGCATAACAATGAGTGCCCACACACTATCCTAATACAAACAAAGCCGTTTTAGTATCAACGAACTTATCAATGATATCGTTATTTCATACAACATTTTTGCCCCCGTTACATGATATGCCACTTACTATAAAACTGTTTATAACATGGTATGCTAAGGTGTGGTAGTGATATCATACATGACGTCATAAAGTAACAATGGAATTGCATAAAAACTCAAATGCACAATTATATAAAAGTCACACCCCAGGCAATTAAACAGCATTAAATCATCAAATTCCAAGCCTGGGCAGACCTCCATGTTAATTTCCCATACCTTGTAAGACCACTTTCCAGTTTAAACTTATTTTCTTTCTTTCTTTCTCTATATAATTCTAGACCCTCTTTCGAGTATTATCGGCAGGTGTACTTTGTACACTCCGGGTTGCAGGATGAAAGCCTTCAAGTAACCACATCGAAATTACCGTAGGGTTCTTTAACATGCACAGGGGGTGACTTTCCCTGCACAAGGGACATCCAGTTAACGTCCCGATCATGTCAGCTTAAACTACTATTGCGTATGCATCCTTTGTTATGTGAATTTAATATATATGCGAATGTTTAACATGAAAAATTTTCTGTCTGATAATAATAAAACGGGACTAATACTGACCCTAGTCTTGTTCGTTTTGGTTTGTTTACTTCAGATTTCCACGAGCCTCAGAGTTAGCTACAACGATTAACCCCAGGTGGTATGTTTCTGCTAAATTATGCGATACATAGATCATTTTCTGGGACATTTTTTTCTGAACATTTCTCAAAAATGTTTTGGCGATATATATCAAGAATGTCAGTCAAAAATTACATTGTACCATCTTTATCCACTAACTACCTTAATACGGTAACCTTAAAATTACTACGCTGGCATTTTGATTTGTTACCTTTAAGGCTGCTGGCTTGTAAACAATTTTGCACTAGGTGTGTCCTAAAAAATCATGGTTGTAAATTTGCTTTAATGTATTGAAAATTATCCGTTTTAAGACAGGGGTGGTCGATTTTGAAGGACACCAATTCAGCTGCAAGTTAGTTTTGATTCCTGATTCAACAGATTTGCGTCCTGGGCTTCTTTCACAATAGCACATTCATCATTGAACGATCCGAAATGAATCGACAGTTTGGTATGCTCAAATGTACACCCCTTAAAAGATACCGACATACCCAAACCACTCTGATTACTACAGTCAATATAGCTAGGAGGCTAAGAGCCAAATTTTGGCCTGATTGTGCTATTCCGGATACAAGCATGAAATTTGGCACAGTTGTAGACCATGACTGACTAAGCAGAATAGGATATAGAACCACATTGGGAAATGCCTACTGCGCATGCGCAAAGCATTTTCTGATTTTAGGCAGTTATCATAGAGCTTTCATACAGTTTGCCTTTAAAGAAGCGGTCATGTTGGCTGTAGAATAATAAAATGTGGCAGAACTGATGTTAATTGATTGTAGTGTAGTACTCTTCATTCTTTAATTGCTGCGTATGCGCATAAAATTTGAATTTTGTTCAAAGATGGTATTCTGTTTCTCTTTTATTATAAACTGCACAAAGTCCGATGCCCCTATCAAAGGACCAAAGCATGTATTCAATATACATGATATAGGGACCTACAAACCTGTTTAGATGCGCATGCGCAGTGGGTTTCTTTTAACTGGATGTTGTTTAGACGCTAAACAAAGCCCCATTTAGTTACAAGTATAAGCTTTCAAAAAAAGCTCTGTCTAAGCTGAACATATTAGACTTCGAGCTAAAAAAGGTCCTGCTCCCCCCCCCCCCCCAAGGGAATTTTGCAGACATATCCTATCTTGAAGAAAATTTCAAGCCGCATCTTTTAAGAGATGTTTGCACTCTGTGCTCCGGGGCGTTAGTCTCTGACAGCCTGTTACATATGTTACTGTAACAAACTAAGGAAAAAATCAAAATGAAAGTTTGAGCTACAGATAGAAGACATTGAACCATCTAATTATTCAAATTTCTTATGTAGTTTGCAAGCTGGATGCCTAAGCTACATAAAAGCAGCATTTTAAACAAAATTTCAGCCTTCAATGGTGTTATATGCGTTACATAGATTAAATTTCCCTTTGAAAGTTGAAATCGTGACTAACATCATTCATTTTACAGACAATTTGTGCATTTTTACAAGTGTTTTTAATCTTAGTTTACTATAATACTCATTTGACTAATAGAAAAAACAAAGTTTGCTTTTCTATCTCAAATACATTGTTTTATATGAGCTATTAAACAACCCTACCCCCAATTTTAAGTATCCAAATTTGGTATCTATTATTGAAGAAAAATATATGAAAATATTTGACGCTCGTGGATATCTTACATTTTTGGCACTGTCTTGCTAATGCAATAAAGAATCATACATTTGCAAGTTTGACATCAGGATCAGAGCACTTATTAAAGTATGTAACGTATGTTACATGGCATAATGAATGAGCTAGGAAATTTTCTTGGAAGTAAGAGATGATATTTCAGAAAAATTACCGTTTTTCACATGTTTTCCTATTAATCTCTAGCCTCTGGTGCCTTAGTCTTAGTAATTACAGTCATTGCTGATAAAAAGCCTATGGAATTGTGTTACCTATGTTATATATATCCTTTTTAATCACATATTTCCTTATGCCTATAATATTAAAAGATATAGACATATAGATAGAAAATAATAGTTCTCATTTAAATGACACAATTTAATAAATATTCCTATTAAATAAAATTATTCAAAAACAATCTTTATTCAAGTCACCCTCACAATGTCTATCATTGCGTCTGCTTCTATGGCAAAATAATCACCCATTTTATCACAACCAGTAGAATCATGGCATTGTATTAGGACTGCAAACTGAGTACAATCCTGTTCCTCTCCACCCCTTTAAGAAGTGTGCAGACATATCCTACCTTAAAGAACAATTCAAGCTGCATCAAATAAGAGATGTTTGCACTCCATTAACTAGGGGTTTAGCCCGTAATGGTATGATACGTATGTTACCATATCAGTTTAAGAATAAATGAATTGAAAGTCTGAGAAACAGAAAGGAGACATAAAACTATCTATTTATTTGAATTATTCATGTAGTTTGCATGCTGAATACCTTTGATACATAAGAAAAGATTTTTTAACAAATAAACAGCTTCCTATGGTGTTATATGTGTTACATTAATTAAGATTACTTTTTAAAATTGGTAATTGTGACAAACATCACTTATAAGCATTTCGTGTGATCCTCCTCTTTTGCCATCAAAAGACTTAATTTTCTTTGTATGTGTGGCCATTGCCAGAGTCAAACAACTTGACTCAGCCAAACTTGAATCCTTAGCATTCTTCAAATGCAGAAACAGCATGTCAGTGTCATGGGATCAAACACCTGACTAAATATGGGTTTAATGCCACTTCACATATATGCATACAACGGAGTATGACTCTGGTATATATCTCTTCCTGTGAAGTGGCAAGAGCAATCTAACTGCAGCTGCATCTGCATCTGTGCTAGTCAAATGATAACTTTGCTCTGATTTTGCAAAATCTATGTCTCTACCGTGTACCTCTAAGAATACTTTAAGATTTCTGACATTGGTCAAACAGAAATTCGATAGGCTGCTTTTTTGCATCATTTGCCATGGAACCTATCCAGTCTTTTGGTGCTTAAGTCCTCAGGTCTTAGATCAATAGTATTTTGCTGCGCCCAAAGAACTTTATAAGTTTTCTTTAGTTACAATGTTGACTCTTGATGGCTTTGGCAGACCGTCTGAAACAATTTCTGTTACACCTTGAAAGTTATCTGGTATAAGAGAAAGAATATGAAGTTGGACATTGCCATCAATTATGTTTGCAGTAGGTTGTTTTTTGATGTCAGTACATTGAAGCATGTCTTAAAATAATGTAAAACCTATGATTTCTCAGTTTTTACAGCCATATCATTAGCTGTTGCATTCAAAAGAAGGAAAGTGGACTATAGGTAGAATGGGATAACCAGTAGTTCTATATTATGCTCTACGGAAAATTTATACAGAGTAAACAAGTTGATAAGGTGCCTCATTTCATGATCCATTGAAAACACTGAAATTGAAAACACTTGCCTCTGACTGTGTAATCAAAAAGGATGTCACGACAATGCCCTTGCTCATTTATTATGACGAATTATATATGTTACATCCTTTAATAAGCGCTCTTATCTTAGAAACTTAGTGAATAATTGAATTGAAAGGGTCTATTTGCGCTCTGTTCATCCTGCATTTCATTGCTTTACCTGCTGTGATACATCTAGTTTGTTTATCTGAAGGGAAAGAGTTACCTCGGTTTCAGCACTTCAGAAGTTCTAAGACTTCAAATAAGTTTTTGAATGCTTGGGGAAAGATAATAAGTGCAGAGACATTATTAGATGAAAAAATGTTTGTTGCATGTATGGAAAGGCTACATTTATAAAAGTTAACCGGCTAAGATATGATTCTTTATCACAGAAATATCAAGGTACATTAGTCCAGGTACTCATTGCTCTTAATGGCATAGTTTCCTCCTTGTAAAGCTTTAGTCTTTCTCCTACTTGCAGAGTATCACTTGAAACACATACTCAAAGAGCCAACTGTTAGGAATTCATATCAGTTTCTGAATGTTCCAAGCCATAAATGGCAAAATTGGAAAGTTGATAATGGCTCATCAACTTTGAGTGGACTGGTGGTAAAACTGAATAACAGTAAATGATTGAAATATTGTGTGATGATTTTACTAGTTGCAAGGAGGCGTGTGATAATAATGATTACCACAGAAGCAGACAGCGACAAACGTTTAACATGAGTGTTAAATCGATGAGAAATAGACTGGACCATTTCATTTATTGTATTTTCTTGTATAAATGAAAAACTATCTTTTCTATTTGTGGCTCTATATTTAGCATTATATGCACCGTATAAGGAAATGTGTCCAAAAGGTCATTGATAACATCTGTAAAAACAGACCATGTGACCATCAGAAATGAATATAATTTCTAGTGTTTTGGCACCAAAGACTTATAAGTACACATTAAGTGTCCTGATCTTAAACTTAATGACATCTTGCAGATATATGAGCAAGACAGACTAAGAAAATGAAAAATATCCACATGCTGTAATCACTTTCATGTGTTTTACTTAAAAGGTAATAATAAAATTCGCTTCTCTGTAAAACTGGGAGTAGGGCTGTGTATTAGCTCCTATAAGACAATATATTTAAGATAGAAAAGCAAACTTGGTTTTTCCTATTCATCAATTGAGTATATGTTTGAAAATCTAATAAAACAATTTTAAACCAAGTCATAGAGTTGTTTAACTAAATGACGATAGCCACAATTATAGCTTTTAAATTATAATTAGTTTCATGTAACGCACATAACACCACAGATAGCCGTATTAATGTTTAACAGCTTCCATATGTAGTAAAGACATCCAGTATAAAGACTATAAGAATGTCAATTTATTAGATAATTTTAATGTCTTCTTTTAGTAGCTCAAACATTCAAATTTCTTATTTTCAAATTGATATAGTAACATATGTAACAAGCTGTTACAGGCTAACGCCCTGACTTACAGAGTGCAAACATTTCTTATTAAATGCACCTTGAATGGTTACATAAGTTGTAATTTGTCTGCAGAATTCCAAAGGGGATTAGGATGAAGCAGGCCCTTACTCAGCTTGATGTCAAAATACTGTTTTGATGATTTTACTTATCACGCTAACATATGTAATGCTCTCTGATCTTTAAAACTTGATGACAACTAGCAGATATATATGTCTTTATCATAGGAGCCAGTTTAAAATCCCTAAAAAATGTAAGATATCCAACAGCTGCAAGTTTTTTCACAATTTTAGCTCAAACTTTAAAACTACATTTCCTTTATTTGATATAGTAACGCATGTAACACGCTGTTTAAGATTCACGCCCCAACATAGAGAGTGCAAACATCCCTTATTTGATGCAGCTTGAGTTGTACTATAAGAAGGAATATGTCTGCAAAATTCCCTCGAGGAGATTAAAACATTTTTAGGCATACCTTACGTAAAGACAATGAGCTTGCCCATTTATTACATCAGGTAACATATGTTACAGCCTCTGATATTAAAAATTTTGCAACAAACTTGCAGATTTATGATTCTTTTCATATAAGCAAATAAATCCCAAACAATGAAACACATTCATCAACTGCAAATATTTTTTAACTATTTTTACTTTAGTTTTAATACCAAACATTTCACCTTAAAACTAGGTAGGGGTAGGGTTGTTTACTTGCTTATTCCAGAAAAAATATTCAAGCTAGGGAAACAAACTTTAATTTTTCTGTTAGCAAATTGCATAAGCTAGTCAGACATGGTTAAAAACATTTTGCAAAACACACAGAGAGATTGTGAATGTAAATGATGTCACCCACACTTGCAAATTTTAATGGGTTATCTGATTTAAGTAACGCATATGACACCTTAGGAAGCAGCAATCTTGTTCAAATGGCTGTCATATGTAGTTAAGATATCCAGTATGCAGACTATATGAATGGTTTTTAAAAATAAATATTTAAATGTCTTTAATTTGTAGCCCAAACTTTCAATTTACTTTTTCTAAGTTTGATTAAGTAACGTATGTTACAGGCTCTTACAGACTAACGCCCCGGAGCACAGAGTGCAAACATCTCTTAAAAGACTCGGCTTTCAATTCTCTACAAGATAGGATATGTCTGCAAAATTCCCTAGGGGGGGGGAGCAAACCCATTCTCAGCCATCCGTCTATATATACAATTGTTATAGGATTTAAAAGTCAAGTTTTAAGAAAAGAGGATAGTAGGCTTGTGGCAGACAGACAGACATGCAGTATTTTTGCTCAAGTTCAAAGCCCTTGGAATACTGGAGAGACGCGCTCACCACATGAGCTACCAGGGTGGTCCAAAGTCACCACCACATATTTTCTAAGTGTTGACCAATTTGGATTGTTTTGACTTGGGGACGTCTCTGAAAAGTAATGCTTTAAGCCAAGGCAGTGACGTATCCTATATAGGTCACTGGCAAGGGCATTATACCTTTTTGATAGACAAACAGACAGACTCATAGACAGACAGACATACAGGTAGGCAGACACATACATTCTGCCGTGCTTGAGCTCACAGACCTCGTACTGTATGTCGTTGGACTGTCTCCAAACTGTCAGTGAACTGTATTATGTATATTTCAAGTGTCTCACTTCCAATAAGCGAACCATACCAAACACTAGTTAGTCTATGCCAGTCTATTTTATGTGGATATGATAATGTAACATTTTTTGTGGGTGGGGGTGCCTGATATGCCTCAAAGTTTTGGTTGTGAAGCTACTGACTGGCTTCAAGGCATTTGGTCCTCCTGTAAAAGATTTCGCACTTGCAGTTAGTGTTGTCATTTTGGATGAAGCCTCCATTGTTCAGATACTTAAAGGTGTAGGGGCTAGCACTGTTCAGTGAGCAGTATACAAATAATGTTTTAAAACGTTACGTAATATCCACTTTTTGTGCAGTTGGTCGACAGGATTTAGTGAGTAGCACATGCTAGGCCAACAGTTTAAAAGCATCAACAAGGGAAAAATGAGGAGACGACATCCACCGGCGGGTCGGTCCATCCAAAAACTGTCATACCAAAAAATTGGCAATATTTCTTGTGAGAAGATGACAATAATTTATTTCAATATCTTTCAAATTGCTGTGTTTCCTGGACATAAGATATGCCAACTAAGAAACAATAATCACAGATTAAGATCTGGTGTTGCACGGGGAGAGTGTGACAATACTCTAAAGAGAACCCTGCACTTTACGGGAGAAGAAGCTCACTCTTAGTGTGTCAAGCTTGCAATATGCCTTCGTTTGCACCTTGTTTGCACGAGGAGGCAGATACAAGATTATTTGCTCGTGTTTGGGAAGCAGCTAAAAGGCCTAACAAGAAGATAAGCAGTTGGGCTGTTGATACTGATGTAGTAGTTCTGGTCTTACCTGTGGTGCAACAGTTGTGAGTGGATGAACTGCGGGATTGGCAAAAATAGTCGGGTATAGTGCGGCCAGGTAAGGGACGTTGGGCGTGTCAGAAAGAACACTGCCATTCACTGTCAATTTAGACTGGTTTACAGTAAATTGGGTAAAACAGCACAGGTACGCTTTAATCGTGCAAAATAACTGAACCGCAGACGACAAAGTACGGTTAGTATGCCTGGTAAACGTTCGCAGAAAACCTAAGTCTTACTTGTTTACAGACGCATTGGTATATACTATTGCTCACTGGCCAGTGCCTCTTAAACTCGATTTGTATGTTTTCACATTGATTTTCGGCGATAACGTTTTTATTAATAATTTTAGCAAACTGCGTTCGCGATAAAAGATGTGGAGAAAAATTAGCGCCAATTTCTCCAAGAGGTCCTAAGTTTGTGGCACAAACAGATTTTTGTGTACATAGATAGGATTTTGCAATAAATTGAACTGGCCTAATTTCCTAAGTTTTTTATTGACAGGTAAACGTAGAGGCGTGACAGAAAGGATACCTCTCAAAAGAATAATCACATGGGGTGTATATTAAATTATTCAACGGTTGTTTATAGCATATCCTGCCGTATGTAGACTCAGAATGACTATTCATGTTCAGAATCTACTATGAGCATGGTCAATTGAAGGTACAGAAGCTGTGATATCGCATGACGCGCCATCATTTTCTCTTATGCACGTGCTCCTAAACGGACAGTTTCGTGATGACCCAACTAGCTTAACGCATGGGCGAATCAGGCGCTATTTCCAACATAATTGCGGATATCTTATTGAATCGGGGCGGTGCAATATATCTTTTTGACTGACACATTTGACTTAGTTTATTTGCGCTTTGCTTAAAAAACTCAAATAGCATATCTATACGCAGAATAAATTGCAGCATCTATGATGTTGGAACCGCTTTGAGATGTTGGCGCTAATATTCTCTACAAATTTCATAGCGTACATAGTTTTTCAAAAGTTATTGCCGAAAATCAATGTGAAAAACATAAAAACTCGAGTTTGGTACGTAAGTGGATTTTAGTCAAGATCGGCAAGGCAGACCGTTTCATATTAGAACGGTTGCTGCTGCTACATGTATAAAGATAATAGAGTCATGTTGCACAGCGTAATGAAGATCTGATTGCATGTAGCCATGTCTCAAGTAACCGTCTAAAACGCATACACTGGTAGGGAGGTCGAAATATTTTATACATGATATACGGATATAAACGGCGTACATGTAATATAGGTTTAGTGATTGCACATTATTGAACTAGCCCAACAAACAGGCTGACATAAGTGACGCATTAAAAAACAGTAGTTATTAATCAGCTTTTGGGTCACTGTCTAGCCACGCCCACAACTGGTTCCTATCTCCATTAGCTTTACATGAGACCGGGACATCGCATACCACGTGGTGATATAGTGACGGAATAGTTGTATATTACCTGTAGAGCCAACCAGTGGTAGAATGCTCGACTTGAGATAAAGGGGTCGTTGGATTGAGTCTCTCTGGAGGCACCATGGTGTGTCCTTGTGCAAGATATGTTATGCTCTATTAAGTACTGGTTCAACCTAAGAAACATCCAGACATGACTGAACATTTCTTGACTGGGTTTTAAAGTATCACCTCGAATAATCGAGGTCCACAGTTGCTCAGTGCTAATGTGCTAGAACTGTGATTAAAGGATTGCTATTTTGAGAATGTTCAATGGAAGCACTTTGTAATGTCCTAAGCAAGACACTTTATTCTCTGCTAAGTACTGGCTCAACTTAGGTGGACAGGGAAACGTCGCGTCATGACTGCAAAAATGTTGGCAGCGATGCAAAACATCAATGCAAACAAACCAAAATCAACTCAAAATAACAAAAGAGACATTCATCTATAAACTTTGCTGCAGTTGTGTGCGTCTACTGGTACACAGGTTATCTTTAGCATGCTACTTGGAAAATACTCTCGTTATATATGTTGTCAATGAAAATATTCTTCCAAATTATGTTTGTTTGGCAAGAAAATGTTTTGGTGTTTAGCTCTGAATTCGAAAAAAATAGCATTACAAAAAACAACAACATAAAAATAGCCCCTTTCTCTCTACACACACAGCACAAATTAAAATTCAGCACAATAAGGTTTCAATATCTGGGCCACAGGGAAAGGGTACACAGATCTTTTATAAATCAATAAAATCTTGTGTGACTGTAGATTTCATTGTCGAATATTGATGATTTGCTTGTATAGTTTAAGATACACGTGCATGTTTAAGATACGTGTACGTGTACGTGCATATTTCAAACAAAGTATCTGGACAGAACAGATTCATTTACAATAATTCAAAAAGCTTATTTTCACGATGTGGCAACCACAAGACTACAGGTATATTATTTTGGTGTGGACAGTTTCACAGATGGGTGAATACGCGAACAATGCAACCTGACTAACCGATTTCCAAATGTATTTGTCCAGGGGTTGAACTTAGCTAAGAACCGCCCAACGTCTCTTATCTGGACGGACTATATGGTTGGTGTGAAATCAAATTGTATTGCCTTTTTTCATTCACTCACAGGGTGCAATAAAACATACTTTCTCCTTTGTCGTAGAAAACAGTGGGTAAGCTTTCCAGCTGTAACTGGGTATTTTGTAAAAAATGAACTCTCTCTCTGAAAAGCCACCTACAGATTACCTCTGCAACATTGAATGATTCATCACAGTACTGTATGGTAGAACAAGCAAGCACCTACATGAAAATAGACATGGCTAGATAACATATGTTTACCAAAAAGGTTTGTTCGATGAAATGACAGCCCTTACGATATATGGCTTTGTACCAGCACATTTTAAAGGCAGCATATCAAGGCGCATGTGTTAGGGTCAGTGCTAGAACAGGGGAAATGATTACCAAGTCCAGCATACTGGGATGGGTACGACTAGACACTGGAATGTAAAGTCCACTGTGGATCACCACATTACAAGCATCAAAATCTTCTCTTGAACTTGTGAGATATGGCTGTCTTCAAGGTTGCAGAAGTAGAAAATGCAGCCCTCCAGTGTACGACCCTTTGTGTATGTTGTTGCAACTTTGAACACTACATTTCTGTAAATTGATGTTTGTTTTTAAAATTGGTAATGTTAAATGACTGAAAATTCTTTGAAAAGGCTGTGCCATATCCGCTTATATGCAGATTATGGCACATATTGCCAGCTCTCTTGGTTAAATGTCACTTTGAAAATGTATACGTTTGTATATAAGATCAACGTGATCTTGTCATCTTGGCCCAGGTGCCAAGTAATCAAAAATAAACGCATAACAATGCATGGACATAAGTCCAAAAGACATTTCACTCTTCAGTAAACTCTATAACATAAGTTACAGTCAAAGCTACATGGTGGTAAGTAGTCATTCAAGAACATAATGGGTAAACCATGCATGTCCCCAGCATAACAAGAGAAATTAATTCATGTCAAATGCTGCGCTAGAGAACCACTGTACTCAAATAGCATGGTCATCACGGGTTGGCTGCTGTCGACGAAGGCACAAAATATACAGTTTAAGTGTACCTGGCTGTTAAAAAGTGTAATATCATTGTTAACATTTAATTTTGAACATATTCTTTGCTTATTATTGCCATTTTATATATCCAGCTGTTTATCTGCTGCTCAAAGATTTATGTGAGTTAAGCGTTAGTCGATACAGCACTTGAGTTATGCAAAAATGGTGATCATTTTCCTGAAAAAGGATGGAAGGCATTTTTGTTTGTGTTCTGGAATATATGCTTACTTTAGTTAGTTAAGATAAAATGCAAAATATTAGTATTCGAAATCTGAGGACAGGGCATTCTGAAAGTTATTCAAGTGAAACTGGTTTAAGCCCTCCAGTGAAATACTTTAACTGACCATTCCAAGGCGATACTTCTTTGGTGGATCATTTGTGTTATTTCTGTATTGAGTTTGTCATGCTTTCGCGTCTGCCCATTGCTGCCTTGTGGTCACCTGCTGGGAAAGGGCTGGTCTCTTGACTATCATTTGTGGTTTTAAATTATGTGGTTGTTACTTTCCCATTTGGTATCCTGGGTCAGGTGTGGTACTTGATTGTATCGATTCCTGATCTTTGCCCCATTTCTTACTTTCATACTGTACCCATAGCACTACATATATCGGCTGTTCTGTTTCAGTGACCGGGTCATAGATTGCCTACAAATTGATTATATTTAGACCCTCGACTACTAGTACAATGGCCTTGACTACTCAAATTTTGCGTACAGCTACAAAATGGTTTGCAACTTCACAAAAAATAAACAGAGATATGCAAACCATTCTATTCATTCGCTTTTTTGTATTCTTCATTATGAGATGTCATTAATCATAACTAATGACTAAATCAGTGTCTTATTAATCTATGAACACATTTCGTACACATAAAAATCCCACTGGCTATCCAGAAATTGGCTGGTACTTGGCTAGTTTTAGAATTTAAGGGCTGCATTTGTTCCAGAATGGATTTAAATACCTAAGTGATGATTGCAACTGAAACATCTTCATGAAAATTAATAGATGTAAAGAACTAGCTTATAGAATGGATCACAGTAGACAAAGGTAATATAGTGTGTGCCCTCATCGACTGTAACCAACACGCGATGACTGCACTGTTCTAGTACAGTGGCTCTCAAGCGTGAATGCATGCGCAGCAAAAATTATTGGATAAATGATTGCGCTGAAACACATTTATCTCCCAGTCAGAAGATATAAGTATTCCATTTCTTCAATGGTTTCTACCGTTTTGACATCATTAAACAAGATAACCGGAAGTATTAGTTAGTTTGCACATGCGTAATTATGGAAACTATTTTAAAATGTATTTGTTTATGTCTTTTAGGACATCTAGAGATATAGTGGGTCGATTTTTTACCATGTTAAACGCAAATATTGGTCTGTGTAGTCAAGTGAGACCAAATTTTCTATAACGGAAGTGAATTTTGCCTTGCGCATGCGCAGTGGAAATTTGTCGAAGTGGTTCTATATCAAAAAATCATCAGCTCACCAACCTTAACAAGTGTGGAAAGTTTCATGCTTGTATCCGGAATAGCACAATCTTGGCTCTTAGCCGCTTAGCTAATAGTCTAGTAATAAAATTCAATATCTTGGGCCTTTCAAAGTTTCGATTTTTTACGTCCGGTTTTGTTGGAAGAGGCTAATGACATACACAAATGACAGATTATGCATAATTCTAACACACCTCGCCTATAGAGCCAACGATTACAAACTGTGATATATCGGACAATAATTCACTGCTAAAGTGTGTGATAGCTGACGTCACTGGAAAATGACGTCATTCATGGCGTTAGACGGTGTAACGTCGTTTTAACGCTTGAAAGACGTTACAATTACATGTAAACGTATGCGACGTAGTCTAAGTATTGGCGGGAGTTCTTCAGTGCAATGGCGGAAAGTTGGAAGAAGCTGAAGACTTCGAATGTGTTTTCGTCGTTTATTGTGTGTTAGAATCGAAATAGATCAGCTGCAGTGCGTGAATTGTTGAGTATTAATTCACTGTTTGTCGGTCAGCTGTACGAAGATAAATCACTCGCGCTGCGCACTCGTGATTTGATCTTCTTTACAACTGACCTCCAAACAGTGAATTATTACTCAACAATTCACTGCTGGAGCTGATCTATTTCTTAAATTACGCTTGTATTACGTTTCTTTTGTATTGTGCATGTGACGTTAACGTAAAGTTTTAAGACGTTCTCGATGACATGACAGTATATCTCTTGCCATGATTAACATCAAAACGCCTTCCCCACATGATTGTCAGTGTATGTAGTCAATATCAGTCATGAAAGCGTGTATAAAGGATACTTATGGAGATGTTTCTAAAAAAGGAGCTGTAAATTGATGTTCAAATTTGACGTTTATTTTCGAAATATTGAAGTTATCAATTGTGTTTAATTAGAAAAAGTCTATAAACTCTGTTGCAGATATGGTTTCATACAGGCCACAGTTTAAGCACAAAAATAATCAAAAAGTTTCAACTGACTGTGCGGAAAGCTGCTGGATTCTGTATGTACCCATGTGACGTCATCAGCAGCGTCGCGTGGTAATGTAGTCAGACTAACGACTGATTCATACCATTTCTGGGTTGCACATTAAAATGTGCGAGTAACTTTTCAATCGCATATACAGTTTGCAAGAAAAGTGCAAAAATATAGTGATGCGTTTTCAAAGTCCTCTAGTATAATAATCGGTTTTACCATCCTATCAGCTCGCCTTCCTGCACAGAAATCCTGTCCCCTTGGCTAATCGATTCAGTATAGGCAGCATTGGACTGGGCTGTAAACAAAGAAATGAAATATGCTAGCACATAGGATTTCTTAAATTCAGAAATCAAGTTTCGCGAGGTTTCTATTTGCGTGTCAAAAGGTTCTCGCTAATGGAAATACCTCTTCTCAGCAGGCGTTCCGCAGGGGTCTGTAATTGACCCTCTGCTATTTTTAATCAATATAAATGACATTTCGGACGATTTGACTTGTTTAGCCGGACTTTTTGCCGATGACACTTCATTAAGTTATTCGTCAGCAGACAAACACCATAACAAAATAAGTTTTACAGAAATTAAGCGAATGGGAAAAATGGCTTCTTATTTTCAATCTCTAACACTGAAGTTATATTAATCTCTATTGTATTTAACGATAACTGATTTGAGCTCATAGTTGATGGCACTATACTGAAGATTGGCAAAACCCATAAGCATCTTGGTGTGCACCTGTCGTCAAATAACAAATGGACAAAATATATAGATTCTATAATAGAGTCAGCATCGAAACAATCTCTTTTTTTTTAGGAAAATTAAATATCACTTTACAAAGCAAACCCTCAATACTCTCTACTGCACTTATATGCGACCACTTCTTGAATATGCTTGCGAATTTAGGGACGGTAGACCTCTAAAAGACACAAATAGATTAGAGCAAGTTCAGTTGAGTGCAGCCTGAATTGTTACCAGACTGCCAGTCTTTGCCTCTTTAAATTCGTTATATTATAAAACAGGGTGGGGACCACTTTTACAGAGAAGAACAAACAAAAAAAACTAATCCTAATTTTCAAAATTGGAAATAATGAGGCCCCAGGTTACCTAAAAAATCTCCAGCCAAACAGAGTTGGAGATGAAAACGTAAGTGAGTATGATCAGGAAATACACTACAATCTGCGAAATAATAAAAAGTACGAAGTTCCGTATTCTAGGCTGTGTTCATATGGAAATTCATATTTTCCTTCAACTTTAAGACTATGGAATGAACTAGTTCAAGACACACGAAAATCGTCCTCGGTACTCAAATTAAAGAATAGAATAAACGTCAGGTTATCGATAAATCAACAAACTATACGATACCTAGAGATAGAGCTAACTAATAAAATATAATTGTAGTAGTCTTAGTGTGGATTTAAACAGAGTAAATATTGTCCCGGTGCTCTTTGCAGCTGTGGAACTGCAAACGAAACAGCAAAACATTATTTTTTTGATTGTAACTTATTTATTGTTCCTAGAAACCGTTTACTACTTTGCTTCCAGGCTTAAAGTGACCCCCGTTTTTCACCGTTTATTCCTTAATGGTTATTTTAATTGAAAAATAAATTACAGAAATGAATTTAGATATAGACCGCGTAGTAAGAAGAATATTTTTTCGCACTTAAGTATGAGCTTTTACAAAGGCTGGGATGGATTATCTGCGTGTTTTTGTTCCTCCACTTTGAATTAGTTCCCAAGTGTACCTTATCGATATATTAATAAACTACAAGAGGTGTTTCATGTTTATTTGAACAAATTTGAAATTGTTGTACCTCATTTATTTCTTATCATATTTAGTAATGATAAATTTACATAGGTTAATTAGATCTCCAGGAATGCGCAGTCACCAAGAAAATATCTCTTAACGTTTTTCGCTAGATTAAAATAGACTCTGAAGAGGAGTAGTCAAAATTTAAGTGTTTTGATTTTGCTGTCTGAAACGAAACGTTCAAAATCGTTCTCGAATTATTTCTCTTAAAGGGGTGAAGTTTTTCTCTTGGAACCTATTATAAATTGTTCATACATGATTAATGTGTGTCCTGCTAAGAAATCAAGCATTTCCGTTGGATATTTACTTCTTTTGAAGCAACTTAAACATCAAATTTTGGGGTTTACAGTTTCCAAAGCAAGACTAAATTGTAAGCAAAATACATGAATGCAGTATTTGGTGATCAGTTTTATAGCCATTATATTCTTAAACTATTTTAGAACTTGTGTCGGCTGTGAGTTTTGAGATTTTGTTTTTCACAATTCTCCCAGGACACATTTAATACATGGAATGCCCATTAGGGCACTCGTATGGTAGAACTTAAAAAGCTTAGTTGTGTAGCAAAACCAGGCGGCGCACAGAAGCTGTTTTTCATTTGAATATTAGACTGAATGCTCCTCCAAAACTTAAAGAAATTTGAACACTCTTATACGCATTTTCATTAGAAATACACCCGTTTTAGCTCTTAAAATCAGTAAAAGGGGGATGGACGTGTATTTTGGGACGCCGTTTTATGGTTATGCTTTAAATTGTCTATTTGTCTTTTTGGTCATACAAGGGACACATCTATTATTTAAGAGAGATGAAAAGTTATTTATTTTATTTACATGCAACCTCGAAAAAAGAAATTCACATTGTTCAAATAAACATGAAACAGGTCTCGTACCGACCAGTAGTGTTAATGCTTATGATAACTAATAAAAAGGCGCATGTGGTAATTTATCTCAAGGAAAAAGACTAAGTTTTTCGAATTGCAGGGCATTTGGGCCTTAGTTCAAAATAAGGGATGCTCACAAAAATAAGTTTAAGTTATGCGGTATACATTTACATCCACATGCTAAACGTCGATCACATTAATAAGGATTAAAGATTTTAAATAAAAGAAAAAAGGGGGTCACTTCAAACGTGGAAACACAATAGCATTGCTACTAGCAGTTCCTATTACTCTGGATACACTCGATCATGTACGGCTAATAAAAACAACAAGGAGCTCTATAAGACCGTTTTACATTTTATAACGGACACAGGTAGATTTAAGTAAGGAATGCCAAGAAAACAAAATAAATTGACAAATATATAGAAAGTAGTGTCGTTACCACTCTTTTCAAACAATTTGGTATACTTTCTAAATCTAAAAAGTAGACCATCTCAGTCAATTCGTTATAATATTATATAAGTTGTACATGTTTTAGGGAAATGATTTTCTTATGTTGTTATAACTTGTATCCAATCCCTTTGTGTATACACAATAAAATATGTTTAATCTTAATCAAATCTATTTTTAAAAAAATGTCTCCCAAAGCCTTAAAGTTGGTCCAAAATGGCAATTTCCCTATTTTAAGCCTATTTTGCTGGCCTTTTTTGTTACTATAGCAACGGTAAAAGTAAAATAAATGCCAGCATTCTACACTTTGGTTATTCTTCAAATAAACCAATCAGAAGAAATTGGTGAAAAACAACTTCGGCTTTTGGCTCCAGAGGGGGCCAAATTAGCCCCATAATTCACGTAGCTCTTTGTGTTTTAACAACAACAGAATCTCTAGGGCGAAAATTTATTACCAGTATAATGTATTTAAGCACACAGTGACTCAGGATGCTGTCCGTTCTAAGGTGGTGGTTTTGTTGTTGCTGATTCATTGTTTATTGTTGCTCCTATTGTGGGGGTTCTGTGTTTGTTCCTTGTTTTGTTATGCAATACTTTTGTGTTCCTTTTTTTTTCAATCATCGTGACGGGAAAAAGAGAGCTGGCAACTTTATTTTAATTGTCTTCCTTATTTATTTCTTTGAGGGGGAGGGGGGGGGGTGGTAAAATATTGGTTGTTGTACCTACCGGCAGAATATATAAAGGTATTTTCTCCCTTAAGCACATACTCCCCTGTGGTATAATCACGCTTCCATACTTGTAGATGTATGGTTCCCGGAATTGCCACGAAAAGGGTCCAAGTAGATAGGGTACCACAGCAATGGATGGAGTACCACTTGTCTGTCATCACGTAGTTCATTCCTGAAACAAGACTGATATGCAAATGGAAGTATACTTTCCTAAAATTCATATGGCGAGTGTTCTACATTGTGAATACATTTGATATAATGAGGGTAATACTTGCTCTGGTCTGAATCAACTGCATCGCATACTGTAAATTCGGAAATTTTCGCGAGAGTTTAATTTTCACGAAACTTCGCAAATTAAACCCTCGCGAATCGGCGATATCACTCTGTCGTTTACTGGTATAGGTCAACCATGCCCTGTTCGCGATTTTTACGTCGCAAATGTGTCTTTTAACGCTATTCGCGAAAATAAAATTTTCGCGAAATTTCCGAATTTACAGTAGTAACTATAACTTAAGCTTATGGAGGAAACTTCCTGGATGCATCGTCTTAGACCAGTGTGTCCCTGTGGTTTAAAATCAAAAATAATGTATGGAGCCTTAAAGGGCTGACTACAAATGAATCTGAAACACGTTGTCTGCTTAAGTCGTCCACTGCATATATTTCTAATCTTACATGTAAGTATAGGGGCAAACATTGTGGGCCGAGATCAGGAGCATTCTGATATGGTGGGTTGGTGTTTATCGACGTATCAATCATTGTGAGTCATTACCACCAATCGGTGTTAGTTTAATCATGATTTAGGTGAGAAACAAAAAATTGGTAAAATCGGATATCTTTATTGGGACTGCGACCTTGTTTGTTTCATATTTCAAATAGTGGAATAAAAAATAAATAAACTAAGCAAACAGTGAAAATCCTGAGGAGACGGGGGAGCCGTCTCATCTGGATTTACACTGTTTGCAAATGTGTGCCCGAATCTACCTGATGTCCGAATTTACCCGACTTTACCCTATATGTGACGTGACAATAAATAGTAGACAAGACACCTACTATTTACATGGTTATATTTTATTGTAAAAATATCAATTTTCGTTCTATTATCACAATGCTATCAATAGCAATATATTGAAATAACTGTAAAAGGGGCATTACAACCAACACATTCAAGGTTTTTTTTGCCTAGAAGAAAGTATGCATGTGTGAATATAATATGAATCTAATATGACCTATTCGCATTTGAGCCAAAACGACTTCTTCTTTTCTGTTAAAATATTCTTCAAACAACTCAAAGGCTTGTTTATCTAAAAAGTAGACTGGCTCCAGTCCTTACAATATTTTTTCATCAATGTGTCATATCATATACTTGTAGCCAGTCTAACTCTGATGGCTCTGTTTTAAACAGAGCCATCAGAGTTAGACTTGTTACAAGTATATGATATGACACATTAATGAAAACAATGTTTTAAGGACTGGAGCCAGTTTATCTCAAAAAGCGAGTTCCCGTTTGACATTTATGTATTGATAAATGGTTTGAAATTAAAAAAAAATGATTCTTTTAATGCCTATGGTCTAATGCAATATCTACTTTTTCCATTTCAAGGGATCCTTTCATGACAAGGAATCCAACAGAGAACAAGTTTTATTTTTTTTTCTAAAAGCTCATAATTTGTTTCTAAAATTTTCTGGATCTGTGGATTCTTTGAACTTATTCGATTTATAGCTTTCGATACTGAAAGTGAATTAAAAAAAAATGATGAATTTGTTTTAATTAGCATAATTTCTTTAAAAAAAAAAGTCATTAGCTAGATCCACTGCTTTTGGCTCTGAGGTAAAAATGGATGAACTATCAGGAAGACATATTATATTTCAGTGGCTATTCGATGTAACATACGTCTGTGTCTTCATTTGACACATAAGTATAAATCTGTTGATAAATAATCACTTTAACAAAATTGCAGTTTTCTGAAATCAAATCTTAAAGTAAAAATTCACACTTTTTTCAAATGCATCTATCATAGAGCTTACAGTATGGTAGGAATAATCCCTCATTAAATGTTTGTGAGCGCTCTTCAATTAGCCTGTAATTAAATACTTTTGCTTGCCCCATGGAATCTGACCATTTTTTAAGTCAATGAGTTCCACACTAGATAACTGGAAGCACTATCACCTGCTTGCACACTACCAGAGCAGAATTATAAATCCTTGATAATGGCAAACATTCACAATGTTTCATAGTTATATTTTAAGCAGTGTATACAGTGATGAGTATAGTTTGTTACCTGAGCGATGTTTAATGATTATTTCTAAAATTTAACCATTAAAGCACTTATCATTACTCTAGCAGACGATATATTTTGTAACAACTTTCTTCATTTTGGGTACAAAAAGACAGAAGAAAATTAAATGAAATTTATTAAAAAACAAAATAATTTTCTTTTGATTGTCATAACATTCTAATTTACATTGACCTGACCGTTAATTGTAATTAAAAAGGAATATCCAGTATCCAATATTGAAATGAAGAAATGTATGGAACCCACTGAAAGGTGCTGCTAATCATTTAGCTGACCTGAATAGAGTTTAATGTGCATCTGTTTAATTGCTAATGCTGTAAAATGGCTGCTCCAAGATGTTAAGATAAAGGCAAAGCATGCTGCTATGATTAACTTAGCAGATGAATAAATTATTTCATCAGGGTCTCTTCTCTTTGCTATGACATACAAATAATATCTTATTTCTTTCTCTGATGGTCCATCAGAGAAAGAAATACGATATTGATTTGATATTATAGCCTGTAATCACTCGATATACACAATGAACCACCCTAAGTTAAGTGTATCAAACGAAAAAGAAGAAAGCATTACTGTTTTGTCAAGCAAGAGTGACAGTGGCGTAATACTTTGTTTACAATTGCTAAGTTAAACATTAACGTTTACACTCCGCTTCAGCTACCGCTAATCGATAGATTACTTGTATATTAATCCTGTCCACATAGATCACTTGTGTATTAGTCCTATCCTGTAGATAGGATTAATACACAAGTGATCTATCGATTCTAAGTCTCTGATAACTTTGTAAACAAAACATGGCGTCACTGTCACTCTTGGCTGGCAGGACAGTAGTACATAATATGGTTAACCTTACCAGCATTTGCATCTACAAAGGGGAGAGCAGCCAATACTCCTGGAGCGACTATGCCTGTCTCACTGTCGTGTTGGCATGGTATATCTGAAATAACAATGGCGTAGCCAGAACGCACATCAAAGAGACTACTAGATCAAGCAGTGATTCTCTTCAATTGCGTCCCTTTTTAAAATTTGAACTTCTCTTTAAGGAAAGAATTTGCTCCCAGAGGGAGCGAATACTTTCCTTTAAGAGCAGTTCCTTATGGTATGGAAAATCACTTCTACCACATTAGGTGAACTCCCTTGAATGTTACTATTTTTATTACGCACGTGCGAAAATGCGTAATGGGAGCTACACCAGTGATAAAGGAATTTGTTAATTCACCATGAGTCTTGTCAAGCAAATTATTTAGAGCAAAATGTAACTGTATTCTAACAAAGTTTTGGCTGCTTCATTTACATATTATTAAAGAGCATTTTTAATTTCAGTCAGGGTTGTGGATTAATTATGTTAAGAAATCAAGCAATTGACGTTAATTATTTTTAAAAAGCGTTTAATATCAGTCTGTATTGTGCTGTAATTGTGTTAAGAAACCAACCAAATGTCATTTAGTAATAACTAGAATTCTAAGAATCAGATGTGCCGCCTGCTTTAAGCGACACCATAGTTTGTTATACATTTGGTTCTCTTCAATTCGACATGCAACATGACAAGTTTCTGAAAAAAGGTTGATTTATGACCTAAGCCCAAACATTTAAGTCCATCCAGGCATGCTCGGATCCAGACAACTTTGTCAGAGGAGGTCCAACTCTAGTAAGTTTTTTTGTTTTTGAGGAGAGAACAGAGCATCCATATTACACTAAAAGCAAGCCATCATCGGCCCACCAGCGAAACGCCATTTAAGTGACGTTTCGCGGGGTGGCCGATGATAGCCTGACATCATTGAATGCTGGCTTGTGAGGTTTGTGATTTCCATGGGATCCGGACCAGTATTGCTGAAACCCTATATTTTTGTAATTTTCCAGGGGGGTGTCCGGACCCACTGCCACACCCCCTCCCCCCCCCCTATTTGGATATGCGCATACCAGGGGGTTCAAAACGGGCATCTGAACATAAATTCTGTTATATATGTTTTTATCTTTGTTACTCTGTTTGCATGGATGAAGCAAAAAGGCAAAATGATTTGACTTTCAACCCTTAAAGCGCCAAGAAAAAAAAATGAATCTGAAAATATCGCCTGCTGAAGTGGTCTGCTGCAAATTATTGCCTAGCATTACTGACGAATTAAGTATAGAAGCAAACAGCGTGGACCCAGAACAGACTGCTCCTATAGGAGCAGTCTGATCTTGGTCCACACTGTTTGCCATAGAGGCTTCATAAACATTTCAGCAGACGAGAAAAGCAGACGGCTTTTGTTGCGATTGGCGGATTAAGGGTTAACCATGCTGTAGTGATAATTTGCAACAAAGAAATTGAAAGGAAGTGAATCCGAATGGCACTATGACCTTTGCATTATAATTGCCAATACTGAATAATAAGTCAAGGTCAGTGATATAGATATTAACGAGCTCATCTTGACGAAACTAAAAGCATATCAATCAACCAACCATGGTACATAACGTTTATACCAAGTATGCAATAAGTCTGACCAATAGGCTCAAAGATAGGATTTGGGAGGAACAATGCCAAAACGATATCTTCCCACGTGATAAAAGGCACATTGCTGCTCCAAATTTTCCCCTAAACTTTACCTGTATTTTATAATATGCCTTTTTGAAAAATTATAATGAAATAAATGTCATTAATATTTACACTGCATAAGTTGGCTAATTTGTTGATTTGTAACAGAATCAATCTTCCGAGCAATGTTCGGAAAACAGCAGTTTTCTTGGGATCACTCATATAATGTTGTTGTGTTTTTTTTACTGAAAAACGTCTCTAGATTTATGTTATATGTTTCATTTATGAATATTTATATTAAGCTCCACCCTCTATGAATAGTTATATAAATAAACTTTCAAGTTTGGACAACGAACAAAGAAGGCAATTGTCAGGTCCACTAGTGATCATATTTCCATAAGAAAACAGAGTAGTCCCTGATCAGGCAGCTCTTACAAGAGCTGCCTGATCTTGGTCTGCTCTGTTTGCAAAGGTGTTAAAAGGCCTCTCTAAGTAGGTAAAGGGTTAAGTAGTCTAATATAGTCTGCACATCATACACTAGGTCCGACGTATACAACAACACCCCACGCATACAACAGTTACTGTCGTGCCAACCAAGAGTGACAGTGACGTAATTTTTTGTTTCCAATTGTTTAGTAAAACAATAATTTATACACTCCTATTGAGCCAATGCGAATCGATACGCCATTGCATAGAGCTTTGCTAAAGTCGTTCCTTTGTAGACGTAAAATGAAACAACCGTTGACATTGAAAGCGCTTGAAATGTGAACGTAGTGAATCGACAGATCACTTTTGTATTAATCGTGTCCTGTGGATAGGATTAATAGACAATTCTTGCATAGATATCTATTCGTATAGCTGTTTTACACCCATGGTCAAATGAACGAAAATCCATGTTCAAATCAGGAGATTCACGCGCTGTTTGAACATGGGTCTGAACTTGAAAATACTTAAAATGAGCCCTGCATTATTTGCATCGACGTTATATACGGAACGCATTGCGGACCAGACTGATCATTTCGCTGATGTTTTTGTTCGCGAAAACGTTGCGTAAGGTTATGACGTAATGACGTTCGAAAGTACACAGCCGACGCCATTTTGTTTAGTGAAATCCAGTGTAAGAAAATGGACAATTTAATGTCCTAGCAGCGTTTTCAGTGCGAATTGAGCTGGAATAAGGTAAAATATGCAAGAATAACGATCACACATGTTTGTTTCATTGCATTAACACTTGCCAGGTCCCTCGGATGATGTTGAACACTCGGCCTCGTGTTCAAACAGCATCCTCGGGACTCGGCGAATGCTAATGCATGAAAAAACATGTGTGATCCCTATAGTGACCTATCGATTCTAAGTCCCTGATAACTTTGTAAACAAAACATGCCGTCACTGTCACTCTTGGCTGGCAGGACAGTACATGTACTATACTTTTTTTTGGAAAAAAAAATAGATACTTACTTCTACATATGGGTATCTCACAATCTTCCCACTCTGTCCAAGGATCCATGGTGTAACACCAGGGTCTGTAATTAAAATCCGGGTCTCTGCAGTAGTTGTTTGCCAAGACTACTGAGGTATCGTGTGGGAACATCGCATCAGACGTGTATAAATGTGGATGAGGGTTTTGGCTTGCCCAGGGCTGGCAGATCTTGCCAGAGACAGTGTGGGCCAATGTCCCGTAATATTGCCCTCCATCTCCGACATTTCCATTCCAACAATTCCCATAAAGCCCTGCAAGAAAAAAATATGGGTAATTAACCCATATAGGCCTAGCGTCCTTTTTATGGGGCATACATTGTAGGCAAACAGAGCAAACCCATATCAGACGCCGCAAACCGCGGCGTCTGGTCAGAGTCTCCACTGTTTGCTTATAGAAAATTATATCTAAATTTGAATACAAATGAAAAATATCACCCAATAACCCTTAAAACAGAGATGTACTTGTCCTGTTGATAAGGATTGGCAATTCTATTCGGCTAACTGGGTTAACATAATGATTGGTCATTGAAACGAGAAACCTGACTTTGTTGCATGCAAACAACAAAGGTGCAGACCAGCCTTTCCTGCACACCGGATAAGGATATCTGAGATTTACCCTGGGATAGAAAATCTTATCTTACCCATGCTATCTTACCAAGGACGTCAAGTAATGTAATCATGTGAAATTACATCTTAGCGTATTCAGGGACTCCTGGAAGCTTATTTTAAAATAAATTAAATAAATAAAAACAGTGGTGAGCAAGAAAAAGAATCCATTATTTCTGTTAGGATAGGATAGAAAAATCCGTCCCGATGATCGTCGTTTGGCATCACGAGGCTTGCCGAGTGATGACAAACCTTGATCTCGAGGGACGGATTTTTCTATCCTACTCTCTAACTTGTGATAAATTCTGATAGTGCATCCGGGCATTCTGTTTAGCGCCTTTCACTTGCTACATGCAAAAATCCACTAATTTAGATAGTCTCTGTAGCTGGACAGTCTCGTTTGCGTCTTAATTGGTTGGAAACCACGAAGACAGGTTTTCTCGGGACGAGGACCATATAGCACTGAGAGATTTTGTAACATATCGCATATCAGTCTTCCCTACTTCCATGGGTTGCAGTCCACAGTTTCGCAGGAATGGCCCTGGGGAAATTTTTAATTATCAAAGGGGTATGGCTGTATGTCAGTCTGTAGAATATTGTTTTCTAAATTCAATGAAGAAAAGTTTGCTTGCACCTGGCAGAGTCGTGGCCAGCAGTGAGAAACATGCATTTTGTCAGTGTCACTTGACCTTACTGTGTTTGATTCAAGGAAAGTACGAAACTCTTGAAATTTGACTGGTTGTCCGTTTTCGCCTTGTTGATATTGGAGCATTAAGGTAGCAGAGGAGTGCTAAAAATCAAAACGGATGATTGATGATGAATTGCTGATAAACTTATTTCTCTGAAGTGTGTCTGCAGGCAAATTGTCTTATTTCATGATTTTTTTCAGTGTTTTTTTTTATTTATTTTTTTTAACTTTTAAAATTTTTTGAAAATATGTATTTTAGGCTTTAAATAGGCCATTTTCATAAGGGGTGGGGGCTTTGTTTACATGCATGAAACAACAAGGTTTGTTCTTATAAATAACTTTTATTTCCTTAAAGCCATTGTCATGCATGTCTGGAAGTTTCCAGCTCGTTACTGACTATCCATATGCCATCGTATTGAAAATAATGGTACTCCCTTTTCGACGGCCAGGCAGAGCCTAAAATGGACGAAAAAAAATGTGTAATGCACTTTTTGAACGACTCCCTTTCCGACCAGACAGCAATAATGGCCAACTAGGCATGCTAGGAATAGGAGCTGACCAGCACTTGACTTTCCAAGTTGGGAAAAAGTGTAAAATGTTCCTCTTTAAAAAACCGTTGATTGAGAAGAAAGCAAGAGGAAAAGGAGAGAAAGAAAGAAGATAAGGGGCAAAAAATGGAAACAAAACATTTTTGTCTTTTCCTTTGCGCAGTCGTCATTTTTTTAATAAACAGAGTAAACTATACCTATCAGTGAAAACAAGGTATATCCGCTTTTGTTTTCTTGCAAAAAATGGTTCATGAAGCAGGTGTCATCCATGGGCAAGCAAAAGCCTCCTTTTAACATCCATGTTGATTTGTCAAGCGGAACTACATGTATACATATTATCTGCATTGCGAATAGAGTCTGCGCATTTGGACAGGCTCGCCTCAGCCACGCGATAAGAACCAAAACATGTGCTGGCGCATTTGTACACCGGGTAGGCGGCAATCGAAACCGATTTTTAAAAAAGACGACCGCGGATCAAAAATCGCTAGAAACAGTGTATTCGATTGCCATTTGTCACCAGTCGGGCGACAAATGACAATGGAAAACTCTGTTTCTAACGATTTTGGATCTACGTTTGTCGATAGTATTTACGTTTTCGATTACCGCCTACCCGGTGTGATTTGGTACTTCACCTGTTCTCTTAAAGCTGCATAGTCTGTAACTTTTGATCTTCTAATTTTAAAAATAATGTTTTTATTTTTCAAGAACGCAGTAAAAATATTCAAATTCAGGTAAACATTTTACCATTTTCGTAAATCTTAACAAGTTATCACTATCAAAACAACTGCATTTATGTTAAAATTCAACGGTCTATAATTATTGGAGGGACGCAAATAACTACCAACAAGAGAAAAATACACCTATTTGATAAGATAATTCACTTTTGCATGCAGTTTTCAGCTGTACTGAACATTTTTATTGTGAAAACATAGCTTAATTCTACTTTTACAAATGATTTAAAAAGAAAATAATTTTTTTCGAAAAATGTTCATAGTTACAGAGTATTCAGCTTTGCATATTCGATATTGGGCAATTATTCGCTTTTGTTGTAGCCTGCTGCCTGTTATTAAAATTAACTTTTCCAACATACTTTTTAGGAAACACGATCAGAGTTTCAAACGGTTGGGACCCAGATCAGGACCGACATGTGTCGGTCCTGATCTGGGTCCTACCTGCTTGCAAAAGTTATCAGCAGATAACAGAAGTCGCTGTTTGCAAGAAAAGAGTAATTGCTCAAAACTTTTTCACGCTGCTATGCACCTTTCTTTATAAGTTAGTTGTAAGTCAAATACTTGATTTTTGAACCCACGGCTTAAGTGTGTCAGTTTTCTTCATATTCTAGTTAGATAAAACTTGGTAATTCGTGTAAATTATAGACGAGTTTAATCTTGTAGGCGCAAAATAATCTGAACCATGCAAAATCTCTAAAAATATAGGCTTTAAAGGGTTTTAGTTGAAATTTTTGTAGTTCTCTTTCACGCGATTAAAAGCCTGGACTGGAGAAAATCTGTCATCAGTAACTCTAGATCTAAGTTACACATCATAAGCTCGAAAATACCAGTACAGCAGCGACTTAACCTGCGCTTATCAGGCTGGCAGTGTGTGTTAATGTGCAGACTGATCTAAACCTTATTGTTTGCAAACAACAACACACTATTTTCTAATGACGAGGCTTTTTTTTTAAAAAAAAATGTATTTAGAAAAATATCACGTATTAAATTGAAGTCATTATATGACGTTATGTGTGACTTTCTAGAGTTTTTTCTTATGACCAAAAAGTCGGGCAGTGTAACCACACCGTACAGCCGGCTGCTTTGACAACAGGTTACTAACAATAATGACAGATACGGGATTTTAGGTCGGTTATAATTTTCGGTTGGCAAAATTCAAAGAGAAGTCCTCTGGTACTCTGTGGTGGATGGGTACACTTGCTGGTGTTGAGAGATCCTACAGAAACAAGCTGACGTTACATCTCTCACAAATAAAGCCTCACTTGATCATCATTTCATAGTTTTCCCGAGAAAATTCACAAAAACGGTTATTTGTTCAGGTTGTGCATCTCTCCGTCAAAGTCTGCTGTCTGCACTTATATACAATAAATCTACTATAATTCAGCTACAGTTCTGCCAGATTTTGAAACCGTAGTTTGATTTTATAATGTTACTGGAGCCCATCAAAGATGTCAGGTAGGGAGAAAATGGCTGCCTTTTCTACAGATCAATTTTGAAGTGTCTGTCTTTGATGACAGGTCATGAATTTTAGTAGCTTACATTGATGGCAGGTCATAATTTTAGAAGTTACTTTTAATCAGCATATTTTTCAGCCTTTGGTCTCAACTGAAAGCATAAATCATCTCCATATTACATTCATGTCAAAATAATCGTATTTGTCATTTGTTTAACTGATATTGAGCATAGGTAAACCAGTCTAGATTCAGATGAGACACTGTAGAAACAAGGTCCATACTGTATCTAATAGGAAATGATACAAAAAGTAAGCTCAAAATGTATGTCTAGATAAGATATCATTTAGATGACAAATGGGCGTATCCACTTTTCAGTGAAATCTTGAGTTTTGTAATATCAGTTATTGCACAGTTGGGTGTTAAGTACAGGGTTGGTTTGGGTTGTGCATATTTCTGGTCACTGCTCATGTTATTTTTGTTCCACGCAGTACCAGTACCTGGGGACAATATTCACTACCACTATGCAAACAACGGAAATTGTGAATCACTGTTACAGTTTGTATGGCAACAGATAATATCCTGATCTTACACCACAGGAAAATATTTTCAGCCTTTATTATGGTATGGAAGTTGACGTCATGTGATGCTGAAAGCTAATCAGTTATGGTGTCTACTGGCGACTTGGCTGTTATCTATTGTGTTGTGCATTGGTAACTAAATTTTTGTTTTACAGGTTTTGCCAATGGATCATAATTTAGAAGATTTAGAGTTTGAGGACCCCTTAGATGAATCCTTATTGGATATTTCTTACCTTATCTGTATGTCTCTTCATGGCTTATGATATATGAAAGTAAATGGTTACCACTGGGTCAACTTATTTTACTGAAATGTCACATACATTGTCCCTATGATTTTAGCTCCAGACAAATATCTTAAAACATTGTTATGCATTTTTATTGCTTGACATACAGCAGCCAGCTGTACACTTAGTGGATTTCATATTCTATCATTAATGGCAGATTGATAAAACAGCGACTGAAAAAATGCACCAAGCAGCTTAAAATGCACAAAGCACAGGAGTAGGCACATCATTTTGATTTTCATAATAGGCTAAAGTCACCAATCAAAATCTCTATGTACTGTATTACTCGGTTTAATGAAATCTAAGGTCTGGACAATATTGTCACAAGTGTCTCTCTTGCATTTAGGTGTATAGCATTGTATTACCTCAGGATTGTCTGCATTTTCAATTTCAAACAATGGATATTATTCGTCAAATTTCAAACAATGTTCTCTCTCTGCCAATTGGTCTGTCAAAGTGATTCATTGCCTACAGCGCACAATTTTTTCTCAATTAAATCTCCTATGCATTCTGACAAAGCATGTCTTTAGTGGACTAAAGTGCAATATTCCAAGCTTAGGCCTATGGGGGCCTTTGCATTTGAAGTTGTCTTTTTAACGTCTCCTTCAAAAACAATGTCTTAGGAGTGTGAAGTGCAAAGTTAAAGACCAAGAAATTGCATTTGAAAATAGCTTTTATCTCATATTTAGACTCCACCTAAGTTCAAGTTTATCTGAAACTCTATTTTTGAACATGTTCTTGCGGTATTCATTTTCGATACTTTCAATGCATGTCTTTGTTGAGTGTTAAAGTAAGAAAAAGGACAAAGATCAGGAATCGATACAATCAAGCACCACACCTGACCCAGGATACAAATGGGAAAATGGCAACTTCACAATTAGACATCTCAAACGAAAGCCAAGAGGTCAGCCAATAAAAAGAAGCGCTTGAATGCATAACAAAAACAAGACAGAAATAACATTAATGATCCACAAAAGAAGCACCTCCTTGGAATGGTCAGTAAAAAATATTTTACCGGAGAGCTTCAATTGGTTTCATGACGTGCCAACCTCACCCTTAATTCAGATTTTGATCAAGACACATAGATGTTTAGTTTGCATTAAAGACTCCTATTTTCAATACATCATCTCCTAGAACATATAAATCAAGGTATAAAAAGAGATAGAGCAAAGACATGGACTCAACAGTACATAAAACTGAATACCAGAGCAAAACAAATCCAACAGGTAAACCTGGGTGGGCCTAACAAAAGTCAAAGCATCAGGCTCCTACCGTTTCATCAATAGATAAGTCTTTAAGTCGGAACCGTAATAGAGTCTGACGTCCAACCCACCAAAGTGCAACTAAAGAGGAAAGCAAAGTTGCCAACCATGATTGCGTTGACCACCAAGCATGCAGTCTGTTGCAAAACATTACAATTATACTAAAATAGATTTTTACCGGACCTTTCATATTACCTTTTCACAGTACTTGATAACATGTTTATAACAGCTGTAAGACATGAGGTTAACAATTTAGAAAGTTCTGTTGTCGTACAACAACTAGAATTAGCAATATACTTGCTTTATATGTTTTTATGATGTTTAGCTAACCAGTACAACTAAGAAGCTTTGTATTGGTTTTCTTTATTTTTGACACCAAAATGTAGGGCTGAATAACAACCATGCCCGTCGACAACCACCCTCTCACTCACAGAAGGCTGCAGTTCATATGCATTGGTATCAACAAGCTCAAGCTTAAGAGTATTAATATAAAACAAACGTCAAACAACTGCAACATTGTTAGCAGCTTTATCTGCTTGAACCAAAATATAGTTCATATGAAAATCCTGGACAAATCGTTTAAAATGACGAAAAGAAGATTTGAGTCTAGGGGTTAAAAAGATGTGTATTACGAGAGTAAAATGAAATAGGAGTATCAATAATTTTAAAAATGTTAATTTTCTATTCCTTCAAGGCACCAGGTTCAACATTTTCTCGTTTACACCAGGGATTACTGAACGTCTGAAGTAATTTAAAGCGATATCTCTATGACATTTAGGGAAATCAATCTATGTTTAGGACCTTTAGAAATAAAATTGCGAACTCTAGCGTCAGAGAATCACATTTAGATTACCTGTAACATCATGCCCTGCATGGGGATATATACTTCACAGCAAAAGAAACGCATATTAATCAATATCCATTTAATACCAGAAACCAATATCAAAATTTATCCTGAACTACATGAATATGTTTGACCAGACTCATGCGTTCGTTTCAGGCCATTTTATTTGTCATTACAGAGTTAATTATTATTTTGTGTTGATTAATTCAAAAACCACAAAAACAGTGCAGTACATTGGAAGAGTCATGTTTTGAGTCCAATTTTGCTGGATGTCACAAGAAAGCAATGTAACAAATAAGAAAACAGCATAAAACTTTTAAAAATCATTGCTGTAGGAATTATACTGCAGATCAAAAAATGTTCCTTTTTCATTTTTTACATTGGTCTTGAAAACCACCAGAATCTCTAGAATGTAAGAAAATGTGGTACATTAGGCTTGATTTCAAGAAAGGTACTGTCCAACAGAACCACTTAAAACAATTGTTTGGACACTTACTTGCCTGTCTTATACACACTTCCGGCTAATTTTCTGAAAATGCAACGCATTTACATAGGTCCATCTTTATGAATTCTGGACTACTTAACTCTCAAAAATAGTTTGTATGCCCTGATTATGACGCAGAGTGATTTTTCATAAAAAAATCTGTTCAGTGGTTTTAGGCATACGTCATCTCGAAGTTCGCCATACTTAAGAGCTATTTCATTATGCCCCGGGTTATTAGAATTATTCCAATGAGGTATCATTTTCTGATACATTTGATTATATACATGTTCCATACATCATTGATATTTTTCATATCATTAGATCAGTATTTAACACCCAATTTATACAATATGCCAAATATGCAAAATATGTGTTTCTTTTGCTGTTCAGTATAAATAATTAGAATTTTGTCAATCTTAGGAGTTAGGAGTATTGGAATATATATCTATATCAGATACAATTTTATTAAAGTTAAATACAGTAGACCTAATTGGTTTGTTATATTAATAAAAAAAATGCATACCAATACAGAATAAAACAAGCATTAAATCCTAATGTTACGTTTCTTTTTCTGTCTAGTATATTGAAAGGATGAAACTATATACTGTGAACTGCAATTCAATTCATAAATTGAATCAAGACCAATAAGGTCTGAGGCAGTTCAGGAGTAGAGTAGATACTGGACAAAATGGTGTTTATGCAACGTGAATACCAGAGTAAGTATTTTTAAGCATAAACAAGTCGCTTTAATAAGGGTATAAAGAAACATGAAATATAATTTATGCTCTCAGTTGAGTCGAAATGCTGAGGAAATATGTTGGTTTTAAAGTAACCTTCTTAAACTATGACCTTTCATCAATGTGAGTCACTAAATTCATGACCTGTCATCAAAACCAGCCACTTGATCTGTAAATAAAGGCAGCCATTTTCCATCAAACTTTCGTTTTTGATGGGCTCCTGTAAATTTGGCAGAAATGTAGCTGAATGATAGTAGTTTAATTGTATATAAGTGCAGACAGCAGAACTTGGCGGAGAGACGCACAACTTGAACAAATAACCATTTTTGTGACTTTTCTCAGGAAAGCTTTGAAATTATGATCAAGTGTGGCTTTATTTGTGAGAGATATAACGTCAGCTTGTTTCTGTAGGATCTCCCAACACCATCAAGTGTACTCATTCACCACAGAGTACCAATTTTGCCAACCGAAAATTATAACCTACCCTTCATGCGACCTATAATCCCGTATCTGTCATCATTGTTAGTAACCTGTCATCAAACCAGCCGGTTGTACGGTGTGATAACATTATAAACGTGATTAAAGTTTTATGGCAATATTGCTATAACCGTTGAATAGTGTCAAGGAAAGGTTTTTTTCAACCTTGGGACCCAGTCAGGCGTATCGGGAATGATCACCATCAGACAAAACTATTTTTAGAGTTTCGGTCGCATATCACTGTAAAACTGTAAAAGAATTAATACCTGTTACTTAACCCCAAAAGGGGTGATAGCAAACCTCCTATCTGTTTATCATAAACTTACAGCTACGTACTTTACATAGAGGATCTTACATGAGTGCTCATGTTTTATTAAATTTATAAAAACGAGTTGAGGAAAAGAGATAAAATACGAGGCTTGCCTCGCATTTTATCTCTTTTTCGCAGCGAGTTTGATAAATTCAATAATACTGGAGCACGAATGTTAGATTCTATTTATCATATGACATTAGATTATTTTGAAATACTTTTTTTTGTTTGCGGAAAACGTTAGGATTTTGTCATATGCGTGACGTTAAAAACGTAATTTTATAACGTTTCCCGAAATTTGTAAACCACTAGTGTGGTTTTTCGATTTTAATGCATGGCGTTATTGCACTCCAAGACGCGACGTCATATGATAAAGCTACTTTCATCCTATTACAACTTGAGGCCAACAATATATAATATTTCTACCTGTTTTTGTTGTAGTTGTTCTTCATCATTTAAAGCAGTAAGATCAGTGGCAGTTCAGCTGCCACCACATTTGCTGTAAAGTTACATTTTTTCTTCAGTAGCACTGTGTTTTTAAACAGAGATCCAAGTAAGCGGGTATACTGTGAAAAAATGCTTAGCTTTACATCGAGTTTAGATGCAGCTAATATGTCACTAATCTCAAAGTTTAACCTATCAGCTGGTTTGATAGATATGTTCTGTTCTATTTTAAGTGTGACTAACAACCTACTCGTGCGCAAATGTTTTGAAACTCTATTTTCAGATTATCTAGCTCTGTGAGCTAGCAATATCTGTTGTTGTTGCTGTTGTTGTTGTTGTTGTTGTGGTGGTGGTGGTGGTGGTGGTGGTGGTGGTGGTGGTGGTGGTGGTGGTGGTGGTGGTGGTGGTGGTGTCTTTTTTCAGGGAGTTCCTAAATATTTCGGACCAGTAGTTTGAAGTCGTGTTATCCTGAAAAAAATGCAATATTTGCTCATGAAAACTTTAGACCAGAGTTGTTATAACCTACCGCTGTTAAATCAGCCATGTTAGTTATTAATCTGAGCATGCATTCCAACCACACTATATTTATGCTAAACATTCATGTTTTATAACATTATATGCTAAACATTCATGTTTTATAACATTGTATGCTAAACAGTCATGTTTTATAACATTGTATGCTAAACAGTCATGTTTTATAACATTATATGCTAAACATTCATGTTTTATAACATTATATGCTAAACATTCATGTTTTATAACATTATATGCTAAACATTCATGTTTTATAACATTATATGCTAAACATTCATGTTTTATAACATTATATGCTAAACATTCATGTTTTATAACATTATATGCTAAACATTCATGTTTTATAACATTATATGCTAAACATTTATGTTTTATAACATCATTTTTTCAAGCTGATCTGGAAATGTAGACATTCCTACAATTCTTTTAAATTCATTAATTCAAAACATAATGATATTAACCAAAGTAAAAACGAAAACGTCAGCCTTAATCTTTTCACAACGACAAAAGAAAACATGATAAAAACAAACAAAACGCTAACCGCTAACAACAATTTCCTTCCTGCAGAAGATTTTTCAAGCCGCCCTCATATTGAACAAAATCTGTATAATTTGAAACAAAATGTTCGATATGATACCTATAGGATAAAGTCGGGTAAATTCGGACATCAGGTAAATTGGGACACACATTTGCAAACAGTGGAAATCCAGATAAGACGGCTCCTTATGAGCCATCTCATCAGGATTACCACTGTTTGCTTAGTTAATTCATTTTTATTCCAATAATTGAACTATGAAACAAACAAGGTGGCTGTCCAAATTTGGCTGTCTGTCCGAATATACCCGACTTTACCCTAGTATACAGTAAGTTTGTGGTGAAGTATTCAATCATATGGTAAGTCATGAATTACAAGTTCTCTCTGGTACATCGTATAGGTGAGAACGTTTGTCTTAACATTGTTCACTGTAAAAGGAAAGAGTGAAAATCGTGGAAATTTAAGTACTTTGTGAGTAAACAAAGGTGTTGTTTTGAATTAAGTAAAATGTATAAATCAGTTCTAGGCGAGCATTCAAACAGGACACTCAGTTTTTTCAATTTCAAATTTGAGACAAATGGTCATTGTAGGTGGAAAATCAAATATTTTATTTGATTTTTCTTAACTTTGTCGAAAGGTGACGGTTTACACTTTCTCCCAGAGATGCAATGCATTGCGTTATAATCCGTTTCTTGTTTACTGTCGTGAGTTGGTTCCCGGTGCCGTTAGTTTAACAGGTGACTGGGCCCAGGGCGACGACAGTAAACATGATTCGCACTATAAACCACAGCATTTTTTCCCAAAATGCTTTGAAAAAATAAGACAAAGTGAGGTTTCGCTGGGCGGCTTGCTATCTCGACCGGAGGTTAGATCAAGTTTATATGTGAACAGTGAGAATGCCACATTTATACAGGAAGAAACTTTTACTAGTTACAGTGAGTATTTTGTAGACTCTTTACGATAGGGTTATCGTAAGGTTTATGGGAAATATTTACTTGCAAATAATCGGTTACGGTTAGAAGTGGCATTCTTACTGCAGGCTGTGGTATTGTTGCTGCCCTGAGCTCAGATTTTAATACTTTTTATATGTTTTAGTCAGCAGGCTGTTATCACCTTGTATGTATATGTATGCTTAAATGTATGTATGTATCTTTTTTCAGACAAACCGCCTATACAAGCTTTTCCTATTATTCCTATTTTCTATCCTAAATGTTAAAGAGCTCCAACCTTTTATCCCTCTTTGCTTTTGCTCTGAAATACCTTTCAGGCAATAGGCTTCAAGCAAATTTTCCTCACTCGCTTGGAGTAAAAGATTATATTTGAGCCAGGATCTGACAAAAGGGACCTTCTGGCAATTAAAAGCAAAAGTGAGATATTTACAGAGAAAGAAAGACCTAGCTATTGTGAACAATTACAGAAAATTTGAAGAAATTATCTTTACAAATAACAAAGATATGAGCGTTTAAACTCGTAAACATGATGCGTTTTAAACATGACGTCACTTAGCGTTGTTAATGACGTTCTGACGTCAACGCCATTGTGTTAACATATGACGCTAATACAAAGATGCTAGGATCAATATTTCAAGAGTGCTTCTTGTTTCTGTAAATTTGATGTGTATGCAATTGCATAGACTGCACAAATAGCCCACATACAAACATCGCGTGTTTACAAAAGCATTTGAAATGAGGTACCCTGTTTTCAAGTAAGCGTGTAGTCCATATGCACAGCTGTTGCCATGGCAACATACATTATATGTATCACTTAGTTTTATCAGAAATGTTTGCGTCTTTGATTATTATACATGTTAGGAGCAATATGAGTCTATTGTTAGAACATGCAAAATCTTGAAAATTTAGACGTTTTTGAAATTTTGATTTAAAAAAACTGCTAAAATGCCCGAAGGACCCTTTTGTCAGATCGGCGCTCATTTGTTTTTTGTATAGTTTTTTTATCACTTGAAATACACAACTAAAATTTTCCCTTGTTCGCTTCGCTCGTTCGGAATGAATTATTACATTTTTTATTTTTGTGTTGTTTTTCATCCTCATAGCTTTTTTAACCCACCAAATTTTCCCCGAAATAAAATATTAATTTTAAATTGTAGTTGAGCTCTGTTTCTTTTTATCCATCTTTAAAGTTAATTTTGTAATCTGCAATAACTTAGCCAAACATTTTCTTCGGTCGCTTTGCTCGCTCGGAGTAAAATAGTATAACTGTTGTTTTTTGCTCTGTTTTTTATCCCTCTTGGCCTTTTGCTCTGAAGAACTTTTATCAAAAAGTTTCATCGCTCGCTTTGCTCTCTCGGAGTTTTAATTGTTGTTTTTTGTGTTTTTGTGTTGTTGTTTTGTTTTGGTTTTTTTGCTCTGCTTTTGTATCTCTCTTAGTCTTTTGCTCTGAAGAACTTCACCAATAAATTTCCTCGCTTGCCTTGCTCGCTCGGAGTAAAATATTATCATTGTTTGTTTTTTGTTTTTGTTTTTTGTTTTTTTTGTTTTTGTTTTTTTTGTTTTTTTTTGGGGGGGGGGGGGTCTGTTTTTTTTTTTTTTTTGGGGGGGGGGGGGTTGTGTTTTGTTTTTTTTGTTTGTCCCTAGTTAGCCATTTGCTCTGAAGTACCTTACCAAAGATTTTCCTCGCTTGCTTCGCTCGCTCGTACTGGATTATAAATATGGGTTCTTATAAATGAAGATCCATTGCTTTGATTTTAATAATGCATGTGTATAAAGATTGCATGTATGCAGATTCAAATAGCTTATAGACAATATAAACAACCAAAACTTTCCTTTTCATAGAGGTCGCTTGCTTTGGGTTTGAGGATTTCCTTATCAGGATGTAAAATGTATGTTTGCATAGGCTGTACACGCATGCCTACATCCGTGTGCATGCATGCATGGGTGTATGAATATTTAACACATGTGTGTACATACATGTGCATGTGCACGCATGCGTATATGCACTTTTTGGCAATATCCCCCCCCCCCAAAAAAAAAAAAAAATATATATATATATATATTGAAGTTTGCCGCGCTGGGTTCCCCCCCCCCACCCCTAATATTGAAAAGCTTCCTACGCCTATGCTTTATACTTTTACTATAAATTGTGTCACTACAGGAACACGAAATATGCCTATAGGGTATATGTTTTGCTTTATTTGTAGCGAAAAATATCGGATATACGTTCGGAAATTTAGTTTTACGGCGACGCGCGTGCGGAGCCGTAAAACGTGGTTTCCGAACGCATATCCAACGATATACCTCCCCAATTGAAAATTATGAATATGGTTATCCCCACACTAATGCAATTTTGCAGTTTTGTCTCAAATTGGAGCGTTTCAAGAATGTCATCCAATGAAATGTGACGTAATTAATGACGTCAAATTATTTTCTACAGTACAATTTTTGACGTTATCCAATTAGACGTCGCGTAACGAAAGCAAGTGCATTAGAATATATCATAAACGTTAAATTTTAACTCTCTATCTCGGTTTCAAATTGTATGGTTACTGAGTGAGTTCCTTTGTAACTTTATATTTTATTTCATCATGCAAATTTCTAATGAGCCGGACGATTTAATGCTGAATGATTGGAATATAAAACAGAAATGATAATGCATTTTCTTATAGCACGCAGCATGTAAATGCAAAAGCCAAATGTGCTCAGCTAACATTATTAGGTTTTATTCAGAGGTCATTGTACTTTGTAGATGATCGCTGTATATTATATCGGTGAAATTTAGAAAACGCTACATATGTTAATTAGACTCGAGATTGTGGACTTGTGGGTTCCAGCCTCACCCGAGGCACTGCGTTGTGTCCTTGAGCAAGACATTTTATCCTCCACTTAGTACTGGCTCTACCCAGAAAGGCCCGTCCCAACATGGCTGAAAAATAGTTGACTGGGACGTAAAGAATAAAAACAAACAAACTAATAAATTTAACAATAAGACCTAGTAGGTAATGCTACTACCACAGATCGACTCCACATTGGGAAGGCGGCAATCGAAAACGCTCTTAACAATCGACGATCACGGATCAAAAATCGCTAGAAACAGTGTTTTCGATAGCCATTTGTCGCCAGTCGGGCGACAAACGGCAATCGAAAACTCTGTTTCTAACTATTTTTTATCTACGTTCATCGATAGTATTAACGTTTTCGATTGCCTTCTATCCAGTGTGAACTTATGGCACCGAAAGGAGAAGACACTAGAACGCAGACAAACAAGGACTTACACATACCAGCAAGGACAGAAAAAACAAAGCAACCAGGCATTGATGTTATAAAACTGATTTAAGGTGACTAAGTCTGCAATTATGAACATTTTCCGGAAAAAAATCTTTTTAAATCATTTGTAAAAATAGAATCAAGTAATGCTAACTGATTATACAAGAGGTTTTATTTGACAAATCTTCACATTTGTTAAAATAACCGATATTACACAGTGCATCAGACAATAGCCATTGCCCTTGGTTAAGTGTTTAGGTGAAATATCCAAATATATATGCCTTATATATAAATGCATCATTGCTATAAATATAATGAACAACAATTTAAATTCTACATCGCAGTACTCAATTTTGCTGACTTCTGCAATTGCATTTATGTTTTAGCAACTAATTCGCCCTTAGATATGTGAATAGTTCGCTTTTAAACGTACAAATGACAGACTAATGACTATTTATGAATGCTAAATCTATAATGGTGAGCTTTACTCCTTTAAATTTTTTTTTTTTTTTTCATACACACTTCAGCTGTTCTGATGCACAGATTTACAATTATGTTATAGATACTTTTAACTCTTCCTTTGATCGTGAACATTTTGGAGGAAAACGGGCCAGTTAGGGCCAGTTAGGCTTATACTCACTTACGTTTTGTCTTTGAAGTCCCGAACTCTACTACTAAATAGAGACTTCAACATTTTCATTGTTTTAGCTTTGTGATACAATAAAATAATACACGACGAAAATCTTTTTGGATAACAAATATCCCAATGTCAAGTAGTAACATTCATATTCAAAATCATTCTTATCAGTTAGAATTATCTATCCAAGTTTTAGAACACCTTCAATGATTAAAACAGAAGTTGTACTTTGCACAATAGATTTTTGAATTAAAAAAAGATACATTTCTGTTTGATTTTTTCTAATACTGGCACAGCTTATTTGAAAAATAGAAACGAATCCATATTTTAAAAGAAAACTGTACAAAAAATCACAAGAACCAAAATGTAAAATGCTGCACATGTGTGGACTATAGCAAGTATAGCCCTTTCACAATAGAACATACAAACTTATAATACAAATATATGCATATCTTATATAAAGAATTTCAACTTTTTCAACTAAGAATATATCATAGTTTGGGCTTTATAATTTTCAACTTGATCGGTACTTTTTAAGGTATATAATTAGTATTCAAACTAAAATAGTATGCTTCTTAAATGTAATGGAACGTAAACACTATGTGCTAATGGTTAGACTTTAATCGAGATTTTGCTATTTTTTCAGTTCATAATGGTATATCTTAATAGTGATGCTAAATGAAAAAATAACTATACCAAAAGCTTTGCACTAGGGACATGTTTGACATAACAAGCAAATTCAGAGAATTTATGTCCCCGCCACTTTCAAATCTTTGTCTTTTATTATAATGAGCTATCATGAAATGAGCAAGTAAAAATGACTATGTACAAAAAACACTAATTTGAGATTTTTATCCTAAAACCATAATTATCTTCAGACCATGAAATAAGCAAAAACGGTATAAACTGTAGGAGCAAATGCGTACACAAGGTACCGCCTACATATAGACATTGATAGCATTGAATGTCTAAGTTCACATCCTGGAAAAGTGACACAATTTATCTGAGAAAACCTGAACCCATGACAATAGCACCTACAAAGTTTTAAAAGAATCAGCATAAAAAACTAGGAGCTGCGCACACAAGGTACCCAGTATCAGATCTAGTCCCTTTGATAGTAATAAATGCCTAAAAAGTGACTTAATTCAATTTGTAAAAGAAAAACAATACATATTCTGGGGATAATATCCAAAACATGCGTATGCACATCTTCAGACCTTGATTAAAAAACATCTGTAAATTTTTTAAACAATCGGCATAAACTGTAGGAGTTCAAGTTGCGCACACAAGGTATCCACTGTCTATACTAAAACCAACTGCTAATTGGTCACCTTAAATTTTTACGCTAGTTCAGAAAGTGAAACGTAGGGTATACAAAGTTCATGTGTTTTTTTAAGTGAAGCAATACTTTGCCGAGACTCTGCAAGTTATTTCATGTAAAAATGACGTGTACTTCTTGCACGGACGAAGTTAGAGAAAAGGTACCCTCATTTCAAAAAGTCACACTTTTTCTACGATAAGAACCATAACACAAATTAACGTTTTTGTTTGTTTGAAAATGTTACTGGCTAACGTGATATAAGAAGAATAAACCTCAAAAGTTTTGATTCCATCGGACTCGTCGTTTTTGCTACTCAACAACATAAGACAACACTTTTAGCAGATTAATCATTAGAATTCAGCTTTAAGCTTGCAATTTACATAGAGACTTTGCACTGCTCTGTACGCTTTATTATCAGCGATATGGCATTGAAATTTTCAGCAATTATTCATTATCACCAGACGTCACCGTCCTTCTTTGTAAATTGAAAAAACAAAAATATAATGCTACCAAATCGATTTTTAAACTCTAACATTGAAACCGGAAGTGTACAGTAGTCGTAAAACAATAATCGCCAAAAATGGACTAATCAAGTTCTACTGTGTTTGGCCTACAGTGTTCAAATAAAATTAAGTCCATTTAACAATATTACCAGGAAATACTGGTGAATTTCAAAAATCTCATAAAAATTTGAAAAATGCAACATTTTAGAAAAGCGTAAAAACTCTACCATAAGCAAAATTTCAATTGTTTGGTGTTTTTCAAGTTGGACAGACCAGTTTGTAACCATCTAAACGTCAATTTTATAAAAACTGCTCTCAAAACCATTTTTTCCTTAAAAAAATACGATTTTTGCATTTTTAACCGTAAAAACTTTGGAGTAAAAGAAAACTGTTCAAAAACACTGCTAAACGTTTGCCCATTAAAATACACATATATAGGCATAAAATCATTTCAATTTTATTAGCGTTTGGTCAGAAATAAAGAGTTTGAAAAGTAACCAAATAAAACTTACTTAGAATGTAATAACGCCTGAAAGATGATTAAGTTTAGCTTAAAAAATGACAAAAAATAATCTGAGAATTAAATCCAAACAATATGCACATTTCCTGACCATGACCTAAACACTTGTAAAGTTTCAAAGGAATCAGCATAAAACTGTAATATGCACATTTCCAGACCATGACCTAAACACTTGTAAAGTTTCAAAGGAATCAGCATAAAACTGTAGGAGGAGTTGCCTACACAAGATACCTATTATCTATTTACTTTGGCCGAAAAAGAATGACTAAGTTCATAATGTGAAAAAAGTAGCAAAATAATCTGAGGATTATATTTAAGCAATATGCACATCTTCATACCATGACCTAAACAGCGGCAAGGTTGCAACGGGATCGGTATAAAACTTTAGGAGGAGTTGCATACACAAAGTAACTACTACTTGAAGGGAGACAGAAGGGCGAAAAATGCTAAATCTGTTACCACTATTATTACATAAAAATCTGTGTCGCACGCTATTAACAGCCATGTTTTAACAGGCAAAACCCATGTATTAATCAGGCAATTCACGTGCTGTTGAAACATGGCTTTTGTGCTTTTCATATATACATTGTAGGCCGTCACAAATATTGACGTCATCAACAGTAATGTTCATAGAAATGAACGTAATTTAGTGACGTTAGGATGACGTAAGTCTTTGCCCTGGTACAGGCGTTTTCAAACTCTATGAAACCCTCATGCTTTTGCGCGCCAATATAGTAATACAAAGATGAACTTTTCGAAGCGTTTTTTTTCAAAGTTTTCAGTGACAAAATGATTCTAGGCAATATTCTATTACACCTCGACTATAGAGCCAATGCTGAAAAAAAATAATTCTCAATTTTGAAAAGCGAGGAAAACGTGCGCTAGCTGACGTCATTTGTTACTGCAAAATGATGTCCGTCATGGAGGCTTTCACCTATATATTTACCCATTGCCGAAAATGCAAAATAGGAGTTAAATATCAAGTCCTTCCTAAATATTCACACATAGAATTTATCCAAAAGTTTTTCGATTTGAAGGAACTGTCCTAATTTTTTAGATTTCTGTTGTAAAAAAGTCGGGTTTCCCATCTCCCAAAGGAATGGTCTATTAATAACTGGGGAAACCCCAGAGGTCTAGAAGCAAATAAAGAGATTATTTTTATCATATGGGGGTGACCTAAAATTCAGTACAGTTTTCTCCAGCTTTGGGCATAAAATGTTTAAACCCTCTTGATTTTGATATAGTATAGCTGGTCTTTATCAACTTCTTATAAAGCAAAGGTATATGATAAATGAAATGATCCACTGGAATTTTCTTCCGACGATAAGTTTCTCCCTAAAAAGGGCGTAGCTACACCTCATGAGTATTTAGTGGAATGTTACCTCATGGAGTTATTCGGTGTAACGTCGTTTTCACGCTGGAAAGACGTTACAAATACATGTAAACTGTTTGCGGGATTTCCTAAGTGCAATGGCGGAAAGTCGGAAGAAAGTGAAGACTTCAAATGTATTTTCATCGTCTGTTGTGTGTTAGCATCGAAATAGATTTGCTCTATTATCGGTTACTTGTACGAAGATAAATCAATCGCGCTTCCCGTTCGTAATTTGATATACTTTGTAACTGACCTGCAAACAATGAATTATTATTCAACAATTCACTGCTAGAGCTGATCTATTTCTTAAATAAAGATCAAACATGGTTTTCTGATATCTGCTAGACTCCTCGGGGGTCGTTAAAACCCTCGCCTCGGGGTCCAGCAGATGTTAATGTGTAAAAAAAGTTTTGTCCCTATAGTGGTTTATCGATTTTATTGCATGGCGTTATATAATTCCCAGACGCGAAGTCTCCTATGCTTTGACAGGAAATCATCAAAAACAATCTTAAGATATTATAAGACAAGATGAAATAAGATAAATTCTATTTCAATGCAATTAGTTTATGGCCCTTGAGCATATACTACATATACAAAACCACAGTTGCAAAATCGCAAATATGTCTACTCTCTATTTCTAATGTATCTTTAATAAAATTCAAATTAGCGTATCCTTTGATTTGTCCGAGTTTGAGTTATTAAGGTATACACACAGCTAATTTTCTTTAGTATATAAATGAAACTTAAAGAATTTGAAATATTTGTGGTTATGTAACTAACCCAATAACATTTTAAAATGTGGTATTTTCAGTCTATAAAATGAATAGGTACATAGATCATATTTCATATCGCAACCATTTTTTCTAGCAAAGCGTAAAAATGTACACCTATCATAATGAAAAAAAAATCTACAGCAAGTTTCTACTTGAACTAATTATATGTTGTGACACACTCATACAATAAACTCTTATCAATTTCGTCGTTTTTGTCACAGTTTTGTTTGTTTGTTTGTGTTTTTCGCTTTTTGTGTTTAATTTTTACTTGTGTAGGTTCTCACTAATTGCTGATTGATCTTGAAGTTGCTCAGATTTAAGGTGACTACTGACACGAATAACCTTAACTCTTGCACATGTTGCATGACTAAACACATCTTGCCTTATTACTTCAATACTGATTAATTTTGGTATGCCAGACGAAATTATAATGTATACATATTTCCGCAAGAATAACTGTCCCTGTGTATTTTTTACCATTGTTTTGTATGGAAAACTGCAATATAGTGAGTTAAAGCTCAATAACTTGAAAATGTATGGTAGATGTACCAGTTTTCGTGCTAGATCCATAAATTGTGGTATGTCAGAAAAGAAGCCATAATTTTCCTACTCCTAGAAATTGAGCAATAAAATTTCATCAGTTACCGAACCAATTAAAGGGGGACGTGCATTAGGAGGCTATTTTGGCCCCCTTTGAGGCCAAAAAATGAAAACAGCTTTTCACAAGTTTCTTCTTATTAGTTTATTAGAACAATAGCCCAAGTGTAAAAGTCTCGGATTGATTCTATTTTTACCGTTGCTATGGTAACATAAATGGCAGCCAAAATAGGCTGAAAATAGGAAAGTGACCATTTTGGAGCGAATTTAAGACATTTTGTAGAGAAATTAACATGGAGCACAAGCAAATACCAAAAAAATATTTTAACAGATGATGAGAATTACCATGGCACACAATATATTAAAAGTTTGTTTTTTTTGGTATTCGCTTGTGCTGATATCTAATTCTTAAAAAATCGGTCTGAAAAAAACTTGATTTTAACCCAAAATGGCAATTTCTCTATTTTAGGTCTATTTCGGCGGCCATTTTTGTTACCATAGCAATCATTAAATTTTAAATAAATGCCAGAATTTTATACTCGAACCATTCATCTAATAAACCAATAGGACGAAATTGATGAAAAGCAACTTTCAATTTTTGGCTCTAGAGGGGGCCAAATTAGCCCCTTAATGCACGTTCCCCTTAAGAAGTTATACAGCGATATGACGTTACTAATGACGTCAGTATGACGCAATTATCTTTGAACGTGACAGCCGCCATTTTTCTACATTTTTATTTTTCCAAACATTAGTTACTGCCCGTAACTGTTAATATTTACATAGTAAATGGGTCTCCCATAACTTGCTTAAAAAGGATAAGATTTCAGTAACAAATATATAAAAATATACAAGATATTTGGTTTGATACATCTTTACATCTTTTTAACTTAACTGATATTAAATTTGTATCAAAAATGGGCTAATAACCTTGATTTTGCAATTTGAGGTGTAAAATCAATAAAACAGGCCTTATGAATACATCGATGCCCCTAACATATTATGCAATTTTTGAGCTACCCTTCTATTTTGACATATTTTGAGGAGTTTTGCAATTGTCTTTATATATCAACAACAAAATATGTGTATGCAACAACCATTGTTAACTCTCAATTCATTGTGTCATAGTAAATAATCATTGAATAATATCTATTTATTTCTTGATAAAAACTTTATTCCTTTAGTTTACCTTCTCAAAACTACTTTCTACACATACATATAGCACCAAAGCATTATCAAAAAAATTAAAACTCTTAGTATTATTTCTTATCATACATTTTAAAAGTTACAAAATCGAAATTGTGTATTACCGGGGGTATAGGTAGAAATCAAGAAATATATCTTTCTAAACGGTATAAATTGCTTGCCATTTCACACTGATTCAGCTTACGTAATGACGTTTATGATATACAGTATAAGTTTCACAAAAAGCGTTGTTCTTTTGAATTGCCTGAAATATTTGAATATTTAGCTATCGAAAGTAAAAATGGCCATAGTTTAAACCATTTTTTTTTTGGAAAAAAGTTGGTCAGTAAATATGTAATGGCTAGATTCACAACAATTAACCATTCCTGTACTTCAAGTAAACTTTAGCTGTTATGATGCAATGATTCACAAAATTCCAAAATACCATAGACCTGTTTATCTCTATTTTCTGTCCTGACATTTTGAATAAAAGGTGCGTCTTATGCATGTAGCTCAAATACTAAACTGTGACCTCGATTTTTTTATTGTATTATATCATTATCAATATAATACAGAAAATGAAGAAAATCTATATTTTGGAAAAGAAATGTCCAGGTGTCAGTAGTGGCTTCACAATATAAGCAACCTGGGGTGTATTTAATATATTGTAGGGTTTTCAACAAATGATTTATCACAACATACATGCCAATGCATGCTGTCAGATTAATGTCCTCATTATTTTAAATAAATTTGTAAATTAAAATTTTCTGTCCTGGCGTTTTGAATAAAATGTGCGTCTTATGCATGTAGCACAAATACTAAACTGTGACATCGATTTTTTTTATTGTATTATATCATTATCAATATAATACAGAAAATGAAGAAAATCTATATTTTGGATAAGAAATGTCCAGGTGTCAGTAGTGGCTTAACAATATAAGCAACCTGGGGTGTAAATAAAATATTGTAGGGTTTTCAACAGATGACTTTTCACAACAGACATACCAACGCATGCTTTCAGATTAATGTCCTCATTATTTTAAATAAATTTGCAAATTAAAATAGAATGATATAAAAGTAATTTATGATCAATATTATTTTTGAACTCAAACATGGAATATGATTGGACGAAAACGTATTTTGTCCTGTAAACCATTATATGTGTCAATTGCTTTTTATTAATTTGTATGTTAATGATACTGTGTCTTTGTGATGTTAACAGTTTTTGGGCTAGCATCAAAATGTTTTATAAATTTGCATGTTATCGCATAAGTTTAGTTTTCTAGTCTAACAATTATAATTATCAGTTTATATGTTAATGATGGTGTGTCTCTGTGATGCTTTAACCATTTATTGTGAATTATTTATCTGCTTATAATATTGTATCTTTGTTGTGTTTACAGCTTATTGGTAAGTTTAATGCTGGGTGTTAATTGTATCAGTTAATATTTGTTGTGGCATCTACAATGCTTTTATTTAGATATGTAATCATCATATTATCTACAGTAATTAGATTGGTTTATTTTCTGTTCTATCACTTTAATGGACACCAACAATTAGTTTCTGTTCGCTTTAATATGACACCGACAATTATTTTAGCAACTTAAATTCTGTTCTGACCTGTATAATTTTAAGTATTTTTTTTTTTTTTTTTTTTTTTTGATGTTGTGGTTTTTGTGGTTGTTGTGTTTTTGTGGTTTTTGTGTGTGTTTTGTTTGCTTTTTTAATTTTTTGTTTTGTTTGTTTTGTTCATTAAAATGCGCAGGGGCACCTGTATAATTTAATTCGTCATCTCAACTTTTGTTGTTGTTGTTGTTGTTGTTGTTGTTGTTGTTGTTGTTGTTGTTGTTTTGTTTTTCTATATCAGTGTTAGCACCTTCAATCATACTATCAATTTAGCTTTATATGATACCGCCATGGTACTAACAATGCTGTCAGTTTTCAACCTAACTTTTGTTCTATATATTATCTTAAGCCATCTAAACAATCCCATCAACTAGAGGACCGCTTAATTTGGTTTTAAGGGGCAAGCTTTCCATTTGTTCTCATATTTTATACAATCGAGTCTGATGTTTTCATATTTTGTAGGTTGTCCCTATCTCTGTAGGATCAATTTCGTCCCAATTATATTTTTAATTATTAGTAATCACTATGATGTCTACAATATCAACCGAGTTTTGTATTATTGATAGAAAAGTTTTCTTTTTCTCTTTTACTTTATAATTATGGTAACAAAACATTGAACTCCCGTTTTATTATTAGCAATTCAGGAACGTACCAAACATTGGTCCTGCTTGAAATAGGAATCTGAGTCTTTCATCTTTAGGCACTAAGTTTGTATGTTACTTTGTTTTATATTATGTCTATATGACTAGCTATATATTTAGCCTTTTTGTTAAAATCTGATACTTCACGTCCCAGTCAACACGTTTTAATCATGGTTTGCAGCTTAACACGTTGTTAAGAGGCAAGGACAATAGACAAGATACTTGCACTTTGGAATCGCCTCATAGGAGCAATTCCAAAAATAGCAAGCGAGTATGCTCAGGATATACCACTATCACACACAGCAGCCGTTGTACCACATGGAGTTGGAAGAACTTCTCCTGGTACATTGATATAGTGTTGATATGTTTTTGTTCTGGTCCTTCGGGAAAATTGGGTCCTGGCAGAAAGACGAATACTGTGCTAGTTGATACACATAACACTAACTCTTGTGAATAAAAAAACTCAATAAACCGAGTCTGCGGTTTCAAATTTAGTAAGTTCTCTATTTCTGAAGAATCCGGTTTTCCAGATGATTTAGGAAAACAAATCCTAGCCAGCTTGCCCCTTAGATTGCGCATGTACATAAAATGAAAAAAGTAAATTTTTCATGTTATTCTGTCAAAAATAGAAGAAACCCTACCTTCCGTGTACTCAACACGTACGCCCATGATCACTGCAACAAAGATCCAAAGGTAACTCTCCATGCCGAAGAGATGTTTATTCCTTTTTGTCTTCCTCTGGTATGAATATTCTCAGAACAAATAAACAAACACATAACAGATAAGAAAGTTATCGTGAATCAGGCGTTTTGTTGTCGTTTTTCTCTGTCGTTGTTGTTTGGTGTTGCTATTGTTTTTGTTGTTGTTATTCTTTGTCAAATATATACACATATACACACATAAAACACTATGTTGCTAACACTATATGAAGCACGTACAAAGTTTAAACCTAAACGAATATGGCTATTATCTCTTAAACGCGTTGATGTCACGTGGCATCTATATTCCTCACCGTACAATTAAGATCGAAATAAGCTCTAAAAGAGTTACATTTTTCCTAAAACAAATTTACCAAGATTAAAACTTCAAAAAATCTATATCTGTAGTGCCACAGGCTCCAAAATTTCAAAGACATTTATTTATGCTGCGAAGCTTACAGTTCCTTAAGAATCAACATAATTAAATGCGCCAACACGCGATCATTTTGTACTTATCGCAATGTTGAGCAACCAAATCTCAGGCAGCCTGCGCAAATGTGCAGATTCGCCAGACCCTTCGCTGTTAGTATACACAAAGTATGGATATACATGAAGCCTCAGACCAAATTTTAGACCTCTAGCGCTGCTCGATACGTCAGCACATGCGTTTAAAAGAAGTGCCTGCGCATATGCGATGAGTACCAAAATCTCACGAGCTGGCTCAAGCATAATTTCCACTTCTGTAACTGAACAATACAAATATTAGCATTAGGATTCCACAAGCTTAAACATGGCTAGAATTCCTGCATATCACTGGAATAATATGTTACAGCTGAACGAATAGATAAATAAAATTAATAAAATAAAGAATTCCAACGCTGCTTATAAATATCATATTATGCACAGGCCATGTGTTTATTGGAGATGGGGCGTTTTATTGACATTTCCAATAGGTCTCTCTACCTTCTTATTCGGTAGGATAAACATCTAATTGATCATGTATGGAAACATTGAGAAAAAATATTCAAGCGATTTGCTCTAAATAGAAATTAGAATTTTGATACATTTGTCTGTAATCCTCCATTTATTATGATCTAATCGAAATTGATCAGGTCTCTGAAACGCTTAAACTTCAAGATTCACATCAGAATCGTGAAGCGCATCACGAAAACTGACCTGAGGTACAATCGGAGACTGGTGTAGTGCTAATATATCTCAAATCAGCTTCTATAGATAATAAAACCAGCATGTCAAATTTTGATACTTATGCTCTGATTTCATATGCGACCAACGAAGGCTCAAAGCCTACGCAGCTCGCACACACAAAGTTAAGAAGGTGGCTCCAACCAAAACCTAGACATTTAGCCTTGCTGACTAGTTGCGAATGCACGTTAAAAACTTGAGTGACTATTCGAAAAGGCTATGGTAACATCAACATGGAATTGGTAATTGCATCTTTAATGTATTATTGAGAATAGCATAGAGAGCGGACTAGTTGTTCCCAATTTTGCTATCAATCCATTGCTATAACACGAGTCTGAGCTTCTTTTTTTTAAATGTGCGCAAGCATATGTGACGTGTTCTGCGATTTGGGGGCTTGTGGAGGTACGACGTCATCAGTAGAAAACGCGGCTTTAAATTACGTAAATAAATTTTAATAGCGACGCACGTTATTTGGCAGCGCACTCCTGCTACGTTCAACAATGAGCAAACGTTTTTACACTTATGATACCACTTTGTAAAGGTATTTTAAAATGTGATGGGTAACGTTCTATTCACACTGCATTAATCAGCGGTTAAAAACATTCTCTGTTGAATAAGATTTTTTCTATATCATAAAAAATAGGTTAGAATCATTCATGCTGGTATCAAGAAATATGCACTATTTGGTGACTTTTTCCGCACTTTAATCAAGTTTCAATCCCATTTTATTTAATTTAATATTTATCAAGGATTTAAAAGAGTCTATCTGTTTCTTTTACATTTAGTCTAATTAGTTTCTGCGTGACATCTATCAAGAATTTTACGTTTAATGCACAGACACTAACCATTAAAACTTTAACCTTGGTTTATACATATATAATTTCAGTCTCAATTTTAGTCTCGATGTCTTTGAATCTTGGTCAGTTGCTTTGCTTTAAATATCCGCACATTTATATTGTAATATGTTCACTCCATCCGTCAATTGCAGTTGCTCGTAACGGGAACTCCTTCATTTTCGGCCAAGGTTGTCCATATTTTTGGCACAAGGGCTGCTGATGGAGTGTATGTAACAACGAATAGAAGATTTCAGATACCTAGATGACTTACTAAATTTTTAAACAAATGTAGTTCAAATATATCCAATAGAACTTCAAGTAAAAAGGCAAATTCTTTTGATGCTGAAGTCCCCCTTTTTGGACTTGGACATCATGCGACAGTCTGCATGCCTAGTTTTAAACCCAATCACGGTTTAAAGCTCTGGTTTCCTCTTTAATTGCACGACGGTGGTCAGGCCTCAGACTCTATGACGGCTCTGGCGTAAAGCTTTAATTGGTGGGTTGGTGCCTGATGCTTATCTGTAGCTGGACCCACCGTGGCTCAACTTGAGGTTTTCTTTAGCACTGACTATCTGTGAGTCATGAGCCCTTTTCAATGTTTCATCATGGTGTAGTAATTTGATTAGAGTGTTATTTGATTAGAGTGTTTCTCCAAGATGATACATTGCATTAGTTAGATGACCTCCATGCGAGCTGAACATTTCTTGTACTACAACAACAGCATGATCTAGGGCGAAGATTTGGTACCAGTAAAATGCATTTAAGCCCCCCCCCCCCCCCCCGGTAGCTTAGGCTGCTGTCCGTTCTAAGGTGGTGGTTCTATTGTTGTTGACTTTTTGTTTATTGTTAATCCCATTGCGGGAGTCTGTAATTGTTCTTTGTTGTGTTGTACGTTACTTTATGTCCATTCTAGTATTGCAATCATCTTGATGGGGAAGAGAGAGCTGATTGCTTTGCTTAATTTGTCTTCCTGGTGTCTCGAGATGGTTGAGCGGCTCTTCCTCGCGGTGCCACGGGGTTGTCTGCGGTTTGTGATTGTGGTATTTCCTGATCAAAATCACTAACTATTTTGGACTAGTTCATAGCAAATGTCATCGTTTCGTCCAAAAGTTAGGATAAAACAGATAAGCACCTCTGACGGTGGTAATGGGAATCACAGTGTATCGCTGCCTATAATTTTGATAAAAATTAAAGTCGATCAAATGCTCCCATCTTCATATATAAGCTCACTGTTGGTCTCTATTTTATGATTTTGCATTTAATTTCCTAGTTGCATAAATGTACGGCTTTATTTTGGGGCTAAAATGGTCACTTTTTGTATTATACATATAGGAAATAGAAGAATATTTTTAAAACATCCCCCCCCGAGTCCCAACTTATCCTTTTGCAAGTAAGTGTGTTCTCATATTTTACATTAGATATGTGAAAAGCTAGCTGGGACTCGGCGGGAATGATATCCCACAGCCCAAAATGTGACGTCTGGGCGAGCCCGAACATTAGCATTAGGATTTTTGGTGTGCTCTCTTGAAAATCTTTTTTTTCCAGCATAAGGAAATAATTTGTACAAGTAAGCTTCCTTTTCATAAGCCATCAGTCATGGAATATTACAACGTTTTAGCATATTTTTCTTTAGATTATGAAATTGTCCTTTTACTAAATTCAGTTGGTAGAATTTTTGCACATCTGTATCTATCCAATGCACATAAACTACCTGGCCACTGACTAGGTGTACTTTACGCATGGATGAATGGTTATGATACATTGCTGCATAATATTGCACCAGTTAAATACATTGTCATCAAGGTTGAATATGGACTACAGTTGCACTTCAAAATATTTCTTAACAAATCAGATAGAAAACACAACAAAAATAATCATTATAATGCTCATGATTTTGGACTTAAAAATACTTTCACTGTGATTTGTAATCGAGTATTGATGATATAATACCCTTACACGTACGTGACAATAATTGATTTCTAAATGTTTTGGTGAAGTCAAATTTTGCAACCCCTACCCCCTTTGGTAGTGTCTCCTGTTTTGTCGTAGGCATCTGCTGCTGGTCAAGATGGTATAAGCAATCAAATGTTCGTGAATTGGCGATTGAACTTTCATATCCTCTCTGTTCTCTTTTTAATCAGTCTCACCAAACGGGAGCATTCCCTGATTCTTGGAAACTATCAAATGTGTTTCCTAGCCCTAAAACAAGCGATCGTTCATCTTTATCAAATTTTTCGCACTGTCCCTCTCTTATGCACGCCTGAAAAGGTCTTTGTACGAGCTATTTCAAACGTGTTTAATAACTTCAGAGACAATAGTATACTCACATCGCTACAGTCTGGTTTTGTTCCAGATGATTCAACTGTCAACCAGTTGACCTATTTATACATTTTTTTCTCTCAAGCTCTCTATTTTGGAAAAGAGGTACGGTAGTCTTTTGTGACATAAGTAAGGCTTTTGATCAGGTTTGCCATGAAAGTCTCTTAAAAAGCTTGAAGCTGCTGGTGCATCTGGAAATCTTCTTTTATGGTTCCATTCTTATTTGACTGAAAGACGTCAGAGAGTTGTTCTTCCTGGTGCTGCCTCGACATGGAAATTTACCTCAGAGTTTTATCCTTGATCCTCTTCTTTTTCTACTTTTTATTAACGATATTGTAACAGATATTGGGTCAAATACTCGTCTTTTTACTGATGATACCAGCTTCCTTATAACAGTTGAAAACCTAGATACCGCTGCTGAACTTCTCAATCTGGATCTTGAAAAAATTAAGACTTGGGCAAAAACTTGGCTCGTTTCTTTTAATCCCATGAGAACAGAGTCTCTTCTTATCTCTCATAAACTGAATAAACCTGTACATTCACTCCTCCTAATGGACAATCAAGTTATCATAGAAGTAGACTCTCATAAACATCTAGGTAGTCGGGGAACCAAGGTAGAAAAAATGCTAACCCTTGCACCCGAAAGGTATACAGCTGGATTTTGCATGGTTGCAAAGGTAATTCTATGGTGTATCTGAAACCACTGTATAGCAGACTCAGATCGACTTGCATAACGACAGAGCAGTCAACTTTCTACGGAAGCCCAGCAAGAACATGTCAATTTATTATTTTTCAAAATGATATATATTTTTATCAAAACAGTTCAGGATTGAAAAAATATTGAGTTTAAATAATAATACAACATCGGTGTAGACCTCAGAAGCAGTGGTGGTCATCTAAGAATACTGCTTATTGATCTTTAAAGTATGTAGATTAGGGCACCCCCATTTTAAAATTAAATTTATAGATTTTTTTTCTTTAAATCTCATTAAAACTGCATTTATTGCCCAAAAATGTATTTGATAATTATTTATATATCGCATGGAAGCATATCTCGTAAAAAATTGTGTGCTTACGTATTCACTTTTGTCTTCCCGCTGAGGTGGTTTGAATTGGACCATTTTGACATTAAATAAAATTTTAATTGAATCTGGTTGAACACTGCATACAGTAAGACAGACGTTTGGGACATAATTTAAGACAATTTATTTTATTTTCTATGGCAAACTAGGAAAGGTAGCTGAAAAGTAAAAATATGAAACAACGATAATTGAATACTTAGTAATTTAGTCCATGCCAGCTGGTGCGTAGTTAAATATCAGGACAACTTCAGAGCAGTTTAACACATAAATGAAATTTATCAAGGTTTAAAGGAAGTTTATCTCCCATATTTACAGCAGCTTTGAAAAGAGGGTCTTTGTAGGGACCAAGGGGATTTTTATCTACTGAAAACAATAATTTCATTTAACAGTGGTAAAATAAATATGAAAAAAAACTCGTATAACTATTATCATATCACTATGAAAACCCTGTTTGTCCCAGTCTGAGATGCAGAAATGTAACCGCATAGTATTAATACGACAAAAATGTCCCTAAGAAGATTATTTTGGTGCACAAATGACTGCCCATACTTTTAAATGCATTTGATTGTGTATTATTGTATTATCGAACAGTCAAACAGCTTCTCATACCCATCCTCCAGATAAGAGTGCGTAATGGAAAATTAGTTTTGTTATTTCTCAACCAAAACATTTGTTGTGGGTACTTAAATGGACCTATTAAATGAGACGTTTCTTTTGAAGGCCAAAAGCACACTCTTTGACTTATTTATAAGGGAAACATCACAATTTCTATGATATGAAAGGTTGCTTAACATAACCTATGTGGCATACAAAAAATGCATTTTTCCGCAAAATGCAACTCTGGTCGCATTGCTATACAGTGGTTTCATATCAAGCACTATTTAGACTATCAGTATACAAAATTCCAGCCGTATACCTTTCGGGTGCAAAAAATGTGTGTTTTTGCACGATACGCGACTTTGGTTCCCCGACTTAGGTGTATTTCTTTCCAACGATTGTACCTGGCAGACGCATATCGATTATGTCAAGGAAAATGCCTGGGATAAATATAAATGTCATGAGAAGGTACAAGTTCAGTCTTGATCGAAAATCTCTTGAAAATATTTATCTGACTTTCATTAGACCAATACTAGAATATGTCAATGCTGTCTGTGGCAACTGCACAAACTATGAGAAGCAACATACAGAGACAGCTAGGATTGTCACTAGGGCAACTAAACTTGTGGCATTACATACACATTTTGAGGATGTTAACTGGGAATCCTTGGAAGCTAGGCGCATGAAGCACAGACTTTTACTTCTATATAAAATGCTTAACAATCTCTCTCTAGAATATCTTTCTTCGCTAATTACCTCTACTGTCAACAATCTATCTAAGTACGATATGTGTAATGCACAAACTATTCAGACGATAGACTCTAGAACTACTCAATATTTCAATTCTTTTTTGCCGTCTTCTATTAGAGAATGGAATTACTTGTCACTCAATGTGAGAAACAGTGATTCTGTTTTCATTTTAAGCGTAAATTGAACGCTGACATTAAAGCCATCCCTAGATATTTCTATGCAGGTAATAGGCGTGCTCAGGTACTTCACACCGGATTACGTACAAAGTGAAGCTCACTTAATGATGACCTCTTTCAGAAATGTATCAATGACTCATCGCTCTGTCTCTGTGGTAATGTGGAGAATACTGATCACTACTTTTTGAGTTGTCAATTTATTGTGCACAGAGAGCAGAGCTTATTAACAAAATCTCTCAGCACACAGCAGTTACTCTACACATTCTCTTATTTGGAAATCCTTTACCGTTTTTGCCCACAAATACACTCCTTTTTGAAGCAGTTCACAAATATATTACTGACAGGAAGCGTTTCAAATTTTAACCCTTAATGTACTCGTATCTCTGTTCAAATAAGTTTGAAAATGCCATATTTAAAACATGACTCCAATTTTAGCCTCCAGCCTGCTCACTTATCACTTCTCTCTCTCTCTCTCTCTCTCTCTCTCTCTCTCTCTCTCTCTCTCTCTCTCTCTCTCTCTCTCTCTCTCTCTCTCTCTCTCTCTCTTGAATATGTTTGTCATTAGATTAACTATTGTTACCTTTCAAAGTACCATAAGCTATTCTATACGACGATTGTAACTAAATTGAAATGTACATTCATCTGTTGTTGGTGGTGGTTTTTTCTTCTTTATTTTTTTTCAATACGACAACACGCCTTTGTATTATTGTTGTTTCTGTTTAATGCCTAAAGATCATATCTATAAATCTGTAGTCATTCATTAAACGCCATTAGTTGTGGGCTATCAGATACAGCATACATTATAACACATGCGTAACAGTTGCAAGGCGGAGTTGTCGTTGTGTACTCTATTAAATATGTTTCTTTTATATTTGCTCTTTGCGCTTTTAACATCTGAAACTGATTAAGCGTCATTGCATTTGTGCAGCTGAATATTGTTAGGAGAAGAACTAGATACGCTTTAAGCTTCCGTTCTAATCCTTTTGTATTGTGTTAATATTTATGTATGTATGTCAGAGTGAAATAAGTTTAAACTAACACGGCATATCAGAGCCAGTATTTTATGGTGATTTCGTTTATTCAAAAGAATCGTTTTATGGATCAATTCAAAAAGATAATCAACCGTTATAAAAAAAAAGGGCGGGATATATATAGCTTAGTTATATGAGACAATATACATGGCTGGTTATAAAACCAATCATAGCTATGGTTGTCTTAGACTCAATGGTGACCCTGACCTTAAATTTTCATCTGTGGGTTGGTGCCTTATGCTTGTTTTTGGCTTGGCCCACCATGACTCAACTTGAGATTGTCTATACTTCTGACTGTCTATAAGTCAATTGCTGCTGTTGTTCATTCTAAGGCGGTGATTCTGTTGCCGTTAATTTAATTGTGTAACACTGGTCGATTTGTCTTGGTTGTTTTGTGCCAATTAACCCTTTGAAGACCAGAAACCCCTAGATTGGTACTTTGGCAAACAGTAAAGGCCCAGATGAAATAACGCGGCATTACATCAGGATATGCACTGTCAAGACATCAGGAAGACAATTCAAGCAAAGTAACCAGCTCTCTCTCTCTCTCTCTCTGTCTCTCTCTCTCTCTCTCTCTCTCTTCCCCATCAAACTGATTGCAAAATAGAGCACAATTTACTGAATAACAAAACAAGGACGAATCACAGAAGCCTCATTAACAACGGTAGTAACAACTAACAAGGAACCAATAACAACAGAACCACCGCCCCAGAACGGACAGCAGCCTAAGCCACTGGGGGCTTAAATGCATTTTACTGGTATCAAACCTTCGCCCTAGATCCTGTTGTAGTTAAAACACAAAAAAGGACCCTGAGTGAAGATTTGACAGGTAAAATATGTCTTAAACCCATCAGTAACATTGGCTGCTGCCCGTTCTAGTCAGTGATTATGTTCCTGTTCATTCACTGTGTGTTGCTCCCATTGTTTGTGTGGGGTTGGGGCAATTGTGTTGGGTCATTGTACTAACCCTCTTGCTGAGGAAGATAGGTCATGCACCGAGGTTATAGAACTGTTCCCATGCTCAACTCAGCTGAGCACGATATTTATCCTGCTCATAAATGTTAAAATGCCAACAATTGTTGGCATTTTAACATTTATTAGCATGATAAATACAACATCTGAGAGGCTTAAATTAAGGAGTTTCTTTATTTGTCGGTATTTTAATTTTCGTGCTCAGTTGAGTTGAGCATGAAAAAAGTTTTATGACGTTAAGGCCTAGTTGTGGTTGTCTGTATTCTGTGTCTCCTCTTTACGTTGACGTGGGTTGGTCTGTGGTCTATAAATGTGGCATTCCCTGGTCATATTTACTTACTTTTTCATCTCAACGGTATGACCTTGGAATCAAAGGTCAAGGTCATAACATTAAATGCAATTTACGGATCAGAGCGAGAATTTCTCTTTCATTTTTCTTTTGGACAGCAGGCGTTCTTATTTAGCACAATGATTGCTGATGATGTGTAGATGACAATGAAAAGTAAGCATCACCGATAAAGTCAAAGGTCAATGTCAAATATACTTATAATCGTAACTCGACCCCCCCCCCCCTCCAATTTTATTAACTAGGGTGTTCATATTTAGCACGATGGTTGCCTTTTGTATGTATACTGTAGATACAATGTAGCAACGAGAGTTTCAGCCAAAGTCAAATATACTTAAAATTTGTCTTAAGGTCACCTTTCATTTTGGTGGGAAATATATAATATGTGCTGCATCAAATCCACAAGGTTTCGGATCAATCGGATGATCCGGAAACGAACCACCCACTTTTCAGTCTTCAACAGGCAATACGCAAAGCACCACGTCAGTGTGCATCCTAGGCGACTTGAAACTATTAAATGCAGCAATTGTCCATAAACGAAACGTCAGCGCCATATAACATAACGCTACTTTTTTTGTTTGTTTGTTGTTGTTGTTTTGCTTTTTTATACGGGCGTATAAAATTGCTAATGATGCGTATTAACTTTTTACATGGGTGAAATGATGATGATGCCTTTTTGCACTAATCGTGTAGAAGGTTGAGTATGGAAGTACGAGGGCACTTCAAAAAATTCTCGGCCTCGCCAAGAAAAAATCGACATTGCTTATATAGATCAGCACACGAACTTTCGGCACTTATTAATAAAGTTCAATGGTGACAAATCCAGTGAATCTTGAGACCAAACCCCACGATTATAAAATTATTTTCATTCTCAACTCGGGAGAGCACGAAATTTATCTTGCTCATAAATGTTAAAATTCCAACAATTTGACATGACCAATACAACATCTGAGAGACTAAGAGACTTCTTCATTTGTCGGTTTTGAAATTTTATTAGCAGGTGAAATTTCGTGCTCAGTTGATTTGAGCACGCAAAAAGTTTTAACCTTCCTATTTTGGTTCTTATCGCATATGCGTAAGTGCCCTTAATAAAGAGACCCTGGAAGGGCGTTCCTGGTATCCCAACTCCCTTGAAATATTTTGAAAACTTTCCTGTATCCAAACTTGTAAATGTATACGTCGATTTGCTGGTATTTACGCGTATTGCCGGCACTGCATAGACCGGAAGTGGTAGATATTGGTGTTAATACTATATAGAAAAACATGCCATATGCCTAAAGGACTATAGAATTTGATCATTTTTAAGAATATGGCATGCACATGGCGATTTATGTAAGCATTTAGGAATAGATTTGAGTACCGATCTGGATGATCGGTACTCGAATCTGTTCCTAAATGCTTACATAAATCGCCTTGCACATACTGAATACTTAAAAATGATTGAAGTCTATAGTCCTTTAGGCATATGGCATGTTTTTCTACTATAGTATTTACACCAATATCTACCACTTCCGGTCTATGAAGTACCGGCAATACGCGTAAATACCACCAAATCGACGTATACATTTACCAGTGTGGTATCCCTGAAAGAAATTGACAAATACTTGTACCACCAAAATTCACCCAAACTAAGCTCCATATCCCTAAAAATACTTTGAAATTTCATAAAAGTATCCATACCCCTTTAATTATTTATCAAATATCCCTTTATCCCCTAAAACCCTTCCATTGCCTCAATAAACACCCGTGGTGACGAATCCAGTAAATCTCACACCGGATAGGCGACAATCGAAAACGCTGTTAGCAATCGACGAACGCGGATCAAAAATCGCTAGAAACAGTATTTTCGATTGCCGCTTGTCGCCAGTGGGGCGACAAATGGCAATCGAAAACGCTGCTTCTAACGGTTTTGGCATTTTATTCACGTTTATATTTGCCAAAACAATACAATATCGCTGTACGTTATTTTTTGTTGCTGTTGTTGTTTTGTTGTTGTTTTGTTTTTGTTGTGTTTTTTTTTGCTTTATGTTGTTGTTGATTTAAAGAATATGGTGAAACTTGTTCGTGAGTGCGTTTTTTTCTCCTGTGCTAGGTCGCTCAGCTGACAAATTCAGAAATTTTGTCATTTGTAAATGCAAAAATGCACAGCGAACCTTAATTGGGACAATGACTTTAAAGTGAATCGGATTTCCCGTCTGGCCAGAATTGGAGTTTGAAAAGTCTTCGGTCGAAATGACATCAATGAAATCACGCACGAATTACGGCGAGGATACGCATCAATCATCTGAAAGGAAAAATATGTGTCTTTCCATTCCACACACACATTGAAAGTCTGTTTCTTCATTAGAAAATGTACCTTGACATGATAACTAAAACCATCTACTGTCGTGCCAACCAAAAGTGATAGTGACGTATTATTTTGTTAACAGTTGTTAAGTAAAATATTAGCCTGTACACTCCGCTTGAGCTATAGTCCGTGCTAGATAAGAGTAGGGTGACGAAACATATTTACAGTTAGAAGTATGAAAGAAAATCCTATATTTGTCCAATCAGGTGAATAAAGTACCATAACGTGACCAACTACGTAACTATCTACTCTTATCGAGCACGGACTCTGACGTGAATCGATAGATCACTTTTGTATTAATCCTTTCCTGTGGATAGGATTAATACACAAGTAATCTATCGATTATAAGTCCCTGATTTCTTTGTAAACAAAACATGACGTCAATGTCACTCTTGGCTGGCAGGACAGTACCCTGATTCGATGTAAAACCCCTCACGCTACTATATACAAACAGTTTCATGTTCTAAAATATCCACGTATAAAAATGGCTGTATCCTGTAAATTTTTTTGGAAGTTTCATCTTAGAGATAATAGGATTGGATAGAAAAATTGGAGAAATGTTGGCCTCAAGTTATTTTAGAAGGAATGAAAGTGTAAGATTTCACCAATATCGCAGCTCAGCTGCCACCTGAATTGGTCAATTGGAAAATCTCGGCCCAATTCGAGAATCAAACCTCGGATGTATCTAAGGCGTAGTACTACATGTATGTATGTATGAAAAGCTGCATTTTATTAGTAGGAACTGGCGTAGGGGTCATCAGGTACTGAGCTTATTAAAATCCGTTATTCTGATTACCCGAAGCATTTTATCAACAGATTAAATGAAGTTTAAGGGGTTTTTTTTTCAATAAAATATCGCTTTAGAAAAGACCTTAATTATATTATATAGCATCTCGTGGAATGTTGTACACCGTTTGTTTCGCTGCAGTCAAACTTGTTATTGTGTTGGCATGGTTCCTGTGATGCCAGCATCACGTTATTAAAGTGGACCCTCAATGTTCATCCGAGATCTGATTCCACGAAATTGGTTGAAGGAGTTCCGATTGCTGTTTGGTGTTATCTTACACGTCTTTTACAGACTGATTTTAAACTCTCTGCGTACTGGGTAATATTGAATGTTTTAGTCGTCTAAAGACTATAAATAAATTATACATAAATAAATTGTTTCAATATGTTTTTAGGAATTATACCAGAATGTCAAAATTGTTTCGACCCAGATCTGGCTAGACGTTTGTTCCGTTGTGATCTTGGTCCAAATGTTTGTTTGTTTATTCGGTTTTTTTTTTGTTTTTTTTTTTTGTTTTTTTTTTTTTTTTGTTTTTTTTTTTTATTCCAAACACCGATGAGTTCCGTCCGATGTCGTTGTATCGTCTTTGCGTTTTATGTCCCCCATTTAGGGTAGGGAGACATACTTTTTCCCCCATGGGTCTGTCTGTCCGTCACTATCATGTCCGCTGAAGTTGTGATAATTAATAGAAATAATCGATAAATTTGTAAGTACATCTGCTATCAGTATATATCGATTAAAAAATCGCCATCGATTAAATCGAAATTCTATCATAGGTGAGCACTTGCATAAAATATGTATGAAAACATTTGAATATCTAGAAACATTCTTACACAAGTCTGCATTGATATTGCAGTCAATATTGCATTCGAATTCTAGTGTATTAAGTAAATACTCGTAATATTGAAACTTCTCACATGTGCCACTTTCGTATGATCGGTCTGGTGTGCAAGAAAAAAGCGCATTCATTTGATTTTCTAATGTCACGTTTTTATTTTACAAATTCAAGATGGGTTAGTCTCCGAGACCGCCTGGCATGCTGATTAAAATGACGTTCAAAAATTTTAATGGAGCGAAAAATTTACCGCTAAGTAACTGTTAAATTCCGGATTACTCCATGAAGATTTATTACTCTTATTTGCATATAAATTGTAACAATTTGTTCGTATAATCTCTACTTCGGCGTTTGACGTAAACAAAAAGCTGGGTATATTACACACCTGACAAAAATTAATTTGAAAACCAATAAGCCATGAAAGACGAAAATGCTCGAACGAAAATGCTCGAAACTGGATGTTTTCATATCTATACAGGCATTCCAAAAGTATCAAGCAAACTAAACAGCTAAAACGCAACAACACATTCTTGCAACTTTAAATCAATGTTCCAGAGCGCTGTTCAAACAATGTCCTGCTTATAACACTGACAAAGCGTTAACCAAAAATATAGCTAACCATGGTCAAACGCTTTTGGGTATTTGATTTCAAAATCCTTATTGAAGGCAAAAAGCGTGTTTCCCAAACGGTGTCAATGCCGTTACAAAATATGTGTTTGCAAATGTAAATTATCTGCTGGCTTCATCTGAGAATGTTCACAATAATTGTGAATTGCCTGTGAATGCTTGGTTTAGATAAGACACAGGTGTTCTGGCCAGGTGCAGCGTTGACAACTGTGATTGACATGCTTATGTTTTATAGGGAATTCTGACACCAGTTTGTTATTGTTTCTCAAATGTCATATTTATTAGCCTGTCAATTCTGATGGGATGTTTTAATACTTCTGAAAGGTCGTGACGACAGATGTTACTTAGTTTAGTAAAATTCCATGAGCCAAATAAATAGCGCATGTCAATTCTGACATTGATGACAGGATTGCGCAATACATTTAGTCATATGACCTTTGGGAAATTGCGCAAGTGGTGTGACTATGAGTCACTTTTGTATCTTCTGATTGGTTGATATAAATGGAAGCTTACCTATGAAAAGGGCGCTTTATAGATAACTTGAAATATGATTGGTTAGTGATGATGTCATTAGGTGGCGCTGTAGTCAGCTTCTATCACGTGACTTCATGAAAGATAAAACCCAGTGTCAGAGCTGGAGATTTCGGAACTTTGGGTTATAGTTAGTTTCTAGAAGTATTTTAGTCGGACTTAAGAAGGTCTAATAAAATTATAAAATAGTGAAAGTTGTTGCTGAAATTTATAAGACTTAGAAACTCTTAAAGAACTGTGAAAACACAACGCGAACTTAGAAGATACAAATAAACTACATTACACAAACTACGGTCATATGAAAGATGTATATTGTGTTTCGTGACACCTTAACCAATTCAAATAACATGGGTGACCAATTAACACGCTAGAGAACCACTGTACTCGACAGCAGAGTCATCGCGGGTAAGTTGCAGTCTACGAGGGCTTCATATCCTGGCTATTAAAAAAGGTAATGTTTTGTCAATATTTTACTTCCGAAAATAGTTTTTGCTGATTATTATCACTTATATATTTGCTTAACAAGATTTATGTGAGCTAAGCAATAGTCGATACAGCGCATGAGTTATGCCAAAAGGGTGTCTTTTTTCTGAAAAAAGGATGAGAGGTATTTTTGTTTATGTTCTGGATTTTATGCTTACTTTAGATAAAATGCAAAAGATCAGTACTTTAATGTGCAAAAGTTCGAAATCAGAGGGCAGAGCATTTTGAAATGTTTTCAAAGAAAGAAAGAGGACAAAGATCCGGAATCGACACAATCAAGTACCACACCTAGCCTAGAACACCATATCGGACAGTAACAACACACAAGAAAGCATCACATACAAGATAGCCAAGAGGTCAGCCCTTTCCCAGCAGGTGACCTCAAGGATGCAAGAAACAGACAAGACAGTATGACAAAGACAAAACGCAAATATAAAAAAAGGATCCACAAAAGAAGCTACACCTTGGAACGGTCAGTAAGAAAATTACTGGAGGGCTTATACATGATTACGGTACCTACCTCGCCATTAATTCTGAAGTGGATCAAAAACATAGATGTTTGGTTCGAATAGAAGATCCCTAGCTTATCCGTGAGCCATTTAACACATATGAATTAAGTTATAACAAGGAGATAACAAGGTTATAACAAGGAGATAAAACAAAGAATAGGACTCAACAGTACATACAATTGAATACCTGAGCAAAAGAAATCCAACAGTTAAACTCCCGTGGGCCCGACAACAGACGCAGCATCAGGCCTCAACATCTCTGAGTCTCATCTATAGATAAGTCTTTATGTCGGAACTGTCATAGAACCTGAGGTCTGATCTGTCGTCGTGCAACTAAATAGGAAAGCAAAGTTATCAACTGTGATTGGGTTGACCATCAAGCATGCAGTTAGTTACAATACACTACTGTTATTACCAATCTTTTCATAACTAGAAATTGTGTTTATGAAACACTGTGCCCCCATCCATTATCGCAAGAGCTATTTATTTATTATCAACTCATAGTATCAGATATAAAATTTTGAAATTTTGTTTTAGAATTTTCTGAGTTAATAGTGTATTGTGAGTGTTGAAGTCAGCAACATGGCTAGATGCTCTATAAAAACGGATGAGTTGAGAAATATAAACTCTACAGGATGTAGAGTGAGGAATATCGCCATCTAAAATGGGGAATTGACAATTTTAAAATCAAAATTGTCACGTTTTTCGTAAATTTGGTAGAAACAATATCAGTAGAAGTGGACAAATGCAAGTCCAAAATATTAGGCTTCAGTATCAGAGGTAATGGCTTAATTAAGTTGAAGCTCTGGAGGGTATATTTGACTTGCCATATTGTCAAATATATATATTATATAATTTAATGCTTTATTTATCTTACAAGGATTCCAAACAGCCCTGGGGCTATTAGTTGGTCTCCTTACATGTAACAATTTACAGACATTTATGTCAATAAGGACAACCTACATATATACATAATACATAAAGACATACATACAGACACTCGCACAGACAGACAGATACATAGCTAGACAGACAGACAGACAGACAGATACAAACAAGAGAAAGTAAAATTGTAAAAGGGAAAAAAAGAGCAGTAACACCATTTTGAAGCAGTAAATAAAAGAACCAGTGTGCGTAATCGTACGTTGCCCCAATAGTGCCAATAACGCGTTTTTTTAAAGTATTTAACAAAGTTAGCAATGCTGACACAACCATACACGCACACAGATAAGAAGATAATGACCAGGACGGAGATTCCTATATTATATTATCTATGCAGATATCTGGATGTAGTGTTAAAAGCGTCAATAATATCATTCTGCTTATCATCAGAAAGAGTCGTCATAAAGTCCCCCTCATAACTAAACAAGAATAAATCTGCAACCAGAGGAGCACAACTAGTGCCCATTGGAATTCCTACAACTTGTCTATACCACTAAGTACCAAATCGTATAAAATTGTTGTCCCACAAAAAGGTCAGCGCATCAAATACTTTTTGACAAGACGAAGCATTATATTATTTTGGCTGTTCCAAAGTGAAAAATGAGTTTCTGTCGTTGCATGCCTCTTCTTTAGAAGGTTCTTTCAATAAGATCAATAATTTTATCTTTAATTAAATTATGAGGTAAAGTAGTGTAAAGAGTGAAAAATCATATGTAGTCAAATAGATCGCGTTGAAATCCCTAGCTTTAAAGCTGCATAGTCTGTAACTTTTGATATTTTTATTTTAGAACTAATGTTTCTATTTTATAGAACACGGTAAAACAAACTAAAATGCAGGTATACATTTAACCAATTTTGTAAATCTTAGCAAATTATCAGTATCAAAACAACAGCATTTACGTTTAAATTTACTGTCTATAATTATTGGAGGGACGCAAATAATTACCAACACACCTGTTTTTATAAGATAATTCACTTTTCCGTGCAGTTTTCAGCTATAGTGAACAGCTTTATTGTGAAAACATAACTTAATTCTACTTTTACAAATGATTTAAAAAGAAAGTAAAAAATTTCGAAAAATGTTTATAGTTGCAGACTTAGTCTCTTTAAGTTTATCTAATACTTCACCAGGATTTTAATAGACTAAAATAGATTCTTAATGGATATTTCACATACATGTACTTTTTTCGCAGTACTTTATTACATGTTTTTGATAGTAGTTAGACAAGAGATTAACAATTTAAAAAAGTTCTGTTGTTGTACAAGAGCTAGAATTGACAATAAATCTTGTTTTATATGGGGTTTTTTTAAAGAGAGGGCTTACTTTATTTGGCTTGTAGTGAAAAGAATGTCTTTTTACTTCTGAACAACATAACTGATATAAGATGTGGTCATGTCAGAAAATGTGTGATGCTCTCCATTATCTTTTGGACAATATATTTAAAAGATTTGGCTCGAAATTATACAGACAAATTGTAGGTATTCCAATATGTACTAGTTGTGCTCCTCTAGTTGCTGATTTGTTTTTGTTTTATTATGAGAGAATCTTCATGTTGTCTCTGTCAGACAATAATCAAACTGGTATAATTGAAGCTTTTAATTCCACTTTAGATTTTTAGATGACTTACTTAAAGAGGCATAGTCTGCAGCTATGAACATTTTTCGTTTTTTTATGTTCTTTTTAAATCATTTGTAAAAGTAGAATTAAGTTATGTTTTAACAATAAATCTGTTTACTATAGCTGAAAACTGCACGGAAAAGTTTAATTATCTTATAAAAACAGGTGTGTGTTTTCTCTTGTTGGTAATTATTTGCGTCCCTCCAACAATTATAGATAGGTAATTTTAACATAAATGCTGTTGTTTTGATACTAATAATTTGTTAAGATTTACGAAATTGGTAAAATGTATACCTGAGTTTTAGTTTTTTACTGTGTTCTTGAAAAATAGAAACATTAGTTCTAAAATAAAAAGATCAAAAGTTACAGACTATGCAGCTTTAATATTGATAATTCTTATTTTGAACAAATGGTAGGTCAGATATATCCCACTGAACTTCAGTTGAATACGGCGGATTTTTCCAATACTCAAGCCCCGTTTTGGACCTGAACTTGTCCATATGAAATGGCATAGTTTCATCTAAGATTGATGATTTTAATTTTGCAATAGTAAATTTCCCATTTCTCGATGGAGATGTTCCTCGCTCCCCTTCCTATGGTGTATATATTTTGCAGCTTATTCGTTTTGCAGGAGTTTGTTTTGCAGCTTATTCGTTTTGCAAGAGTGTGTTCAAATGTTGATGGCTTCAACAACAGAAACCAATTTTTGATTGCTAAGTTATTACAACAAGGTTATATATATCATAAAACTCGAAAAGCATTGTCTAATTTCTACCAGAGACACTCAGAAATAATTGTTAAATACAACATTGTGTTAAAAACTCTTCTGCAACAGGGCATATCAGAACCTATATTTTATGATGATTTAGTTTATAACTTTTAAAAGAATTGTTAGAAAACCTTATTATAGTCATCAATTCAAAAAGATTATCAAGCGTTATAAAAAGGTTGAATATAACTTGGATGTCATGCAACAGTCTGCATGCCTTGTTTTAAACCCAATCATGGTTTATAGCTATAGTTTCATCTTTAATTGCACGACGGTGAGTCAGACCTCAGACTCAATGACGGCTCTGGCGTAAAGCTGCAATCGGTGGGTTGGTACCTGATGCTTATCTGAAGCTGGGCCCACCGAAGCTCAACTTGAGGTTCTTTAGCTCTGACTATCTGTGAGTAGTGAGCCTTTTTCTTTGTTTCGTCATGGTGTGTTAATTTGATTAGATTGTTTCTCCATGATGATACATTGCAATAGTTATGAAGACACCATTTTGTGCCTCAATAACAGCAGAATCTCGGGCGAAGATTTGGTACCAGTAAAATGCATTAAGTCACGCAGTGGCTTATGCTGTTGTCCGTTCTAAAGTGGTGGTTCTGTTGTTGTTTATTCGTTGTTGATTGTTACTTCCATTGTGGGATTCTATCATTGTTCTATGTTTTGTTGTGGGTTACTTTATGTCCATTCTAGTTTTGCAATCATCTTGCATTTTACTGGCGCCAAATATTCTCCCTAGATTCCGTTGTTGTTAAAACACAAAATTGCTTAGCTCGAATGGAGGCTTGCTAACTAGTGCAATTTACCATCACAGAGAAACAATCAAATTAACACACTATGATGATGCAAAAAATTGTTCAAGAATCACAGATAGTCACAGCTAAAGAAAACCTCAAGTTGAGCTACGCATGTATAGAACGAGTTGAACTTTGTACCCTTGGCTTGCGAAAATGGTGGCAATTTTGGTCGACCGCAAATATTTGCAAATAGTTTGGATCAAAACCAGACCGACCATACTTGAACAATCGAACCGAACACTGGTTTTAAAGCAGTGGAAAGGCTACATCAAGATCAGTGGCAGTTCAGCTGCCATCAAATTTGGTGGAGAGTTACTATTTTTAGGCTGCTTCCATCCTTATGATATCACTTTAACTATCTAAATTTCAACCAATCAGCAAAAGACTGATTTGCATATATATGAGTATCTGCTAGAATATGAAAATTGCATTGGTTAATTACCAGACTGTCCGTACAGTTTTATTCCGGGTGACAAATGAAGTCAATATTTTGGGATACAGACTGATCCAGCCAAAAATACTTGTGTACTTTTCATCTCAGAAAATTGTCAACGAAACTGAAAGTAGACTTCTATTTTTAGACAAATCTATTCATTGCAGGTCACGCTTATGAAAAATCAGCATTTTAGTAACACTTTTTTACCACTATGTTTCATATCAGCATTTAAAAATGTTGTCTGCACAATATTTGAGTTATGTTCTTATAGTGCCCTGAATTTGTTAAAAAAAACACTTACAGTAATAAAAGTGTTGGACTGTTTGCATTGTAACAGCTTCAATTATACTTTCCCAAGTCTAATGAACCTGTGTAACAAAGAGCAATACATATAGGTCTAAAATACAAATTTCAAAATTGAAATGCAAAGTCTCTATAACACGCCTACTTAACGATCGATTTCTTAACCGCTGGTTCAATAACGAAAACAATTGGATCGACGTAGGGTTCAGCATTGGAAGTCATAAAAATGTATACAAACTTTGTACTTTCTTCCAGTTTGGCTTTTAAAAAAAATGAGACAGTTATTGAAAAGTCGAAGAACGTCATGCAGTTATCAATGATATCTACATTTGCTGAGTAACTGACATTTGCTGTGTGATGACCCCTTTGACTGACAAAGCAGCACAAGTGATAAATCAGTGGGCATAGTATCTAAAATTTGTGGTTACGCATAAGATCCATAAAATTAATAGGGACATTTGAAAACACCTATCAGTTCTAAACGCCACTTCTAGACCTCTGTGTATACAGTCAACGTTTTGAATGTTGGCCTTTCGTATCAAAACTAACCATCATTTCATTTCTGAATAGGAAATTCTCTATATTTTGGGATGCAACATATTATCTCTTAAATCATGCTGTAGTAAGTTACCATCCATTATTTTTCCACAAAAAAAAAACACATTTATTTTGCTGTAGAATTGTTATAAATACTTAAGCGTGTAGTTTCAATTTTTACTGTGGGTAAGCCCATTATGTCCTTTTTAGTGTTTAAGCACTGGATCAACCGAACGATCTACACTGAACCTAAATTAAGTGGCCACTTTTCAATTTCATTTTTCTGACTAAGCGCTACTGATATTGAAATGATTTTTGCCCAAATATGTGCATTTCAATTGACTAAAATTAAGCAGTGCTTTGGATGATTTTCTATCACTTCACGGTTTTGAGGTTCAAAAATGCAAAACTCAACTTTTTGAAGAAAATAAGCGTTTTGTTTGCAGTTTTTATTTAATTGAAATCCATGTGATTACAAACTTGTCTAGCCGACTTGAAAAAACACACCAAATACTGGATTTTTTGCTAATGACAGATATTTTATGATTTATTTTTTTAAAAAAGCTTATTTTCCAATATTTTCGAAAATCATCAGCGGCACACACTAAAATCATTATATGTGTTTCATTTCATATGAACATGTATGACCAATCACATTACAGCTTGATCAGCCCATTTTCTAAAAATATTTTTTCAAGACTGATGTCCACTTCCGAGCAAACTTTAAAGGTCATATAAATGGCATTTGTCTAAGATTTTGATTTTTTAAGTAGAGCAGTGACATGTATATTCAAAATGAATAATCGCTGAATGTTTCAATGCTGTGCGTCAAATAATAAAGTGTACAGAGCAATACAAATTGTGTATGCAAATTGCATGGTTAAAGCTTAACTGTTGATTTTGGCTGTCTTCATGTTAATGTAGAAGAAAACTGGAAAGTTTATTTGCTACAAAACTTTTTATTCATTTTTACCTTATATCATAGCTGCAAACTATTTAAGATATAAAAGATAACGTATCTGAGGAATATTTTGTATCACATTAAAAAGTGTGACTTTTTGAAATGGGGGTACCTTTGCAAGATCTACCAGTCATTTTAGTTTAAACTTTATTTCATTTGTACAATACATAAATACTTACAAAGCAAAATAGTTATGATATATATAATCATTATACAAACGGGATTCAGAAGGAAGTCCAAAGACTTATTCGAATCTGTATCCCTCACATGTTCAATAGCTAAGATGATGTGATTATCTTCGTATTCATGCAATATACAAATAATATTTTGAATCCTTTAGTAACCATTAGTTATAATATACAGCAACGATTGCATATCGCTCCACGGGGATGGAACTTAGATTGTTTTTTTGTTTGTTTTTTTCACACAGGTTCAACGCGATAACAGGATCAAGCAGCGCGCTTCATTTTGTAGCTCATTCTATCTTGTACTACGATAATGTGGATGCATAATAATATGTCTAGCTCAAGTGCTTGGCTCGTAAGGCAAAATCAATTGTTTGTGTAGGGATATAAAAGTAAATAAGTAAAGGGCAAAGATCAGAAATCGATACAGTAAAGTATTACACCAGTTTCTTCACGCAGATGATCACTAGGCTGCAAAGAACTGCAAGATGGCAAGAACAAACCCGAGGTGTAAGTGGCTGAAGATCACAAAAGTATTATGTGTTTGAAAATAAGTTGTTGTTGTTGTTGTTGTTGTTGTTGTTGTTGTTGTTGTTGTTGTTGTTGTTGTTGTTGTTGTTGTTGTTGTTGTTGTTGTTGTTGTCGTCGTTGTTGTTGTTGGGTCAGAAGCGTTTAGTCTTAAAGATTAATTCTTGAACTGCAGAAAAAATAGTTTTGTTCTCTGAATCTGATAAGTTAGCATTTCCATACAAGAGTACATTTAAAGTAGGCTGACAGTAAGTGGTGACTGTGTTTAAGAGTTCTTCACGCAAGTTTTGGTAGAGATTACAATTTAGGAGGTAGTGCTCATTGTCTTAAATTTCTCCACACTCACAATAAGGATCATTTATGATGTTTTTTGAGAATAGATTTTGATGTAGAGAAGAACAATTTAGTCGTAGACGTGTATGGTGTACTTGGCCTATTCTCTTACCGCAATAATAATATTGGGGTGGCTTTTTATGTCTTTGTTAAGTTTGTGTTTGAATGCGGTGATAGAAGGCGTTGTTTTTGTTTCTTCAGGTAATCTGTTCCAGGCTCGTGTAACTGAGGGCAGAAAAGAGTGATAGTATTGTTGTGATTTAGCAGGAATAGTTTGAAGGTCTGATTCATTGCGTAATCTATATCTTGTTGTACTACCGACAGTCGGAGGTGCAAGAGATGAGGGGTATTCAGGGGTCATTTCATTTTGAAATTTTGAAAAGAGAGGACAAGCTTTGATTTTTCTCGTCTAGAAGGAAGGCTTTCCCAGCCAGTTTCAATGTAGAGAGATTGTAGTGATGTTAGTTTTGTGGCTCCTGTGACAATGCGGGCAGCTTCGTTTTGGATTTTATCCAGGTCATTTGATTCATATTGAGTGCAGTTGTCCCAGACTACATTGGAATATTCAAGAAGGGGTCTTATAAATGAAGTATATATTGTTTCAAGTGATTTTCTGTCAAACTGAAACTTCAGCTTACGCATGATGTTTAATCTAAACCAAGATTTGGCCTTGACATGGTCAATGTGCTCATGTCAGCTGCCACCGTCAGAAAAAATAATTTACATTTACATTTGAAAATGATGTAGATCTAGATCAGCCAACCATGCCAGCTGATCATGATCCACACCTTCTTCAACTCTGTCTTGGATTTCACGCTAATCTTGCAAACCATGGCCTAGTCTTTGAGAGTAAATACTGGAATACAAGCTAGTTGAGTCACTTGAGATTACACACTGAGTGGTTCAGCCGAGACTCATTCCTTCACTGCGGAATCGTCTATTAGTAATAGTGAAAAAGCAAAGGAAGAAACGGGACTACAAGAGAACCAATAGTGTGTATGAGGCTTTTTCATACAAACTATTCCTATACCTTGTCGAAACGAAACACAAGGGCTACTAGAAAATAGGAGATGTCTTAAAGTTAGATGATCATTTTAACCCGTTCGTACTTTATCAAACAGTGAAGACCCAGATGAAGTGCAGCATTAAGCTGCACGTCACCATTGTGTCTGCACCATTTGACGAGAACACGACAGCCCCTAGGGACAGGAAAGGTATCGCTATTTCTTTATTTTCTATGAATTTTGATTCAACCTTGTCCCTAAAGAAACAATGGGGAGTGCATCACAAAGTACAGGGTTAATAGCCAATACCCCAACGCAGACCCAACTAGCGAGTTCCTCGGACACATGCCAGACTAGACGTCTGCTCCGTCTCACATAATCCCCAGCTTTCTAAGTAAATTAGGAAATATATAAACTTAGATTTGCGCATAAAACGCTAACAATATAAACATTGACATATGAGTCAGCACACAAGATTCGGCCACGTGTCGCATCGTTTTGTCGGTCTTCTGCGTCACTATTGCCTTCACTTTTGAAATGACATAATTTGCAGTCTCGACAAAGCCTTGGGTAAACCTGAGTAGTACTGGCCAGTGGCGCTCACATATTGAAAACAATGTCAAGTCAGCAACAAAAACTTTGGGAATTTTGCGAGATGTATATGTCTTATATGTTATCTATTGTTACTATGCTTCAGTTGCATGGGATGGATGCTCTGAACAAGACTCAGTAACACTCTAAAAGGTTCAAAATGAGGCAGCCCGACTTGTCACAGGATTAATCAGATCTGTATCATTAGAAAACCTGTATAAAGAGTGTGGATGGGCAACTCTATTGCAAAGAAGACAACAACATAAACTTTCTTTTATGTATTATGTAAATACTGGAATGGTACCCTTATACATACAAGATTAAATCCCTCCCTTAGTTAGTGAAGTTTCTGATTACCCTTTGAGAAATACTAGAAATATAACTGTACCTTATAATCGAACAAACTCCCTATTATATTATGGGAAACGGGTATAGCTCTGTTATACATGCACGGCTTAGAAATAATTGTAGTAGTCTTAACAATGATCTTTTTAGAAACCGTGTTCGTGATAACCCTTTATGTGAATATGTGGTGTGATGGAGGATGTCACCCATTTCTTCTTTCATTGTATTAAATATATTGGTGAAAGACAGGTTTTCAATGAAACAGTTAGGGATTTTCAACCCTTAACCATCAATTTGATTCTTTTTGGAAGCGAAACCTGGTGGAATATTGAAACAGATATGGTCTTTTTCAGGGCTATCAAAAGATATATCCATGCCTCAAACGTTTATGATAAGCTCTTTGACTCTTTCGTTGAAACCAATTTTAAAACTAATTCTTAAAACCTGTATATGTAAATACAGTACTCGGTGACCTGAATCAAAAACTTATTTCAAGCATCAGAGGTTCATATTGGCAATCTTATACTTTGCTTCTGTATTTATTTTGTACTTTATTTTTTTTTATTAATTACTTATAATTCTCTAGTTTATATTGCTATCATCCTGTTTTGTTCATAACTTGTATTCTTAATTAGATTTTATGTATTAAGCCATGTTCACCCAGGTGAACCGCATATCTAGATCTCGGAGGGTGTTGGCTATCAGAGGTAAACATTGAGATCATGGATGGATAGGGTCTGTATTTATCAATTTTTATTTCATATGGAAAGTTTCTTGGGGACGAATGCAGCAAACATGTTGCTTCTATATTGAGTGATAAGGACTCTGAATCTGTTAAATACTTTTGATCCATGTCCGTAGGATTCAGGGCGACTTTTCAAACGGCGAATGTGAATATTTCAATGAAAAAAAGGCTAGTGGTTTGATCATAGCTGGACTTATATCAACCTTTGACACTAATTGCTTGTGCCGCTACCATTCTATATCATTCTCCTGCATGGCTTGTAAGTGGCATGTCCAAAACTGCTATTAAAACTTCAAATTTTGAAAATCGCTTACGTTGCTATCATGTTGATGGTTAGCAAAATGTTCAGAGGAATTACCTCCGAATAGAACGCTTTCCATGTTGATTTTGTTCCTTAATGTGGTTCATTATGATATAAAACCATCTCAAAGCAGACCATGTGCAGCCCAAAACTCCTTTGTTTACCTCCGATAACCAACACCTTCCGAGATTTAGACATGCGGTTTACCTGGGTGATGTTTATAATCTATATTCTGTATGTATATAATGTAGGGGAAGGGTCGTAACTTATGTTGTGAGAACGTGTGACCCAACCCCAATGCTGTATCATATTTGGCAATAAAATATGTTAAGCAAAAGCCTTGGGTTATTTATCTCGTAGAATTTAAATTTTGTAAGAGCAATTATTACTCTCTGAACAAGCGCAAAACTGTAAGGTGGCCAATTATAATTTCGGTTCAGTGTAATGCTTAACCACGAAAAATTTGGACACGATGCCTTACCCACAGCTCGGACCCATATTTTGGGTTCAAGCCCACCGTAAAAAAAAAATGAAACTACAACAAATTGTTTTTAATAACAATTCTACGGCAAAATAAATGTTTTCGCAGAAAAACAAGAGATAATTACTCGGTAATATCTATTTCATCCTAAATGTAGTGAATTTTTCAATTCGGAAATGTAATGCTGTTTAGTTTTGATAAGAAAGGTCAACATTCAAAATTTTGGTGTAAATACAGAGGTCTAGAAATGGCGTTTTAGAACTGACAGGTGTTTGCAAATGATCCTATCATAAATTTATAATATAGATCCTATGCGTTATGGGGTATATTGATTTTATTTATACACACAACTACTGGGCCAGAACACCCGATATACAGAACTATGCATACAGTATTAAAAGCTTGAATAACTTTCAAAATGCTCTGCCCCCAGATTTCGTTCTTCTTTTATGGATCATTTAAGTTTTTTCTGTCTTTTATTAATGCCTTGTGGTCAACTGCTGGGAAAGGGCTCAACTCTTGGCTCTCGTTTGTGATGTCTAATTGTGAAGTTGTCACTTTCTCATTGGTATCCTGGGTCAGGTGTGGTGCTTCATTGTGTCGATTCCTGATCTTTGCCCTCTTTCTCACATTTGGCACATTAAAGGACTGGTATTTTGCATTTTATCGAAAGAAAGCATAAATTCCAAAACATAGACAACAATTCTTCTTTCATCCTCTTTTTCAGGAAAAAAAACCCACATTTTGGCATAACTCTGGCGCTGTACATAGCGACTATCACTCAACCACATAAATCTTGTCCAGCAGATACAGAGCTGGATTTATGAGGGTGCCAATGGAGTTTAGTGATTTGCGAATTATGGTCCTGATATTTAACGATTAGCGAATTTTGGCCCTAAAACTTAAGGATTAATGAGTGTTAGGATTAATTTTACCGAATAGCGAAAATGAGAGGTGTTAGTGATTAGCACATTTTGGCCTATTTGACTTATTTTGGGGGCTAATTTTTACCGATTACTGATTTTTGGGCCTAAATTTCACTGAGACGTCGCGTCAGATGTTGGTGTTGATTTGTGTAACGTCAAAAGTTGTTTAAACACGTCGGACGATGAGATTTTCACAGATAAGAGAGGCGATCTTCCTTGCGTTTAATATTTCTAAGCACACATGCCCAGTTGTAAAATGATAAGATGAAAAGTTTGTTTTGGTTTATATATATTTAAATTTTTAAAGGTTTTATTAGTACATGTTCCCGAGTAGAATTACGAAAAGTAGGGTATACCCAGGTAAGCACAATTATTTTCAGTAGTAAATACGATTGGTCGGTCGGTGCTTATTAACTACATAAATCTATTCTCGTTGCAGTAGACTTCAATGGACAGACGGACGGACAGACAGGGTGATTATAGGTCTTAAGGATATCTTCGCTGCACACACCTTTGCATGTTTTATATTAAAATTAGCCAATACGTAAGCGTTTGGTACTTATCGCATTGTCCGGCAACTAGGACTCGCGACTCGGGAAAGTCTGTGTAATGGTACAGGCTCGTCAGAGTAAAGTGTGATTGTAGATGATAAATAGTTGTAGAATTGAGACCTCTATCACCGCTTGATACATGTATATCAGCAACCACACTTTCACAAGGCTTTTGCGTATATGCGATAATGACCAAAATATCGCCAAGAGTTAGTGTTGGCCCAAATGACTGAAAACAACAAAGAAATTTTTTTTATTTGAGATTCGAGCACGTCACGTTTGAGTTTCAGACACACCCTTTTCATCGTATGGCTTCCAATGAGTTGACTATTACTAATACCTAGCAATATGATGTACAGTCTCGGACATGTAGTTGTTTGTCATTTTGCGACGTCGCCGCTTGAAACAAGACCTTTCTAGAATTTGTAAAAAATACCATGGCAAACTTAATGGGTTAAATTTTATAAAACTTACAGGGATGAAGAGCAAATAGAGAGCAGCAATATACAATAAATGATTAAAATAATTACATTTTTGGTTCTCAAGTAGAACGCATTTAAAAGTGAATGTAAATTTTAAAACAACACAATTCCCGTAAACGCTAACGTTAACGTCACCGAAAACTGTCATTTTAATTTGTGTTTGCGTTTAAATTACTACCATAGGAAAAAAACAGACACCGAGAAGCTACAATAAAAATGTTTATTGCGTAAATCCATTTGGTTTCATTTGGTACTTTTTTCAAAATTGTAGCTTCTATAGTTTTTCGACAATAATTTTTTGCAAAACATCTGGAAATACATCGATTTAAGCGGCAACGTCACTGGGTGGAGAGTGGGTATGTCCTGTGGCTGTATATATATACACAGGAGCTTGAAGTTTGGTCCTTACATTACATGTATATGCCTCATAACCAAAAGCTTAAATGTCATCATTACGTAATGACATTATGAGCTTTCGGGTTAGGGGCTATAGGAGTGAAGAAGGATCGAATTTCAAGCTCCTGTGATATATTTCCTGAATATTCCTGAAAACAGGGGTAAAGGTAACTGAATATTCAGATTTCTCGAATTAATTCTGGCCAGTGATCTATTTTATATTACTTTATATAGGACAGTGTCCTACAAGACTATGTTAATGCATCAGTATATAAGTTTTAAGAAAATGCGCGATTAAGTTTTTAGCATTTACGCATATTATAACGCTAAAATTTTAACGGTTTTCGACGCGATTACCAAAGTAAAAAAACGGCGTCTGTGACATTTTTGCTAGACAAAGCATTTTAGCGATATTTTATTCAATATTTAACAATTACTCTTAATTTAAAAACAGCATAAAATATATGAAAAACGCATTTACATATCTTATTTAGAGAGAAATAAGTTTGAAGAAACATATTTTCATTTAGTATTGAATTAATGTCTCATATTTCCGAAGACGCCATTTGCGTGAGTGTGACATTTTTGCTAGACATAGCAAAATAACAAATTTTTGCTCTAAATATGGAAAAAATCAAGAATAAATCCAAATTTCAATTCAATTTTGAAAACGCATTTTTGTGATATACTTCGAATTTCAAAAACACGAGGCACTAAAAAGTAAAACATCAACATAAATACACAGACCCCATGTTTTCACATTTTCTTTAAATCTCTACACGTTCCGTTTCCTTGCTTGGTTGGCTATTTCTGGTTAGTTTGCCGATTAACGCCAATTTCGCGCACGTCGTCATGAGGATAAGCACAAAAAGCAGCTATGCGGGGAAAATACAAGATTTCAGGCATTATTAGTTAAAACTTTTGGATTTAGAATCACTCCGCCAAACGATTTCTGTTACGTTTCTACATGCAAAAAATCGGCAATTTATACGGACCATGTTAGCGATAACTTTTTCTTTGTATCTTAATTTGTCTTTCGTTTTTCATCATTAATAACCTTTTCTTTGATGTTTAGTTTGTAAAAATGTATAGTGGAATAAGTGAAATAGAGAACTGTCAATAGAGAGGACCCCTACGTTTTTAAAATTATCACCAACATCTGACGCGACGTCTTAGTACTGTTTTTGGGCCAAATATTTACTGATTAGCGATTTCAGAGGTATCCCATGGAGACAATCATTTATAAGTGACAATATTAGCGATGAATATTTTCAAAAGTTATTTAAATATTGACTTTTGAACAGCTAGATACACTATTCTGTGCACTCGTCGACTGCAACCAACACGCGATGACTGCGCTATTCGAGTACAGTGTTTCTCTAGCGTGAAATAGTATTCAGTGAAAATCATGGAGTATTCAGGGTGTGAATTAAAGAGTATTCAGAATCTCGGGCCCAGTATACTCGGTAAGGGGTGGGGGGGGGGGGGTTACAACCTCATCAATAATCATTGCCACTCCCACTGAACGTTAGCCCAGGAAACGGATGTCTGTCACTAAATACAGCAGTGGAGAACAGCTAATGGCATAAACGAGAAAAAAGTCTGCATATACACCAAATCAGCTCAGACCTGAGACATTAGGCCCACATTCCTCAGTGAATATCCACGTATGCATATATTGAGTACGCCATTAACATTGATAATGAAAACCACAAATCTGTGTCATATTTGTAAGATTACCGAAGAAAAAATGCGACCTTGATGGGACTCGAACCCACAATCTTCGGCTCCGGAGGCCGACGCCTTATCCATTAGGCCACAAGGTCTTCAAGGTCGGCCATGTCCCACAAATGGATTATATCTCAAGCTCATACTTCTTATTAATCTATTGGTAGATTCACAGATTTACAACGCTTCCTTTTATTTGTTGTGAGGAGTTCTCCTTATCTTAAATCTGTTGTGCACATTTCTATATGCTATCGACTTTTATCTGCAAAGTTGCTAAAAATATTATTTTCTCCGAGATTATTTCCCTTGCTTTAACTTAATACACAAGTAATAACTTCTCGAAAAGCCGCAATCTTGTTGCTAAATATGGTATGGCATTACCGTATTTGCCTAGGCCTAAACGCTCTGCATTTAAATCTAATATTCCTTCAAATAGATCTAGGCATAATGAATTAAACAGCCTTTTTTCGTGAAATTGCTAACGTACCAATTTCTTCTGGTTAGCCTACCTGTAAAATAAAGCGCGGTTTTTGACTTTTACCGCTGCTAAGGTAACACAAATGACGCCTGATGTTAGTAGGAAAAGGCCATATCAAGATCACTCCTACCAAGTCCGTTCAAAATCCAACCACTTTTAATGAGATATTTTCCCTTGTTGACGACGGACGATTTAACAATCACAATAGCTCACCTAGACACTATGACCCAGGTGAGGTGAGCTTAAATCCTTCATTAGGATCGATTTTCCTGTACTTATTCGTTCCTGGCTTATTTAATTTGTGTGAAAATCCATAAAATTCCGTCGTGGGGGATGGGGTGGGGGTTGGGAGATGTTCTCAGTGATTTTTTGGGGACGGATGCTGGCATCCGGACTCAATTTTAACACTTACAGTTTTTCAGTCACGTCAATTTTTCACCCTTGCCAGGCCATACATTAAATATATGCTATACTCCTTGCAAATTTTCAGACATATAAGTTGCATGGTTTCAGTATTAACAATTTAATTAGATGCATGATAAACAGTCGTATAGATCCTGATTAGTTTGTTCCTGAGAAGCCAACTGATCCGGATCTACAATGTTCTCCAGAACGGGGTATATCCGGATTCCGCAGGATAAAGGCTTAATACAAACCGAACAACTTTCTGGAAAATATTACGCGTAAAAAGTAGTTCTTTTTTTCGTTGTTTTTTATTGTTTGTTATGCTTTGCAGTTTAGAAACTTCAGTTTGGGTATCGAAGCAATGATTTACTGCCAATTGCAAATTCAAATATATTTAAAAAATAATACCTTGCGCAGTAATATGATAATGATAGGCATATCGTAAAAGACATAGTGGACTTGCCATTGTAGTCTGCTTTCATTGACAACAAACAAACAAGTCGGCGTGTTTTTTACGCGGCTATGTATGTAAATAATATAACATTCATATGAATCAAGAATTATCTCAGTTGACCCCAGAAGGTCGCTTGGATATTGGGGATTAATAATCTTACTTGCATGAGTTCATTTGAAGTTTTACTTTATGCCTATCCCGCCAAAACGATCACGTGATATATACATTTGCGAAAGGACGCTATCTGTTAGACTTGTCGCCCTTTAATAATATTGCGTCTATTTATAGCATACACTCTGGCGCAGTATTGGAATTTTGAGTCCATCCATCCGCGGTATTAAATAAAAGGGCATTTGCTACCGGGCCCGTCCTGAGCCACTATCGGCCTGCCGACGAACTCTCAAAGGAACCACAATCCGCGGATGACGGTTTCATTAACGGATTCAAGGGGGAGGCCCCCCCCCCCTAAAATCGCCAAATCAAAGTTTATAATATGATTTTAGCAGCAGCTATTGTTTTTTGTTGCTGATTGTTTTCAATTTTAAATAGTCTGGCTTTTTTCTTGCATCTAAATTCAAAGATGCCACATCGGCGGCGCCCTGCTAAATTGTAGCCTACCATATCTTTCGGTTCCGTTTTTAGAATGACGTCTACTGGAGTCCTCGGATCAGAGCAGTCTGATCTGGGCCCGCAATGTTTGCAACAAGGACATTTAATGGTCTAGCAGAGTACAGTATATAGGGATTATGAATCTAAAAATCGGCACATGTGTGTTCCTTATAATAAAGGATATATGCATGTCAAAATGTGGAAGAGACGTTTTGAAAAACGGCGATATGATTCTGTGCTATCTCCTCTTTTTCTTTTCTTTAATCTTATTAAACCCGTCGCTAAATTCATGCGGACTGAGTCAGTAAAATGTCCAGCGCATGCGGTATTCGCTTAGTCGAGAGCCAGGCACGTGCATATTATGTCACTCAATTTACTTACAAGTCAGAAAAGCCCACTGATTTAAACTATTCGATAAGCCGGGTCTCCTATGTTCACCCGTCTCGGACTACCGATGAATCACTACACTATTTCGTTCTTCCTTCAGAAAACCAAAACGCTTTTGCTCGCATTCAAGTTTATATTGTACTCAAGAATTGAAACCGCTAGACATCTCGTACGATCAGTTTTTTTGCAAAGATCTACACAAAACTTTGAAATACGTAGACGAGTTCCCAGAGTAAAAAAACAAACAAACTGACGAAAATCAAAAAGAACACACACACACACACACACACACACACACACACACACACCTCTACTTGTCGATCCGCCGATGCAATGTTTACTTTGGCGTGCCTGCACCAGTCTCTCTCTCTCTCTCTCTCTCCTTACATTTGCAAACACGGTTTGGATCCAGATCAGACCCGAATGGTATTCAGGATAGAATGTTTCGTCAATTTAAAAATGTGTGCATGCGATAGAAAGCACGCAAAGCGTTTATACTGTGGAATGTCCGACTTTGCCGTACAAAAGCCGATTTGGATATAGGGTCCTCATCGGAAGCTGATTGACTGACCCAAACATTGTGTTTCGATATTCTAAGAAAACAAGCCAAAACAAAAGATTCGTGTGCAAACACCGTGTAGTCTCTCTCTCTCTCTCTCTCTCTCTCTCTCTCTCTCTCTCTCTCTTATACTTTTACGACCTGCTATCAAAGTTTGCAAACTGATCCAGAAGATCATCCGATGTGCCTGATCAGGGGCAAACAAGCATACCAAGAGTTATAATCTAGTCCGACTTTGCGTCCGATGATCACGGAACATTTCAGACAAGTACCTTCTTTCAGATGCATGCCATGGGCGAATCCAGAGGGAGGACAGGGGGTCCGGACCCCCTGAAAAATCACAAAATATAGGGTTTCCTAGCAATATTGATCCGGATCCCCTAAAAATCACAAAGCTACCAAGCCAGCATTCAATGGTGGGCCATTGACACGCCAGCAAAACGCCATTGTAAAGGCGTTTCGCTGATGGGCCGATAGTGGTCAATTTTAAGTGGCATTTCGGTCCTCTCTGACAAAATGTTCTGGATCCGCGCATGCATACAGTGTGTGTGAATCGGCTCGATTGAACGGACATAATTTCATGATATTTTGGTACTTACAACGTGCGACAAAGACTCAGAATAGCCTGCGCAATGGTGCATTCTCAATTCAGCATTGATGGCTACGGTATGTCAAGCATGCAAATGGATTAATTTTGTGTCTCACGACTCAAACTACAACTTGGAAAAGGGCCCTTTTGTATATAAGTTTGTTTAAGCAAACTTAACAAATTTACTCAGTTGTTTAACGCTGTGGTTTGCATAGCTTTTTTTAAAGTGTTACTTGCAAATGTTCAATTTTGACGACCAGGCAGCGTATGACCTAAGTTCTTCATGGTGAACATTAGAAACGATGTCCTTACGTAAACGGGTCCCCAATTAAAATTGAATTCCGTCAGGTAAACAATTCGCCAATGAAGGGTTTTAAAAATATTTGAACACGCTGCAGGTGCCTGCACTGTTTTCCGTCGATAGATACATAGACAGCCTACCAATAACATACATGAACTTTGTCACGTTCGTGTAGAAAAGTCCGTGCTTTTAATGCGCTCTTGCCTTTGATCTTATCTGAAAGCATGTATCGCACAATTAGCAGACAAAAAGTATAGTCTTGCGCTTGGCATGCGGAAAAGAACGTCACGTGCCAGATTACCCATTTAAGTAGAAAGGAACCTTCCAAATGTCGCTACCGCTCACGCGCTTTACGGTATGAGTCAACCGAGCATAAACGGACGTCGATTTTCCGCCGAAAATAACTCGTGTTCGTAATGATAGAAATTCACTTTTCCAAAAAAGGTAAGTGTTCGATTTTTTAGAATGTTTTGAAAATTATTTTCGGCGATAATTTTAGGTGTTCGTAGTTTTAGTGTTCGAAATTTTAGAACATTTACCGTACATTGCAGTAATCATGTGCCGGTAGCACGCCAGGTCTACTTCTACGAGGCCCGAAATTCAAGTCAAGCTGGAACTTTTTTTCTCTGGAGCCAGTAAGATATAAGGACTATCCCATCTGAAGTCAGTGCCGCTTTTAAAACCATTAAATCACATTTAAGGTTCTTCCTTTTCCTTGTTTTCAGACTTGTCTACAAAGGCAACATTAAAAAAACTAATAAAAAAAACCCAAAAAACAGCAAAACTTTAAAGGCTAAAATGGGCCCTAGAATGCACCAAATTGTACAATTTTTTCAAAACATTTTCGGGGGAGCATGCCCCCGGACCCCCCCCCCCCCCCCCCCCCCCCCCCTAGCATGGCTTCGCGCCTTCTGAGCTCGAATGAAAATACATTATGTTTTAAATATTGCGCCCCCAACATGGAATCCTGGTCCGCCCCTGAAGTTCTATTGTTACAGTGTCAAACATTTGGGATCCAGATCAGGCTCGACGTTTTGTTTAGTATGATCTGGGTCCAATTTATTATTTTGCAGGCTTTACCACAGGTATCATACCGAATTCTTGGCCGCAGATATTCTTCGACTAGTCTTTTCGCGGAGGGCTCTCATTTGAAATAATTAAAGCTTGTTTACGAACACTTGTCAGGGTCGATTTAAGGCATATATATATTCTTGAATAGTCACTCTAACACCAGATCATGGCTAAGCATTACATTACTTAAAATATGCGAGAAAAATGAACGAGTACTTGAAATCGGGATACTTTGGGATTGATTGACATTTATCTGAAGGCTGTGAGCAGCATAATCTAGCCTTCTGCCTGCCTGCATACTTGTCTGTCCACTTGCCACTGGCTGTCTGTCTCCCTGTATCGGTTCTTTGCTCTTTTGATTTTTTGTAGTCCTGTTTTGCTAGATTATCTAGTAGTTCGGGTGTTAAAGGTGCCTGACCCCATTGGGGTTATTTTAATTTTTCTAAATACGTAGGCTTGGACCCAGCATCTACTCTTTATCCCCAAAAATATCAGGAATATCAGGCACACCCCAAAAATATTTGAAATTAAGCAACCCCAAAAATATTTTCCAAATCTGTACCTTGACCATAAAAAAGCGCCAAATTGATAGAAATGACTCCACAAAACGTAAAAAAATCATAATTTCATCATACTCCCAAACATATTTATTTATCTGACCTTCCCGACCCCTCCCCCCTCCAAAGAATGCAATTCAAAATTTTGAACCTTCAAAAATGGACCGAACCTACTTATATATGATAATATCAAAGTACCACCCCACCCCTCGCCCCAGAAAGCTGGCCAGTGTTTCAGAGCAGTATGCAGCAAAATATAGCTGTCTGTCTGCTTGTTTCTCAGTCAATCAACCAGTCAGCCAGCCAGCCCGACCAACTGCTTCGATTTCTTAGTGTAGACAGAGCCTCTTTGTAAAAGCGTATTTTTGTTACATAAAAGTATTTGCATGCCCTATTTTTTCTTCATATGTAGGGTCTGGTCCAGCATCTACCGTTCACCCCCGAAACATATCCAGAAATTCAAGGACCCCAAAAATATTTGAAAGGGGTAGGTGCATTAAGAGGCTATTTTGCCACCCCCCCCCCCCCCATGAGGTAAAAAAAATAAAGTTGCTCATCACAAGTTTTTTTCTTATTAGTTCATTAGAACAATAGCCAAAGTTTAAAGGTCTGGTATTGATTCGACTTTTACGGTTGCTATGGTAACAAAAAAGGCCGCCAAAATAGGCTGAAAATAGGAAAATGACCGTTTTGGAACAAATTTGAGACATGTAACAGAGAAATTAATATAGAGCACAAGCAAATTCCAAAAAAATATTTTAACATATGATGAGAATTATCATCGCACACAATATATTAAAAGGTTTTTTTGGTATTTGCTTGTGCTGATATCTAATTCTTAAAAAAATCGGTCTCCAAAAGCCTCAAATTTGGCCTAAAATGGCAATTTCTCTATTTTAAGCCTATTTTGTCATCCATTTTGGTTACCATAGCAACCGGTAAAAGTAAAATAAATGCCAGAATTTTACACTTGGGCTATTCTTCTAACAAATCAATAAGATAAAATTGGTGAAAGTAAGTAATGGTGCAAAGATCAGGAATCGATACAATCAAGTACCACACCTGACCCAGGATACCAATGGGAAAGTGACAAACTCACAGAAGACACCACAAACGAGAGCCAAGAGGTCAGCCCTTTCCCAGCAGGTGACCACAAAGCACACATAAACAGACGCGCACAAAACATAGCAAACACAAGACAGAACAAAAACATAAAAGATCCACAAAAGAAGTACCACCTTGGAACGGTCAGTAAAATATTTTACTGGAGGCTTAAACCGGTTTAACGGCGCCAACCTCACCCTTAATTCAGATGTGGATCAAGACACATAGAAAAGCAACTTTCATTTTTGGCTATAGAGAGGGACAAAATAGCCCATTAATGCACATACCCCTTTAAGCAACCAAAAAAAATATCCTTGACCTAAAGAAAAGAACCTAAAATGCATCATATCCCAAAAAATATTCATGTTTCTTGGGCTAGAGGTCAAAAACTAGAACATCTTGTTTTCTTTTTTAGAATCATTTGTATTTGAACAACAGTGGGGAGTTCAACAATGTGAGCGTTTGGGGGCACACTTTCATAATCTTTATTAGTAATGTGTAAAGTCTGGCATCAAGTACAACGAGAGCGCTCGCATTGTTGAACTCGCCATGTCTCTGTCACTTTTAACCTGAGGGTTCATTCCCCCACGGTGGGGCTAGAGGTCATAATATAGGAAACCTTTCAAAAGAGCTACTCTGTTTTTCCAACCTATGCAGATATCTTTCCAAACATTTATAAGAAAACAACCATATTTAGGCATTTGGTATCATATACATGGAAGGCTTCCAGTCATCAGCTTCAGAGCCTTGCGTCCATACGTCAGGGTGGGGCTAGAGGTAAAAATCTAGGACATCTTTTTTTTCCTTTTAAAGAACCATTTGTATTTGAAGAACATATACTATTTCATTTTCTGACTTTTTGTGACTTCAGGTCTTCGGTTCAGGACCTTTGAGCAAAAGACTGACAGATCTCTAGCTAAGAAACTTCTTTTAACAGAATTTCCTCCTGAACCACTGACCCAAAAGCAAGTTAATGTCACAGATTTGTACCCAATGGTGTCTTCTACCAATTTTGCACAAAATGTTCCACTCCACTGAACAATGGATCTGCCAAAGCTCCAGATAAGAAATGTCTTTCAATGACTTCTCCTCCTGAACCAATGGTCCAAAATTTACAATAATTTCACAGAATTGTCCCTATCGATGCACTCTACCAAAAGTATACAATTGGTTTGGCTCTGCCATTAAGAGACTTTATTCAAGCTTGCACATAATGTTTCTGGTGGCGATTAAGTAAAAGTAGGAAAAACATATACAAAAGTGGACAGAACTTTATCAAATCAGTTCTTGATCAACATTATTTTCTTTGAAAATGTGGGTGGATTTGTCTTAGGTAAGATACTAGGAAACACTTTCCCTAATCCTCATAAGATCTTTAACCAACAGAAACCAAAAGAAAATCTGAAGGAAAAAAACATGCCACGGTATTTGGGATCAAATTACACATGTTTAATTGGGGTTGTGCCAAAGTAAGTTAAGAGAAAATTGCTACCGCTTACCTGCCTGGAGAGCTTCACAAGCATTTATTGAGGGATTATTTTTAACACTGTAAGCTCTATAATAAAAGCATTTGAACATAAAGTTTGATTATTTACTTCTTAAGTTAGTTATTAATCAACTGATTTCTTGCACTGTTCATATATTGATTACATTTATTAAAGGCTGGTTTTGTCCAATGAACAAATGACAATGTCGTCAGAAAGATTGCTTTCTCATTTCACTTTGTGACAATATGTTTGACCCTACATCAGAGACTTCCAGTTTCCATTTGCATGTTTTAGAAAAGGTATCTAACTAACAACCTCCCTATTTGAACGCTTTAATGCAGCCGTCCCCATCAGTACTCTCAGTGCTTTGATTTATTTAAGTCATCAACGTATCATTTTAGGCCCGGGACTAAGTTTAGGCCGTAAGGACAGTCCTTAAGAAGCAATTGTTTGTTTGATTTGATTCTTTACGTCCCATCAACAATCTTTCAGTTATAAAGGGACGGGTCTTCCTGGGTTGAACCAGTACTAAGCTAGGATTAATGTTCTTGCTCAAGGACACAACGCAGTGACGCCGGTGAGGCTCGAACCCGCGGCCCTTCGGTCTCGAGTCAAGCACTCTACCACTGAGCCACTGCGCTCCCATCAAGAAGCAATTGGAACAGAGGGTCCGTACCAGTATTTCTAAGGAAACAGCCATTTGTGGTTAGGACCCCCTGTCCCTCTCTGACCTATGATCCGCGCATGGTGATCTTACGCGTCGCGTACGTAGACTCGTTCAATAAAATTTCAGGGATACATTTTTCTTCAGGTATGGTATTCTAGGGTCCAATTTCGTCATGTATTTGAGCGGATATCGCATACATGTATGGGCCTTCACCGGTCGCATTTATACTGCTTATAAATGCGACCGTTGAAAGCTCATACATGTATGCAGTCTGTACATCTGCGCAGCCTCTACATACCATCTACGATCGGCCACCAATCCAGCTGCTTCATCGCATATACCAGTTGGATTAAACTTTCTATTTCGTAATTTTGTGAGCAAAATGTAGAAATCGGGCAATGCTATTCGATGAGGCACTCATTGAACTTTCCGATACTGATGTCGGTTCTAAGAAGATATTCTACTTGACAGTTTAAAATCATGGTTTGTAATGAAGAAAAATGGCAAATTTTCAGCTTTAACACAGATTCTAGAATCAGTTTGTGTGCCAGGGCACACTATTTATGGTATGTCGAAGGTAGACATCAAGGCCATCGAATAGCATTTCGGAGTTCTGAAATTTTGTATTGGTTAGAAAAATAACGATTTTGCTGAATTTAAGGTCCATCCCATTCCGGAAACAGGTCCCTCTTCTCCACAACACAGTATTGATTTATGCGATGAAGGAGCTGAATTCGTGACTAACAAAAATGACTTAAAAAGTTTCGTACCAATAGTTTTCACATTTTACTCATGTAAAAGGTTGAAATGGACAACTTGTCTTATGGTATAATAAGCACCGCTTAGACAAACACTGATTCTTAGTGTCATAGATGAAGACGCTTTAGTTACCGAACTCAAGTTACGGTTTGCCGAATATGTGCATGCATTGCATTGTATTGTACATGTATCAGGTTATCCAGCCGCTTGATAGGTTCAACTCCCCCAAGCCACAAATTAAGGCAGGGGGACCCGAGACCATTGTACTGTAAAAAAAAACAAAAAAAAAACGAAAAAAAACTAGTCGGATTTGACGGTTTCCGAACCGCATATGTAATGTCAGTGTAACGGTCAGAGTCTGTTATTTTTAGAAAATCTGGAAAGAAGCCCGAGTGCCCGCAGACTAACCGGAATAGACAAACCAAAACAGACACATGTCATGTAGGTTTGCTGTCGGTACACCAGCTCCACTGTCATAGAGAAGAATTTAACACGGTTCTCGGCAAATACCCCCGCTTTGAACGTGGCCCATTAACCCTTAAAGAGTCAATCACAACTGCAGCAGACGACCAATTTTTGCAACATCTTTCCTTACTTTTGCAAAAAATAATGTATGATATTTTTGAAAAAGCGACAAAATTTGCAATTGTCGTCTGCTGCAAATTATTGGTCCGAAATAGAAACAGTTACTACCGAAATAAGGCACCCAAGATGCAGCGAAACCATGGTCTTAACTCTTTACTTCTCTTGGCGTCTGCTGACTTTTTTCTTCAAAATTAACTCTTTTAAAAAAATCATGAAATCTAGGGTCCAGATCAGGTTCTGGTCTTGCAAAGGTTATCAACAGACAGCAAAAGCCTCCGCTCCATCCCCGGGGCTACGTCATGTCCTTACGAAATTTGATTGCATGTCTCGGTGCTCAGTCAAGTATGAGCATTCGGCTGTCTGATCACAGCAAGCTACAAAAATGTCACTTATTTTTGCGACAACCGTGGTCATGGGGCGAAGTGTTTCAAATGAAGATGATCATGTGAAGTATTTCTTTATTAGGGCGAGTTACGTTTTAAGAGCGGAAATGTATGAAATGCGCGGATAACCATACAGTCAAAAGAGCATTCAAATAAGCGAATTTTTTCAGGTAATGACCTTTAAATAAGTATTCGCTCGGTTGTATTGCCTGTATTGGCCAACATTGCTCAGTAGGTGATTTGGAGCGCATTACAGTGGTGCTCAGGGAATTCGCCCCACCCTTCCTCCTATTAAATATTCCATGAAAATGGAATAATTTAAGAAATGAATTCAATTTTTAGAATGTTCATGGAATCATGAATACTTCGGGTCTCCTGCAAAGTAAGTGAAGCTTCACGTTAACTAGCGACCCGAAGTATTTAATGTTATAGTTGCCGTGCACAAATTATGGTCGGGAGATAAAAACTTAATGATGATAACGCTTTATGTTATAAATGCCGATTATCAATGATGAGGGGGGGGGGGGGTAGTAATTATTTCTTCATGTTTATCAAGCTCGGGGGAAGGGGAGGGGGTGAAGGGGAGGGGGTAACTGCCTATATTAAGTACGGATGTGCGGTCCGAATAGCCCCCTTTTTCAGCTCTGCCAGGTATATGGATAGCCCCCATTTTAATCAAAATATATAAATGAATAGCCCCCTTATATGAATAACCCTCTTTTCGTGTCTCAAGCTTTTGTAACTTTCTATATGAATACGTTCCTATATTTATTTAAAACTTGTTCACTCATTTTGTTGGTTTAAAGTGTGAGCTCTCTTTCAACAATGTTTGAGAAGATTTGCCTTATTCGAAGGGCAGTATACATGATTATAGGTCCACATTTATGAATAGGTCCTATTTATATAAGAATAGGCCTATATAGGGTGTGTTTTTAGATTCTGGGCCTCTCATCCGTATAAATATGTCTTCCAAGTTAACCCCCCCCCCGCCCCCAATTCTAAGTAATACCACAGTAAGCCACAGTCCCGAATGCGATACTGGCGACCTTCTGCGGTTCTACGCGTACTTAGATATGACAGGACCCCAGGTATACAACCTACATTGTTGTTTCTATTTAGATACTACCCCGGGATACAGTCTGATGCCCTCATGGGGGTTAGGATAAGATAGATGTTGTACTTCAGTTTCTGAAGTTTGTTTTGTCTCAGCAAACAGTGTGGACCCTGATGAAATGCTGCACAATGCAGCATTTCATCTGGGTCTTTGCTGTTTTCATAAGTCCCCATTTACTTTCAATAGGGGTTTCCTGTCCTTAAGTATGCAGAAAGTATGTACTATTAAAATTTTGGAAAAATGAAAAACAAATATGCTGTGCGTGCTCAAAAGAACCATCTCAATGAGAGGGTTCTTTTGAGCACCAAAAGCACATGTTAAAACTGATGGATATGAAAATATTCACAACTTTACACTCAAAATTGTTTTAATAGAATAATACATGTATCTGGACCTATGAAATTGCTCCTAATAGTCTTTGGTATATTGGTATGAGGTCAATTTGGATCATTATTTTCTTCACATATTTTGATTTTACTCAACTCGATATTTCTCATTTCTCCATAAAAAAACCTGTTTTTAGACACAGACTGCAAACATCTCATTGAGACGTTTCTAAAGAATACCATACCAATTATAAGGCTTTGGATCACATGACATGATCTCGAGCCATCTGCCCAGTCTGCAGTCTTCACTGTGGATCAATGGCTAACTAAGGACCAAGGATTCTCTTCATGGGGACAACTAAGAGTAAGACTCTGATCAGACCGAGCTGATTATCTAGGCTGGTCCGATTCTTCTTGTGACAAACAGCCACATTTTGTTACGTATTTTCTCAGGCCGCAGTATTATAGTCAATAGATCACAACTGGATTTAAATATTGTATCTCTCTCTACAGTGAATTTCCAAAGAAAAGACCGCAGTGCACTGCTATTTTAAGCAGCATAAAAATCTTATATACATATATGTAAGGCTTAAATGAAATGTATGTGTGGTTCCTGTTGCCTACCTACCCTAATTTTTTTAACCCTACCAGTGATTTTATTTAGCCATTTTTGAGGCCGTATATGGGAGTCATTCCCAATCCAAAAATGGCCTTTATTTTCCCAATTTCATGTATTTTAGCTCTTATTTTCCCAATTTTAATAAAATTATTTCCCAAATGTGTAGGAAAAGGTAGCTTCCCAAAATCCCAAATAAAATCACTGCCTACCCTAAACATTTAAATGGTCTTTGGAGAAAAACACCTAAAATGGACACTTTTTCAGATTTTGTCACTATTTTCTTTGTTAAATGTTATAACAAAATTTAATAATTTCCCTACCTACCTACCCTAAATTTTGTTGGTATGCAACAGGAACCACACATATATTTCATTTAGGCCTAAGGTAAAAATTTCAGTACAGTAAAACCTGTGTAAAAGAACCATTCAAAAAAAGACAAAACAAATATCTTGATAACAAATGGCAACTTAATGAAGGTCGAAAGTATTGCAGAATGCTCCCCTTGGAGCATTCTGCAATACTTTTGACCTGCATTAAGTGATAGTCTTGAAAACCAATTTTTGGTCTTTTTGAGAGTTGTCGTTTTACACAGGGTTTAAAGTACACTGTAAATCAAGAATCGTACAGCATCTCATTAGCATAGCATATGTACTGTTTGCTAAGCACAATCGCAATATTCTACATCCAAATAACTTGGAACCTATACAGTATATATAATGACCAGAAAACTTTTTTTAAAACAAATAACAGGCTATTTCAAGTACAAGAATGGAAAGTTCTATAAATCTGACATAAATTTGTTAAACAATTTCATTCTCATCAACTGTCAGATCTACTGAACCCTTCACCCCTGACATTTCAGGGGGAGATAAATCACAGTTACAACTGCCCTCTATAGGGGCAATTCTATCATAATGGTTCCCGTGTGTATGGCACAAAGTGATGTAGCAACTGCAGTTGCCAATGTCTGATGAATAGCGGAACTGTGGCGAGAACAATAACCATTTATAGGAATCATCTTTCCTTTGGTCTGGAGACAGAATATAAATATCTCTCTGTAACAGTGTTGCAGCTGCATAGATATCAGTCTGTGTAGCCCACATTTTGTCTAATCTCATGTCTGATATGTGATCTTTCATGGGTTGATCAGCAAACTGTTCAAACCTCTTTGGATGTTTCTCCATAACATCAACAACAGCTTGTCTTATTTCATCGTAAAATCCTTGTGTACCATATTCTACTTTACTTAAAGCTCTAAAGAAGCAGTTCCCATCTCCTTTAATAGCATCTATCTGTCTGTTTGTACTAAGCAGCAAAGCTTTTAAGTAAGTGTACACCTCATAACTTGATGTGTCATTGATCTGTTTTTCTGAATCAACTTCAATAGCTCTTGATCTTAAAACACGTTTACATGAACCATCAGATTGGCTACCGCCTGTTTTAAGAATCTTTCCCTTACTTCGAAGCTGTCTGTCACTTTCAACAGCCTTTGACTCATCATCAGAGTCCACTAATATAGTTTTTTTTGCTGCTTCCTGAAGAAGTGAGTCTTCTGAAGAAATAAGTTTAGGGGTTACCGATTCACCTCGCCGTCTCTTTCGTCTCATCCTAGCTCCATTGTTATTCCAGTTGTAACTGTAGGGATGTATGTTACAATCACAGTCTGAGTCACTACTGTCATCTGAGAAGTCAAAATAATGGTTCTCATACAAAGGTTCTTGGAATGCATGTCTGTTGGAGCCCTCGTACTGAATGGGTATTTCATACACTGAAAATCAAGAATATCACATAAGTTTAGATAAACAAAAATGATCAGCGTAAAATTGTAAATATTTTCTTACACATCAGTTTTAGCATATGTTTTGGGTGCTCAAAAGAACCATCTCATTGAGATGGTTCTTTTGAGTACCCACAACTTATGTTTTGGTTGAGAAATAAGAAAAAAATTAAATTTTCTTTGTGCACTCTTAACTAAAGTCCTGATATCAAGATGAGCAAAAACAGTAGCCCCAGGAAACATAATTTTGATAATAAATATGACTCATGATTTCATAAGCCTTAACCTCTCATTTGCATTCTGATGTGTTCTTCCTCCTGAATGTGATGCTATACAATAAACTTGGGATGATTCATTATATAGAGTGGTCATCTTTAATAATTTCCAACTAAAATTGAATTTCTTTCTCTGAAGATCATTTTAATCTAAGCACAGGAGCTTGAAGTTCGGTCCTTATATCACCTATATAGCCTCAAAAAAAAAAAGCTCACGGTGTCATTACGTAATGACACTGTGAGCTTTTGGTTTTGTGGCCATAGGGGTGATTAAAGGATCGAACTTCAAGCTCCTGTGATCTAAGTAACAGTGTGAACCCAGATGAAATGAAACCTTATGTTGCATTTCATCTGGGTCTTTGCTGTTTGCCAAAGTACTCATTTAGGGTGAATGTAAAGTGAGGTGCTCTAACCACCTGAGCTACCTGGGCAGACTCCCGACAAGGGCAGTCCTGTCCAAACCATCTCCTACAGACTTTAATTTTCCCCTGGCTGAGCCATCTCTGTAGAATACTCTTTGACTATCTGCCAGATGGCACTCAGCTTTCAGGATAACCTTTTCCATTGCGTGGACCTGTAGACCAACAATTCGGACACCATAAATCAGGGGGAAAATTCCGCCCATTGTGGAGCTCTAACCCAAGACTCCAATAACACTAATCAGGTGCTCTAACCACCTGTCACAAATATATATGAACCAACACCTATACAGACTCTTCAGTCTGGTTATTGTCATTTTTTATTTTATGTTTAGTGGGTTAATTTACTTTCTTGGATTACCTTAATTACCAGTCCTTGTGGTAAAGTAGTATGTTTGTTATTGCTTCATAAAGTGTTTACATGTATATGCCCGTATCCCTAGACTCTGAGTTGTCTATTTCAGCTTGACCAAATGACTTAAAAATGTGGGAAAATGATGAAATTTACAAACCTGTTGAAGTCCCAGTTGATGGCTTCTGCCATGCGTCAAAGTTTGATCCTCTCCAGTGTTGTGATGGCCAGCCCCATGAGAAAAAATCATTGAATGAAAAGGGATTCAAGACTTTCATCGCAGTGCTTTTCAACCTCTGAAATAATGAAGGTTTCTCTTCAATCTCAATCTGGCTGTGTTTTCGTTTTTCACTTCGACGTTGTTTTTCGCTCAAATTCTCATCAACAAATGGTGACTGATTCGCCGTGACTGTCTTTATCAACCAGAAAAGACCTTCTGGTCAATTCTGGCTGATTCTTAGTCACGTGCCCGCTTTTATGTGTCAAAATTGAACAAAATCATGAATCATGGTGAAATTTCCAGAAATAAACAAAAACAAATAACACGTGACCGGAATTCACTGTACCAAGGGACGTCAATCTTGTACGCGTTTTTTATTTACAAGTATTTATTTTTACAAAATATTACCAGCACACGAGCGGATATTCTTTTAAAAAATTTGCATGCTCGTTTAATTTTGCATGTAATTGTCGTCTGTGGATATTCAAAATATTTTTTTCTTCTTCTAAAAGTTCAGGAATACCAAAAGAGTGCCAATCAGTTTGGATCTTGATCAAGTCCGATTTTGTCGTGCCAGTGACCTATATAAGATATAGGTCACTGGTCGTGCCTGATCTGGGCCCAAACTGTTTTCAAAGGTCACACATGTAGACTTCAAACATCGCTTGGACCAAATCATTTAAATCAATTGGCCAACAATTATCAGTTGGGTCAAATGTGTTTAATTATTTCTTGAGCCAAATAACAGGTTAAAACTATCGTATGGTGAAAAAGTAAGCTCATGTTTAAAATTAAGCACCAGTCCAACTGCAGTCTGGTAATAGCCAACTGGGCTCACGTTTAAGACAGGAGCCATACGTGGAATGCCACAGCGGCAGATACGACGACCGTGGAATGAATAGTACCAGACCTTCTCCTATTTATGTGACTTTCCACAAAATGGTATTTGTTAGTATGCTTGTTACGTATTCCCCAGTTTGAGGTTTAACTCTCTGAGGCTCACGATTACCAGTCAGAGGCCAGTAACAAGCTAGTGATTTACATGTACGTACACTGCTCAACTGAATATTGAGCCGTTTTACGTGCTTTCCAACAATGTGTCATTATGACATGAATAGATCCAGAGGAGCCTGTGCAGCCTCATTTTTAGCTTAGAAACGCCAAATGATGTTCAGTCAGTAGCCTAAGAGTCATAGCCTATTTAAGCGACTAGCAAAGGCTCTGATCTGAGGCTTTGCTGGTCGCATATATCACATTGTTGGAATTCTCATGTCGCGGTTCTATTTAAAGGAAACACTGCATATGTTTTGCCATTCACGGGTCCTTATGTAAATGCAGACATGGTTCGACATGAGTTTGGTGATCTGTAGGAATGTCTTGTGGTCAATGGTGAGATATTGCTAAAAAGTGCATTAATTTTCAAAAACAAAATGTTAAGGGGGGAAAAACTCAATTCAGGTAGCGATTATATTACTTTTTAACCCAAGCTGTAAGTGCGACAGATTTTCAATAAACCTTTTTTTTACAATACTCTTTACATTCTCTTTTTAAACATAGCCATTATTTGCGCTCGCTTTTGAATAACTTTTAATTATACCCCCTCTTAACGAAAAAAAAAACTGTACACGTCAGTGGAGGTGTATACACGGCGGATTTTATACAGAAGGTTGTTAAATTTTATTTTTTCTATGCTTTAAAATTCATAGAATTTCAGAGGTGCTATTCACACAATTGTCGTCTGTTCTTTCTTCAGGATATGTATACTTTGGTGGCCAATATAATGAACCGTATGAATCCAGATCAGACTTCTCCCTTACATGCGAGAATCCAGACAGATTAGTCAGAGGGGCCCAACTTTGACAACCTTTTTATTTTCAGTTGATGAGAGGAGAGCGGATCCACATACCACTGAAAGCGGACCATCAGCGAAACGCCGATGATGGTCCAATATTGAATGCTGGTTTTGGTAGCTTTGTAATTTTCCATGGGATCCGGACCAGTATTGGTAAGGAACCCTATAACTTTGTGATTTTCCTGGGTGGGGGGCGGGGGCACCTGGATCGGGGCATGCCTTAGGATTAGGAGAAGTCTGATCAAAGTTTAGTTCATAGTGTTTGCTTCCATGATGACATAAGCCTGGAAGAAATATTCAGTAGAAGTAAAAGTTTAAAATTAACTATTTTGTAATGCTGAAAATCCTGGAGGTAAAGGCGGACAAGCCATGGTATAACTATTTTATACCACCTAAATCAGTGTAGACCTTGCACATCACAAATTATCTCAATCATGCTTAAGTTGGTATGGGTGGTATAAATAAAAACAAAGAAACCTTTTGATTGGAGTGCATTTCACATTTTGTTTTCTTTCTATTTCAGGTTTTCTGGCATATAGATGTATTTCGTCGCAGCTATAGGCGTCTATCAGGTCACCTCTGTATGGGAAATTCTTGCATCTTCTGTGCCTTGAAGGTAAGATTCTTTCTGTTGTCATGTCGACAAGTAGGGTATTATTGGTACTTATATTGCATATGGGTAAAAGCACAATTTAACCCTTAAAGCGCCAAGTAAAAATGCATCTGAAAATGTCGTCTGCTGAAGTCGTCTGCTGCAAATAATTGCCTAACATTACCGAGGAATTAAGTATAGAAGCAAACAGCGTGGACCCAGATCAGACTGCTCCTATAGGAGCAGTCTGATCTGGATCCACACTGTTTGCCACAGAGGCTTCTTAGACATTTCAGCAGACGAGAAAAGCAGACGACTTTTGTTGCGATTGGCGCTTTAAGGGTTAATCATGCATGTGCAGCTAGCATCTGATTTTAGGTCCTAGCTTTCACACGGCCCTCCAATCTCTGCCTCCTTCTCCAAAAAGAGCAGAACGTAAAGGGAGGCGAAGGCCCTTCCGGGAAGCAGGCAGTGGGCATAAACAATGGAACACGGTAAGTTGTGTTGACACATTTTCAATCATAAGTAAATTTTCAGCGCAAAACTCGAAAATCTAAGAATGCTATGCTTCGGGCAATTGTTCAAGCTATCCGTAGAGCATGCTGTTTGCACATTTGAACTTAGTTTGTAAGCGTGAGAGCTTTTCTCCCGTTGCACAGTTGTCCAAGAAACGGTGGTTCCCGCATGGTTTTGGTCGGGTCTGAAAGCCCCTGCCGAGCCGAGCTGCCGAGTGCCGACCTACATAGTTTATTTTTTCAAATTCATCCTTGGTGAAGATTTTTCATAAATAATTTTATTTAATATCACCACATAGACAAAAATCGATAAGTGGAACAATAATAACAATAGTAAATAACAATAATTTTGATTTTATTGCCATTTTATTGCTCGCAGGGGGTCTGAAAATTACAGCCGAGTGAACCAAGGTTTCAGTTGATTTTTATTGGAAATTTGAGAGGTCCACAAGCGAGTTTGGCAAGCATTCTGAAAATTAAAGATAATTGAAGAAAAAGTTTTAAGGAATCTTACTTAAAAATGCGTTAATTTCACGAAAATCGTCATTTTCCTAAAGGCCACATCCGGGTCTATTTATAGACATTTTGATTAACCTTAATGAAATGGCAATTAAAATCAAATTATAACTGTTAACTATTATTATTAATCTTCCACTTATTGCCTTTAGTCTATGTGATGATTTTAGATAATATTTATTTTTGAAAAATCTCCACAGATGATGATATTGAAAAATAAACCATGTGGGTCGGCAGCTCGGCTCGGCAGGGGCTTTCAGACCCGACCCATGGTTTTGCCTTCTAACCAAACAAATAGTAGCGTTTGGATCCTTATTCATACTACCGAGGCCCCTCCACACCCATGTTGTCCCAAATGCAATTTTTCGAGATATTTCAATGATAATTGAGTGATTTAGAGCCAAATTTCTTTAGGAGCAGGAGGCGAAGGGCAGGAGAAGGAGGCTGGGAGAGGAGGAGCAGGCGGCGATGATATCAAAATTTGCATTGATTTTGCTTATTTTTAATAATATACTTATCCAATCCATATCAAACTTGCATGTATGATACGAATGATTAAACGCTATTGTTAACTGAATTATTCTGATCACAAACATTGCTATATATACCTCTCTTATAATATATATACCTCTAGCAAGCTCATGACGTTCTGGGTTAAACAAACAACACAATGGGAGAATAAGCGTAATCATTCGTATCATACATGCAAGTTTGATATAGATTGGATAAGTATACTTATTACATTAAAGTACATTAAGCACGGTCTTCGCATGTATAAAAGAATGGGAGCATAAGCAAAATACATTTTGGGTGCTGAGGATTTTTTTCTGAGAATTTGGGAGATCAGATCATAACTTTTAGGGAGCACCCCCGGCACACACTTGGGATGGGGGAGGTGAGGAGGGCGGCCGGGGGGAGGCTCCGAGATGAAACCCAACAAAATGAAATGCAGATCATGATCTGGACACTTAATATTTATAATTTATGAAATAATCAGCAGACGACAAATATAAATGAAGGTTTGCCCAGCATGCAGTAAAGGGTGGGACATTTAATTATAAGCAGCCACGTCTTTTGAACGGAAATACAGTAAAACATGTGTTAAAGCTGCATACTCTGTAACTATGAACATTTTTCGAGAAAATTTCTTTTCTTTTTAAATCATTTGTAAAAGTAGAATTAAGCTATGTTTTCACAATAAAAATGTTCAGTACAGCTGAAAACTGCATGGAAAAGTGAATTATCTTATCAAATAGGTGTATTTTTCTCTTGTTGGTAATTATTTGCGTCCCTCCAATAATTCTAGACCGTTGAATTTTAACATAAATGCAGTTGTTTTGATAGTGATAACTTGTTAAGATTTACGAAAATGGTAAAATGTTTACCTGAATTTGAATATTTTTACTGTGTTCTTGAAAAATAAAAACATTATTTTCTGGGGCGAACTTATTGATAAATACAAAGATATAAATGCGAATTCAAAGACAGTATTCACAGACTACGCAATGCTCAAATTAGTACATATAGTCCCAATATATTTCTAAAATTCTGTCAATCAAAGGTGGGCGTGGTTAAAAAATTCTTCTCAACTCAGAAAACTTGGACCTAGCTGGTACCTATTACAATATAGATACAAGGCATGCTGGAAACCAGCTAAATCGAAGCGAGAGATTTACGTGACTAATATCGGACACTGTCAATTCGTCATATATATATTTCCCGTATACTAAAGTTTCGAAGCTAAATTGTAATCAAATAACAAAAATAACTTGTGAAAAAATAGTGATGCAGTGACCGGACAGATTGATAGAATATGCGTTATATTGGGTAAATTTAGTAACCGTGGATAGATCTATAAATAGAAAGATGCTGAATAAGCGATAACAAATTATTATATCTTTACGAATACAAAGACATACAGATGACCATACCATGGCGCAATCGGTTGCGACGGTAACTGTCGTACAGCAATACTTTTGCATTTAGGTCGCAGGTTCGAATCCACAAGGCTTCGTTATTTTTTTTTTCATTTATCCCATGTAAGCTAATTTTTAGCAGTATTCTCCTACTATTGATATGCATCGGAAAAAAGAGAATATTGGGAAAGTTTCTATCTCTTTTATTGTAATTCATATATGAGTTCATTTTAAATCGAGCACACCTTATTCTGCTAATTATATGTCCTTAAGATTGCATTTACTGGGTGTCCAGGTCCATCCGACATAGAAAATCTCTGACAACGTTTCTTTAGTCCCGAACATATTTTACAGAATGCCAATGGTTTATTTCAAAGAAAATTATATTTTTTCAAGGTTTCAGAGGAGCTCCAACATTTGCCCCTCCCCCCTCTGGATCTGCGCATGCAATGTTTGGATGGACTGGATGCTGTGACAAAAGTTAGATATGAGAAAAAATTGTCAATTTCGAACCTACCTGGGTATCCCTATATGTATACAACAACCATAGTGGCCCGACCAGGATCCAAATTGTTTTTCACGTCAGAACTCTTTAGGTAACTCTTTAGGTTCTGACAACTCTGGATCAAATCCATTGTATTTTACCTTTTGCATTAAAATATCTGACATGTCATCTGCCGATAACATTTGCAAACAGTTTTGACCCAGATCAGGCCCCACATTCTGTCCGGACCTGATAGGGGCCCAAACTGTTTGACACTTTAGAGGTTATGACAAGTTGAAGTTGAAATGATGTATTTTAACTTTGCGTTAAACCTTTACATGACATTGTCATCTGTTGATAACCCTTTCAAACAATTTGGAATCAGATCAGCCCCGCGGCATTCTAATTTGGGTCATCAAAGTTTCACATGTGATCGAAAGCCTTTCCTGTACAACATTTTGAGTGCGATAAGCCACTTTATTAAACAAAATTAATTTGACACAAGATTTTGACGCGATAAGCCACTTTTTTAAACAAAATTAATTTGACACAAGATTTTGACAGTATCGTATCAGCGATGTGGGTCTCGCATACTAGTCGTGCGTGCGTGTGTGTGTGTGAGGCTGACTGGCAACCAGGCTGTCATGGGGGTTCGCTCTTCCAGTCCAGCACCATTCCAAAGTTGAAATTGGTCATGAAATATTTTCTACAGTCATTCTCATTCCTTCTTATTCAAAGAAGTGCAGTTGTCGTTACTGGCAAAACCTCACTCTACGCCATTTTGTAGATCGAACAATCAAACAATTGGTAGATGGGAGCATTTAGGAATGATCTCACTACCTTCGCCTCCTTCTATCAACTGGGCAATACTCTAAATGCGGACGCAGTTGAGTAACGATATTGTTAGCTAACCCAAGCCGAATATTAGTGGGAGGAATAAGAATACCAATGGTCAAACTTTCGTTATCTCATCTTCCGTTCATGTTTTCAAAAGACCATTTTTAGTCAAATTAAATATAACGCATCGTCAGGTTACTGGTAATGAAGGGGAAAGGTCCAATGTGGTTTTTAGGTTAATTGGATTCGATCTCTGGCATATACACCTCCCATAGAATTATAATGGGATAACACAGTCATTCCTACATCCATGCTACTGGTGTCTAAACTAGCCATGCCACAGGAGTCATTAGCTTCCATTAATGGGGAGACACTTAAAAATCTTCTCCTCTGAAACCATGATACCCACAGCTTGTAGTCCCATACATAAATACTGCAAGCACTGCCTCTTGGGTTCAAATTTACCAAATACTGATGATCACTTCCATCTCGGATACTGGGTCCGAGCTTCCATATGGCATAATGGAGATTTTTTTTAAATCTTCTGTCCACAGCTAATACTTTTAATATGTAGCAAAGTTTAGAGTTTTCTAAACGAATGATCACTATCTCGGGACATTTGCTTTTTTAACAGCGGAAAAAGACAAATCTTTTCTTAAAGCTGCATACTCTGTAACTATGAACATTTTTCGAAAAATTTTATTTTCTTTTTAAATCATTTGTAAAAGTAGAATTTGGCTATGTTTTCACAATAAAAATGTTCAGTACAGCTGAAAACTGCATGGAAAAGTGAATTATCCTATCAAATAGGTGTATTTTTCTCTTGTTGGTAATTATTTGCGTCCCTCCAATAATTCTAGACTGTTGAATTTTAACATAAATGCAGTTGTTTGGATAGTGATAACTTATTAAGATTTACGAAAATGGTAAAATGTTTACCTGAATTTGAGTATTTTTACTGTGTTCTTGAGAAATAAAAACATTATTTTTAAAATTAGAAGATCAAAAGTTACAGATTATGCAGCTTTAAACAAGGGGAGCGATTAAGACTAATTTAGTCACTTGCTTATAGTGTGCTATTAGTGTTGTAATATATTGACTGTCGGTATCCATCTATCAAGCACCCCCAGTCATGTATATGCCTGGCAAAACGCCGTCATTTTAACCGAAAATAGTAGTAACGCATCATTGAGACCGTTCTTTTGAGCACCAACCCTCAACCCCTCTGTACGCAAATTATATGTTGTCTGAGTGCTTTTGCAGCAACTTCAAGGATCAATCTATTTTTAAATCAAGAAAAAAATCTAAATATGTAGCCTACTTATATGTGTTAGAAACCATCCAAATTGCTTCTCAAGTGAATACAAAAACAACAACAACAACAAGAAAAAACAAACAAAAGACAATACATATACACTACGTGGATATCTAATGCCCTCTAAACTGGGCGAAACGTTAATGAGCCACTTAAAACGCCCCTGTATAACATGATATTTCATGTTATAGTTTTTCTTGTTAAAATTGGAAGATCAAAAGTTACAGACTATGCAGCTTTAAACCGAATTTCAAAAATAGACAAAGCAAAGATCTTAATGACAAATGGTAGCTTAATGAAGGTTCAAAGTATAGCAGAAATAATTTTGACCTGCATTAAGCGATAATTGGTCTTGAAAACCAACTTGTGGTCTTTTTGAGAGTGGCCGTTTTAGACAGGTTCAGACAAAATAATTCAGAAAAGTAGCCACTGATTATGAACCAAATGCGTTTCAAAGTTACTTTCACTTATATATAGCAAGTACTGTGAGTAATCAGAATTACCTGGGCCTCGTTGCAAGACTGTCTTCTGGGTTCGCAACCGGGTAAGGCTCAAACCAACTAACTCAGCAACAGAGACTAGATAGAAGCTTGAAATTTCGCATGTGGAAAGTTTAGCTATTGTAATTTCCAGAAAGCAAATAACAAAGGCGCTGATCAGACTGCCCCGATACAATGGTCAGGTTTTCTCGCGAATAGGCAAAACTCTTGACTTTAGTATACATGTGAAACTAAATACTTTTACTTTTGTCGGGGTTTAATCCACAAATGCGGCGTGCGCGCCTAGCACTGCAACTTCTGACGCCCTTAACCACCGTGACATCCCCAAAAAAGGATGCTAAAGTAGTGTATATAATGTCGCCAGAGTCTGCTGTACACTCTGAATAGGGGTTTCTGTATTTTATATTAGTTTAATTTATGTGCAGAATTATTATACGGACGTCAGACGTCACAGTGCTAAGTGCGCACGCCACACTCGTGGGTTCAACCAAGTCAACAATATTTCAGTCATGTTGGTACATTTCCTGGGCTGAACCAGTACTAAGAGGATAAAGTGTCTTTCTCAAGGACACAACATAGTGTGGGAGCGCAGTGGCTCAGTGGTAGAGTGCTTGACTCGAGACTGAAGGGCCGCGGGTTCGAGCCTCACCGGCGTCACAGCGTTGTGGTACTTGAGCAAGACACATTTATCATAGCTTAGTAATGCTTCAACCCAGGAAGAACCGTCCCTATATAACTGAAAGATTGTTGATGGGACGTAAAGAATCAAATAAAACAAACAAAACAACATAGTGCCTCCAGTGAGGCTCTAACCAGCATATCCTCAATCTGAAGTCGAGCATTCTACCACTGAGCCCCTCAGCCAGCCAAATTCAGTATTTTGAGGCCGACTTTCCATACAGTATTTTGAGGGCGACTTTCTATGGAAAGTTGGCCTCAAAATACTGAATTCAGGAATATTCCTGAAAACTTTGACATGTTGGTTTATACCTGTTCTTTTCTTTTTTCAGGGTATGATGATAAGCAAGAAAATTATACATCTTTTCAAATGTCGTCTGCAGCAATGTAAAGTGGTCGTCTGTGGTCATTCCTTTCCACTATGGTGCTTCCTTGCTTTTGTTATTCTCCTAGTTTTCCAGTGTGCTATACTTTACCAAATATCACTTTTCGGAAGTCGATCCACTAGATATGAAATGCAACCGAAAAGAAAAACCATAACCTGGTTTCGTCTGTATCATGGGATTCTGAGACATCACACAGCTCTGTTTGATTGGGGAAAATGTGAATACTCCAACTGCAAGCTTATATTCCGAGATTTGCTGCCACGTGATGGTATTCTGAAGCTCAAGACTGATGCTATTTTGTTCCAAGGAAATAACCTCTACCCAGTTCACGTAGAAAGAAGGGATGTTAATCAAGTGTTTGTGTTTGTATCGTACGAGCCACCGGCATATATGCACTCAGATTTGTACAGTTCGCCTGCTTGGGATAGCATTTTTAACTGGACGATGACATATCGCCTCGATTCTGATATCCCATACAGATATGGGGAACTTGTACGCAATGCACTGAATAGATCCAATATTGACCATATTGTACTCAAAATGGCCAAAACCCCATGGGGTTTTGGCCATTCTGAGTACAATAAGGTCAATTATACAAAAATATTTATTGAAAAACGCAAAATGTCTGCTTGGGTTCTCAGTCATTGCAATACATCCAGCAGACGAGAAGCATACGTAGAAAAGTTAAAGCAGTACATTGATGTAGACACGTATGGTGATTGTTTTGATGGAAAGGAGTGCAGCCATATAAACCAAAGCAAATGTTTCGATTCAATAGAAAAAGATTATAAATTCTATCTAGCATTTGAAAATAGTTTTTGTCAAGATTATGTCACCGAGAAAGCATATAACTGGACGCTTAGAAAGATTGTCCCAGTTGTGCGAGGACCACCAGGCTATCACCGCCATTTACCGCCTGGGTCATTCATCGATACTCATGACTTCAATACAGTGAAAGACCTTGTGAATTATCTACTAGATGTTTCTCACGATGAGGGGAGATACACAGAGTATTTGACTGCCAGTGAAGGGTTTGCGTTACGGTCTATGTATGACCAGCCTCAGATTGCCTACTGCAAATTGTGCGAGATGTTGAATAACCTAGATGCGAACAGAAAATCATATCCTTCTATATCTAACTGGTGGAATGGAAATGGAGTGTGTTGGAATGCCACTGATATCCACTAGACCACCCTTTTCATTATCCCTTGCCATGCTGGGTAATATACTCAGAAGAAAAAGTTTAGTCAGTATTTATGTTTTCTCATAAATCAACAATACTGGATGTATCATTGTCAAATTGTATACATGAGTTATATTATTGTTACTTTACATGTATCCGTTTATTGTGTGACAAATAGTGTGTCTATTAGACTGTATTTATCAAATTTCAAAATGCACAATGTGCACGTGCTGCAGTAAACTGGCAGGGTTGTTTTCTCATAAACTGTTCGATATTGAAAGAAAGTTGGTCCTATTGAAATAATCCAGAGAAAATTCAGCGTAAGCAAGCTTAAGTCCCCATCGAGGCTATCAACGAATTACAGAAATACCGCGTTTTGACTTCTTGAAGTAGGTACACGTGTTGCTGACGTGCCACGCAGTTTTGGATGTAATGAAAAAAACAATTTATCGTCTGCAAACATGTTTCCGACAGCCTGGCAGGAAAAAATGACAAGCCTCGGCCAGGGAGACCATGGATAACGACACCAACTGTAGTTAGGGTCATAGTGTTGTCAACATGACGTAATCGCTTCATGGCCGCTTGGAAACTTCATAAACACCTTAGACATGCAATAAGTACCAGAATTTCCGTCTATACAGCCAGAAATCATCTGAGGGGAGCTAGACTGAATTTTTTGTTTTGAAATTTGAATTTTGATATTGACCCCTTTGTGTAATTTTGATGAAGAAAATGGGTAAATTTTCAGAATGTTTTGTTGAAAATGTTAACATTTGTAAGAAATCAAATAAATCTTATGTTGAGTAAGGTTTTTGTCAATATTAAGACTGTTTTACAAAATCATTGCACACAGTGTCTGTACTGACTAAACTTTTTCTTCTGAGCATATTTCATTATTTTATTGTCGCCTGCTCACATTTAAATTTTTTTCAGGAACACTTTCAGAGTGTCAAACGGTTTGGATCCCGATCAGGACCAACATTCTGCCAGGCCTAATCTGTATCCAAAGTGTTAGCAAATGTTATTAACAAATGACTTAAGTGCCTGCTAACAAGGAAATCGGACCTCCCTGCCAAACACAGTAGTAAACAATGATGACTCAAAATGAGGTACATAAGATGTTTCTCATCTGAGCCTTCACTGTTTAATTTACCCAAAGTACACTTATTTTTTGGCCAAAGGAATAATTCATAAACTTTAATCCTTAAAGCATCAATCATGACTAGAGCAGATGGCAAATTTTGTTATCTCTTTCTTGTTAACCCTTAAAGGGCCACCTATAATTTGCAGAAGACAACAATTTCAAAGTTTGCTGTTTTTTTTTTAAAATAAAAAAAAGGCGATATTTCATGAGAATTGTCTGCTGGCAGTCTTGATAGGTGCTTTAAGGGTTACACAAGGGTTGTTATTTCATGTGAACTGTCTGCAGGCACACAATTCACAGGATAAGTCAAGCCTTTTTTGATTTCTTAAAGTAGCATCAAAATTAGAAAATGTTGTCTGCTGCAAGTTGGTCTGTGTCTGATAAATAACCAAAACAACAATTAAGGTATTTATTTATTTTTATATTAATTATTCAATTTTATATCAAATATACCATTTCATACAATCAACATTCACAACATGATAAAAATATCAAGAAACAAAATGGACGGATATTCAATGATGGCAAATGAGTAAAAATGAAAACAGAAAAATAAATAACAGATCTATTTTGACCCATCATGTCTAATGTCACCAGAAAGGGAAAATGACATTTAGTGAGAATTTTTTTCAGACTTTAATAAGGGCATTCATAAAAGCTACTTTAGCAAAAGACTGATTTCAACCCCTAACCATGTGTAACTCTTTGCATGTTGAGTAATTTTTCATGATTTTGTTGTCATCTGCTGACTTTTTCCAAATTAATTTTTTTTCAAAAAATTCTTTCAGGTACACTGTCAGAGTGTCTAAAAGTTTGAATCAAGATCAGGACTGATGTTCTGTCGGTTCTGATCTGGGTCCAAACTGTTTGCAAAGGTTATCAGCTTACAACAAAAGTCACCGCTTGCAAGGAAAGAGCTCTGTCAGTCCTGATCTGGTTTGTTTTTTGTTTGATTTTATTCTTTACGTCCCATCAACAATCTTTCAGTTATATAGGGACTGGTCTTCCTGGGTTGAACCAGTACTAATCTAGGATTAATGTTCTTGCTCAAGGACATGATCTGGGTCCAAACTGATTGTAAAGGTTATCAGCAGATGGTGAAAGTCACTGCTAGCAAGGAAAGAGTTCTGTCAGTCCTGATCTAGGTCCAAACTGTTTGCAAAAATTATCAGCAGACGGCGAAATTCACTGCTAGCAAGGAAAGAGTTAACAAGGATATATCCATCTTTGTAAACAATGTAGATCCTGATCAGCTGAATTCTGAGAAGTCTATGATTCAGGTGAGCTACAACCACCAAATAAGCCCACAAAGCATACAACTTTTTTTCTCAAAATTCTGTACCACCATCTGAAAACAGTGCAGATCCATATCAGCTGGCTTCTGATGAACCAACTGATCAGATTCCACACTTTTTCATGCACATGATGGATCCATATTAACCCATATCCCACAACTATTTTTTGTCCAGAAAATTTCATCTAGTTTTTAGATTTGTGGCATATATTCAAGTGCACTTCAAACTGCTTTTTTCATAACAATATGAACCCTGATCAGACTGCTTCAAAGCAGTCTGATCTGGGTCCATATTGTTTGTAATATAGACTACCTAAGAACATACACATATGATAGACTAGACAACATTAGTTTTGACTGTCCGGCAAAGGGTTAATATTAAAATCCCACCATGACTGGAAACCAGAAACTCATATTGTTTGTTTGTTTGAATTTTTTCATCCCATCAACAATCTTTCAGCTATAAAGGGACGGGTCTTCCTGGGCTGAACCAGTACTAAGCTAGGATTAATGTTCTTGCTCAAGGACACAACGCAGTGAGGCTGGTGAGGCTCAAACCCCGCGGCCCCTCGGTCTCGGGTCAAGCACTAGACCACTGAGCCACTGCGCTCCCTCTTAAAGTGTAAACAATCCATAAATAACTCAATGTGTGCATAAAAGAGCATGTGCACTAAAATAGAAGTAGATCACATGAAACTTAAACAGTAAAATAGGAATGATTAAGTACTCTTTTTTTTTCTTAAATTATATTCTTGGAATGTAATAAGACCCAATAAACCATTGGGCAGTTGCCAGCTACTGACAAAAGAAATGGTTTCATAAAGAAATAAGAGATCTTCTTCTACAACAATAACAAGGCAGACATCATAGGAGTACATTACCTTGCTGGGAAATATTGTAAATCAGGCCCGAGGTAATAAAACTTTTTTCATGCTCAACTCAACTGAGCATGAAATTTCAACTGCTCATAAAAACTAAAATGCTGAAAATATAAATACTTTTCTTGCTTTCAAACTTTCAGATGTTGTACTTGTCATGCTTATAAATGTTAAAATGACAACAATTGTTGGCATTTTAACATTTATGAGCATGATAAAATTTTGTGCTCAGTTGAGTTGAGCATGAAAAAGTTTTATAACCTTGGGGCCTGCGTTAATACAGACATGCTTATATAAAAATCAAAGAACTTTTCAAGGAGACTTTTCCACGGTTGAACTCTTGCATGTTTGGTAATTTTTCATGCTTTTGTTGTCGTCTGCTGACTTTTTTCAAAATTGTTTTTTTCAAGGCCTTAAAGTAGCTTTAAAGGACTTTGCAAGGAAGCCCTATACTTTTCGAGTATTTTTCATGCATGTGGAAAACATGATAATATTATCAAATGGGCTGTTTCATATAAAACTGACACTTTACCTACTAGTGACGTTTGCTGATAACTTTTGCAAACATTTTGGATCCAGATCAGGCCCGACATAATGTCGGGCCTGATCTGGATCCAAACTGTTTGATATGCTGATGGTATTCTTGAAAGAATTTTTCGAAAAACTTGATTTTGAAAATAATCAGCAGACAGCAAAAAAGCATGTAGGCAAAGATTTAATGGAGTAAGAAGTCTTGAGAGACCAATGTAGACAGCTCATACTGAAACTACATCTATACGCAGACTGATCTGAGTTATCACAGTTTAACACATGACAGCAAGTTGCCTTGGCAGTTGACTATTGTCTCTAGACGTGAGTGATTATCATACTCGCAGACTCTGTCTGGCTTTGTCTAGAATCTCCTTCTTGATTTTAGGATAGTTGGGATGATTGGCTAGTACCTGGAAATATGAACATTAAAATAAGAATCTACTATGAAGGTCCATATACTTTACATCACATCCTACAATTTCATCTCTGAGCAGCTCCAGAAAAGTTGTCAGAACTATTCATTTATCTAGAAGTTAAAAAGATCACCAAAATCTAATCATTTACTTATTGATTGTCTATACTTTGAGGAGCCACTGTGGTGTAGTGGATAAACCGCTTGCCTTGTAAACCAGGGGTCACAGGTTCGATTCCCGGCTTCACCAGTCTGTCCGATGAGACTTTAAGCCGTGGCCCAGTCTCCATATGACCTTAGCTGTTGGTGGGACGTTAAACACAAACACAACAACAAATTTACTTATTGAAATCTGTCATGATTATTTGCCAAACTCACACCGGGTAGCGGCAATCAAAAACATTAATACTATTGATGAACGTAGATCAAAAATAGTTAGAAACAGAGTGTTTGATTGCCATTTGTTGCAAATGGCAATAAAACACTGTTTCTAGTGATTTTTTATCCGTGTTCATTGATTGTTAAGAGCATTTTTGATTGCGACCTAACCGGTGTGAAACTACCATTCAAGCAACAGTAACCTCAGCCGATGGCACTATAAAGGTATATGGACTGCCTTAATGTCCTCAGGCCAGCGCCAGGGCAATGACTGTTTGGTTGATATGGCCTTCACATACAGCTTGGGCTATGCCAACCTGGCTGTCCAGACCTTGTTCTCTGGTTTAACTCTGATTTAAGTAAAATACAGTAAATCTTATAAAATTTTGAACACTTTTCTCTTTCTGTCCTCAAATAAAATGTGGATTATCATGGCTGGAATTCACTAAATACTTGTCAGAATAACAAACACTGAAGACCTTGATCAGACTGCTTCTTCAGAACCAATCTGATCTGGGTTTGCACTGTTTGTTAAGGCATTTTTTGCAAGTAACTATTGTTTGAAATTTTAGAACATCTACCATAGTTGTCAGTTATTGACAAAAGTATGAACACAATAAGGACTGGGGACCACAGTGGCTCAGTGATAGAGTGCTTGACTCGAGACCGAGGGGCAGTGGGTTCGAGCTTCACCAGCGTCACTGCGTTGTGTCCTTGGGCAAGACTCATTAATCCTAGCTTATTAATGGTTCAACCCAGGAAGACCTGTCCCTACATAACTAAAAGATTGTTGATGGGACGTAAAGAATCAAATCAAACAAAAATAACAATAAGTACTGAAAAACTGCTGAGAAGACTTTCCAGGAATATTGTGAGAAGTGACCATCATGATATGACTGAAAAAGAAATGTGTCACAATGTGACAAACGCCCCCAAAGACAGGATTTTCTAGAGTTGAGGCCAGAGGTCAAGGTCACAGTGACATGAAGATAGTATGGGATACTCCGGGCCCCTAAGGTGTATCCACACATTGAGTTTGAGATTCCTACCTCAAATAATATTTGTGATATGCTCCAGACAAGATTTTCCTAGAATTGAGGCCAGAGGTCAAGGTGACACGAAAATAGTATGTGACACTCCAGGACCACAAGGTGTATCCACACATCGTTTTTGAGATTGCTACCTCAAATAATATAGGAGTTATGCTCCAGACACGAATAAGGCTTGGACAGACGGATAGTTCAAAAACTATATGCCTCCAAAGTCTGCTTTGGGGGCATAATCATAATCGGCTTTTTGATTAACGTGCAGGTGCAGATGCATCATCCACATCAGTGTTGAAACTGATGTTAAACCCTAACTAACACAACCACAAATTCTGTAATCATATAATTTGGATATACTGGTACTTTGACTAATATTATAATACAAGATGGACATATAAAGAGAAACAGAGTTCATTAACTTATACTTTTTCTATAAGCTTAGTAGTTTCTGTTTCTAAAATTAGTCACAATATGTATTGTATCATTTAGTTGCTTATTCTTCTCTTCTAAACAATGATACAAAATCTAGAGATATAAATATAGCCAAATAAATATTGTAGCTCACTTTGCAATTCTGTATAAGAATGTAAAAATCCCCCACCCCTCCTCCCTATAACACAAAACAAACCTGGGTATACAAGCTGTATAGAGAATAACTGAAAGATGTGTATTAACATTAACAAGTTGAAAAAGTTGAAAACAAAAATTTCTTTTAACATGTTACCAAAGAACCAAAAACAAACAGTGAAACAAACAATTGCACATAGCATTAGATTAAGATGCCTTTCTCCTCTATGAGTGTAAAAACATTTCTAGCCTCTAAAAGAATATTTTTCTATTCCCCTATAAAAGTGAAGATACTTTTATTCCACTGATTGATCCAGTAGTCTCCCTTTGATGTGCGTAACTTTTTCAATGTTCTGGCTATGGCATTGACCAAGATACTTCCAATGAAGACCACAACAAATGTCTTGGTGGATTTAGTTTGGTTTGATTCTTTTTACTCCCAGTCAACAGCTATGGTCATGTCTGGGCGGTCAGTTCACCTAGCAACATTTTTTTCCTGGCCAAGATTGACTTAGCGGTTAACCAGTACTCCGTGCACATACTTTTACTTGTAACTGACAACAACCCTTCTTGAATCAGCAGGAGGAGAATGACCGTAGAAACTATTTCATCATCAATCTCCATGAAAGTATGGGACCGGGCTGGGACCGAACTCATGACCCCTCAATCTGCAGTCAGACACTTAACCAACTGCGCTATGCGGCCCGGTATGTTTTGGTGGAGAAATGAGAAAAATACCACCATTTTTGACAGAAGAAAAAAGCATCCCTTTATCTAATACTATGATACATTGTCACCTAAAATAATGCTGTAGAAAGCAATGGCTTCGGTTGGATATTAGATGTTGTTTTAATCATTTTACGGCAAACATATAAAATATCCGTCCTCAGTGGTTCATAATCTGGGAAATGTTCCAACACCTATCATTGGAAAGGAAGAAAACATTTATAGTAAAGCCAGCAATTCCAAAATTTTGTTAGAGTATTATTTCAAGCATCTAAAAGATCATAAATAGAGAATTCTAGGTAAGTGTCTTTTGAGTTTACGAGGCAAGGCTACGAGAATGCTTGAACATATGTTCTCAAAAGCCGAGCATTGTCAACTTTATATCAAAAGACCCTAACTAGGTATTCTGTTTATCAGTCAACAATTAGGTTCACTCTTCAAACTAACGATTATGATTATTGATTTATGTGTCGATTCAACATAATCATGGATGAGGTTTAAAACTTCCATAATCCTGAATTTTCGAAACTCCAATCTTAAAACTTGCAGAATGCTCACTAAGTATTAACAATTTCAATCTTGAATGGTCAATTGTCTTTAGACAGACTGTAATAAATCAGAGAAGCTATTATGATCTCCCTAATTCAGCATTTTGAGGCTGACTTTCTGTGGAAAGTCAGCCTCAAAATCCTGATATCAGGAATAATCCTGAAATCTGTCACCCTTGCATAATCGACGTCATTCAAAAAGTGCAACGTCATGTTGACCTGATAAAAGATATACGCAGTGAGATAGACAACATTTATCAGGTCAAAGTGCAACAATGCAGTTTATATGAGAGGTTACTGATAACGAAGAATTTCGTTCTAAATTTTTGGATTTTGCTGATAATAATTCACTTTAGCATCACAAGCTCTTCCTACTTCAGTGGTTTCACAGTTGGACGGCAGACACTTTTCCTACCCCCATCGAGATGTATTTATGACACACTATGGAATTGGATAATGCTAAAGTTTGTCACACACATGCACACATAAACACACACACAAAGAACCACATAGCAATCACTGCCATTGTCAATGCACATGTCTAATCACAAGAAACAATAATACAAAGGTTTAAAGATTGGGATTTAAACAATTTCCACGATATTTCAAGACTCTGGGGTCCATATTTGAACAAACTCGGGAGAGGACCACTAGGTGATGCTGCACACCAAATATCATGAGTCTATGACTAGAGGTTTTAGACAAGACAATTTTAATGCATATATGAGCCGCAACATGAGATTTCCAACAATGTGGTATATGCGACCAGCAAAGCCTCAGATCAGCCTGCGCATATGCGCAGTCTGATCAGAGCCTTTGCTAGTCACTTGAATATTCTATGAATATTAAGCTACTGACCGAACAATATTTGGAGTTCCTAATCTTAAAAAGAGGCTGCACAGGCTCGTCTGAGTCTATTCATGTCAAAATGCCAAATTGTTGAAAATCACATGTTGCGGCTAATATATGTTAAGACACCAGTGGCAGAGCCAATTTTTGCCTCAGGACTCCAATTTGAACAAACTTGGTAAAGGACCACTGTTGATGCTACATACAAAATATCAATGCTCTCTGCCTTGTGGTTCCAGCCAAGATTTTTTTGGGGTCAATGCAGAAACATGTGACCCTCCCTCCCAAGAAGAATTTTAAAGTTTTCATTCTATAAGCTTTTTTAGCCCATGAATTTGACCTGGTTATGCAACATGCTAGAACCATTTGATTTTAATCCCCAAAATATTAGGATTACTCCTACCTAATTTGAGCCGTGACATGTGATTTCCAACAATGTGGCATTTTGACAAGTGTAGACTTAGGCGAGCTTGTGCGGTTTCCTTTTAAGCTTAGAAACTCCAAGTGATATTCGGTCAGTAGCTTATCACTCATAGAATATTCAAGCTACTAGCAAAGGCTCTGATCAGACTGCACCTATGCACAGGCTGGTCTGAGCCTTTGCTGGTCGCACATACCACATTGTTGGAAATCTCGTGTCGGGGCTCATTTGTCAAAATCCAGCCTGTAGTTAAGATGTCCTGAGAAGCAATTCTTGACGACAAACAACACGGAACGGATGAGACAGGATGACATCCAATGATCACAAAATCTCACCTTGTGCCCAAAATTAGCTTAACCCTTAAAGCGCCAATCGCAACAAATGTCGTCTGCTTTTCTCGTCTGCAGAAATGTTTAAGAAGCCTCAATGGCAACTAGTGTGGATCCAGATCAGACTGCTCCGGTTCACACTGTTTGCTTCTATACTTAATTTGTCAGTAATGTTAGGCAATTATTTGCAGCAGACGACTTCAACAGACGACATTTTCAGATGCATTTTTTTCTTGACTCTTTAAGGGTTAAAACCATAAAATCATATTTCTTTAAGCTTTGAAACATATAAGAAATACATTTTTTAATTTATTTGTTAGCTGTGACAGGTTTGAGCCAATCTTTAGCAGCACTTTAAGCAGGGTTCCCACAAAAATTCAAAAACACAATTCCATGATTTTTCCATGATACTCCATGATCAACAATATGTAACTTCCATGACCATTTAATGCACGGCCTCCAACCTCCTCTTCTAGCAGCATCTTCACCACACTGAGCTAAAATGTGGAATGCAGCAAAAACAGCATGCATGTAGACCATGCATTAATTTTGAAATAATTAAAGCTTGAAACCACCAGTAGCCAGAAAATTAGCTGTCGAACACACAAGTGTTCAACAGCTAGTTTTCTGGCTACTGTTGGTTTCATCAAATTGTTTCACAAAATTCCATGATTTTTCCATGATTATTCAGTTTTTTTCCAATTCCATGATTTTTCCATGCATGGAACTTTTTTTTAGTGATTTTCCAGGTTTTCCAGAGCTTGTGGGAACCCTGTTTAAGGGCTAAATCAATTATGAAGAATGATCACTTACATGGTGACATATGTCTATTGCATCTACCATCCTTCTGGCCTTCATGTAGTTGAATGCTAATTTATAACCTGAAAATAGATGATAATATATGAAAGTAAGTAAGGGTGCAAAGATCAGGAATCGATACAATCAAGTACCACACCTGACCCAGGATACCAATGGGAAAGTGACAAACTCACAGTTAGACACCACAAATGAGAGCCAAGAGGTCAGCCCTTTCCCAGCAGGTGACCACAAGGCACATATAAACAGAAGCGCACAAAGGCATAGCAAACACAAGACAGAAAAAACATAAAAGATCCACAAAAGAAGTACCGCCTTGGAACATTCAGTAAAATATTTTACTGGAGGGCTTAAACTGTTTTAACGGCGCCAACCTCACCCTTAATTCCGATGTGGATCAAGACACATAGATATTTGGTCTGCATGAAAGACCCCAAACATATCAATGCATCATCTCCCAGAACATATAAATCAAGATATAACAAGGAGATAAAGCAAAGATAAGGACTCAACAGTAAATAAAACTGAATACCGGAGCAAAAGAAATCCAACAGCTAAACCCCTGTGGGCCCGACAAACAGCCAAAGCATCAGGCCCCTACCATCTCATCAATAGATAAGTCTTTAAGTCGGAACAGTCATAGAGTCTGAAGACCGACCCACCAGCATGCAATTAAAGAGGAAAGCAAAGTTGCCGACCGTGATTGGATTGACCATCAAGTATGAGTCAGATCATGAGATACATACCACATTTGCATTAAGTCATGATAAACATACCACATTTGCATGAAGTCATGAGATACCATTTAGTCATGAGATACATACCACATTTGCATGAAGTCAAAAGATACTTACCACATTTTCATAAAGTAATGAGATACTAATCCCATTTGCAAAAAGTCATGAGATACCATGTTTGCATAAAGCTATGTTATATCAGAATCCAAGTTATAACATGATGTGTAATAAAGGGACTGCACTGCATGTTTAACCCTTAAAGCGCCAAGAAAAAAAAATGCATCTTAAAATGACGTCTGCTGAAGTCCTCTGCTGCAAATAATTGCCTAACATTACTGACAAATTAAGTACAGAAACAAACAGCATGGACCCAGAACAGACTGCTCCTATAGGAGCAGTCTGATCTGGGTCAACACTGTTTGCCATAGAGGCTTTTTAAACATTTCAGCAGACGAGAAAAGCAGACGACTTTGGTTGCAATTGGCGCATTAAAAGTTATGTACTAAAACCCTTCTACTCACCTATTACTGGATTATTCTTATTTCCATATTTCCAAGCATTTTCATAATTCTGGGCAGCATCTTTATATGACTGTTCCTTCTCCATAATGAACCCACTGTATTCATAGGCCTTACAACAGGACTGAAAATGATTGAAAACTTGATAAGTATACTAGGCCAAAAAAGAAACACAGAGTGGGATAAAAATTATTCTGTGTTTAATTGTTTAGACTTTTCAAGAAAACATTCAATATTCAAGTATTTTTCAAGCCTGTATTTATTCACAAATAACAATTTTTTATATCCAAAAATTGATTTGCTATTAGGCTAAAAAAGGGATACATTCACATTGTACATCTTAGCCCTTTCCTTCATGAATTATCATGCTAAGTTCCCCCCCACTATCAATAATTTTATAAATAAACTTTCACGTTTGTACACAGAACAAAGAAATTACTTGTCCGGTCCACTAGTGTAGGATCATATCTAATCATTTTTCCATTAGCAAACAGAGTAGACCCTGATCATAAGAGCTGCCTGATCTGGGTCTGCTCTGTTTGTAAACAGATTAAACAGCGTCTCTATGTTTGTTTGATTTGATTCTTTACGTCCCATCAACAATCTTTCAGTTAAACAGGGACGAGTCTTTCTGGGTTGAACCAGTACTAAGCTAGGATAAATGGGTCTTGCTCAAGGACCACAACGCAGTGACGCCGGTGAGGCTCGAACACAGCGTCTCTATGCGGTAAAAGGTTAAGAAGCCTACCTTATTATACTGTAAACATCTTTTCAATAATTCTGTAGCCATATCATATTTCCCAGACTGAAACACATGCAATTTGGATATCAATTATAAGGATCATCTATGTGCATGTATACACAAGATTATATGGGCCACAATGCCAGAAAACCTGTCTTCGGGGGGTTTGCGAACAACACAGGCGCAGACCAGCCTGCGCATCGGCACAGTTTGATCAGCGCCTTTGTTATTCCCATTTTGGAAAGTAACATATATGTACAATTGCTACAGGTGAAATTTCAATTTTCTAGCTAGTCTCTGTAGCTGAGGAGACTGGTTTGAATCTCGCTTTGTCGGAGACTCCGAAGACAGGTTTTCTCGAGACGAGGCCCATATGTCAGAATCAATGTTTGGCATGACAGTTCAATCCGGAATAACCGGCTTGGGTAACCTTGGAAGGAATTCCCATAACAATAATGAGAACATCTGGATTGTGCTAAAAGTCATTTGTGTACAAGTTATGTATGACAAAAAGTGATAATTTTCCCTTTTTTTTTCTATCAAAATATACTTTGTGGGTATTAAAAAGAGCCATCTCAGTGAGGCGGTTCTTTTAAGTACACACAGAGTATATTCTCACAGAACTCACAGCCCCATTCGCATTCCATAGAAGCCATATGAAAGTTTAATAGTTCTTCTAAATGATTTATATGTCAACCATCATGGACATTATTGTGCATCTTTCATCTTTTATTTGAACATAAGTGATATAATTTATTTTGACATATTGGTTTACATTGTTATGTGCTCACTGATGTACCATTGTCACTAAATGCCACTTCGTAAGCTAATCCATAATAATTTTTGTGCTGGTATCAAAACATAAATATGCAACTTGAGACGTGTTGATTGATATGAACAAAAGACTTAACACTTTGGTCAATATTAAAATTTCTAATGCATATCACATCATGCATACCACCTGAAAAGCTCTTATCAGTAACCTGTATATCATGGTCTTTCTGTGACTAGGATAGATTATCAATGATCATTTTATTGTACAATTTGCTATCTCTGAGCTATAAAATAATTTCATGAAGTGTTAAAAATCCAGAATTCCTCAAGTGTTGCTGATGTTTCACATGTCTTAATAATGATTAGGCCCCTAGACCCTAGACAAAAGTGTGTAATTTAAAATTAATTTTCTTATTTCTCAACCAAAACATATGCTGTGGTTATTCAAAAGAACCATCTCGGTGTGCAGCTAAAAAATATTTTCTTATTTATCAATGAACACATTTGTTCTGGTTACTCAAAAGAACCATCTCATTGAGATGGTCTTTTTGAGCACCCAAAACAAATGTTAAAACTACTGGCCTTCGTGGACTTAGAGAAAGCATTTGACCGTGTCCCTCGGAAATTTATCTGGTGGGCCCTGAGAAAGCTAGGCGTTGAGGAATGGATTGTGCGGTTAGTCCAGGGAATGTACGCTAATGCACGAAGCCGGGTTCGTGTTGGCGAGGGTTTCAGCAAAGAGTTTGAGGTGAAGGTCGGGGTCCATCAGGGATCCGTACTCAGTCCCTTACTCTTCATCATTGTGCTGGAGGCCTTGTCACGTGAGTTTCGGGCTGGTGTTCCCTGGGAGGACCTATATGCAGATGATCTTGTCATCATTGCTGACTCCCTAGAGGAATGTGTCAGGAGGCTCTTGATATGGAAAGAAGCCATGGAGAAGAAGGGATTGAGGGTGAATGCAGGAAAGACAAAAGTCATGATCTGTGGTACAGGCCTGGACCTCTTGCAGAGTTCAGGCGAATACCCATGCGCTGTCTGTCGTACAGGAGTAGGCAACAACAGCATCTACTGCAATGGCTGCAAACTTTGGGTGCATAAGAAATGCAGTGGGCTACAAAGACTGACACCAAATCCTGATTATAAGTGTGCACGGTGCATGGGAAATGCTCGCCCTATTGACGGCAGACCACAGAGTGAAGTCCAGGTCGGACCTGATAAGCTTGAGGTGGTAGCTTCCTTCTGCTACCTAGGTGACATGCTTTCTGCTGGTGGAGGCTGTGAAATGGCAGTCACTACTCGTGTGAAAACCACCTGGAAGAAGTTCAGGGAGCTACTACCAGTTCTCACATTCCGCCACCTCTCTTACAAGACCCGTGGCCATGTGTACAGCTCTTGCGTGCGGAGCGCCATGCTCCATGCCAGTGAAACTTGGCCACTTACCAAGACGAACCTGCAGCGCTTGCAACGCAATGATAGGGCCATGATCAGACAGATCTGCAGTATCAAGCCAGAGGATGTGGCCAGGGTAAGGTCAAGCGAGCTACTGGCAAAGCTTCAGCTTGAGGACCTCGACCTCATTTTGAGAGAGAGAAGGCTTCGCTGGTTTGGGCATGTGGCGGGTTCGAGTGGTGCAATCAGAACAGCATATGATATGCAGATTGACGGCAAGCGGGGGGCAGGGAGGCCCAAGCAAACATGGAAGAAACTGACAGAGAAAGACTGCCGTGAGTGGAAGCTCACCACAGTTGACCCTCAAGAAAGGAGCACCTGGAGATCAGGTGTGAGATCTGCTATGCGTGCAGCTAGCCAGTTACCTGGAAAGGGGCCCACTGATGTGGATGATGCCCCTGCACCTGCACGTTAATCAAAAATCCGATTATGATATGATGATATATACTGGATATGAAAATATTTACAATTTTACACTGTGTTAGAAATTTTACCTGAATATAGATATCTGCTAATAACAACCAGCTCTTCTCAAGATCTTCGGCATCCTGGTGATAAATAAATACGATTAGTATCAGCTATCATTTGTTTTGTTGTTTAACATTCCAGTAACAGGTACGGTCATCTTTAGATGGCAAGTTACTCTAACCACACTTATACTGACCAGGCCTATACCAAAGTGGTTGATCAGTGTTCAGTGTGCCTACATTTGCCAATAACTGACTTGTTTTTCTGTTCTATTTGAAACAGCAGAAGGGAGAGAATAAATCGGCAAGCTGACAAGATTTGGATATTTATGGCAGATTAGAAAACTCATCCTTAACAAATACATGTGCAGCTATCTAATGGCCATGGGGCTAGAGGCCTAAATTTTGACCTTTGTGCCAGCAGAGAAAGTTCTGATGAGTCTGCAAACTTGTGCAGGTTCCTGAGCCTTGGCTGTTAGCACACATGCTGAGTATCAAAATCTTGTATACTGGCTCAAATATCTAAGAGGAGTCCTGAAAGTGCTCACATGTTTTTCATCAAACTGAATGTGCAAATATATGGTATTCACAGCAAGCAAAAAATGTCTCCATATATTGCATATGAAGTAGTTTTGCCTATTGTTATTAAAAAAATATTTACAATCTCAATGTTTTTTCTCTATTCAAACCTTGTTTCAAGAAAGACATTCATTTACTCAGGGACAGAATATAGATATCTGCTAATAACAACCAGCTCTTGCACCCACGTGGGTCGGACTTCAGACTCTTTGACGGTTCCGACTTAAAGACTTATCTATTGATGAGATGGCAGGGGCCTGATGCTTTGGCTGTTTGTCGGGCCCACCTGCTGGATTTCTTTTGCTCCGGTATATTCAGTTTTATTTACTGTTGAGTCCTTATCTTTGCGTCATCTCCTTGTTATATCTTGATTTATATGTTCTGGGAGATGATGCATTGATAAGTTAGGGGTCTTTCATGCAAACCAAATATCTATGTGTCTTGATCCATATCTGAATTAAGGGTGAGGTTAGCGCCGTTAAACCTGTTTAAGCCCTCCAGTAAAATATTTTACTGACTGTTCAAGGCGGGTCTTTTGTGGATCTTTTATGTTTTTTCTGTCTTGTGTTTGCTATGCCTTTGGGAGGGTCTGTTTATATGTGCCTTGTGGTCACCTGCTGGGTAAGGGCTGACCTCTTGGCTCTCGTTTGTAGTGTCTAACTGTTAGTTTGTCACTTTCCCATTGGTATCCTGGGTAAGGTGCGGTTTTTGTTTGGTTTTATTTGATTCTTTACGTCCCATCAACAATCTTTCAGTTATATAGGGACGAGTCTTCCTGGGTTGAACCAGTACTAAGCTAGGATAAATGTGTCTTACTCAAGGACCACAACGCAGTGACGCCGATGAGGCTCGAACCCGCGGCCCTTCAGTCTCGAGTCAAGCACTCTACCACTGAGCCACTGCGCTCTCAGGTCAGGTGTGGTACTTGATTGTATTGATTCCTGATCTTTGCACCCTTACTTTCTATGAATTTATTTCAGAAAAAAAGAGAAGAAATACAACTTAAATTCATTTTCTCCTGATCGGACATATCTTATTTTGAATTTAAAAGTTCATCCTTTCATGAACATCTGAAAAAACAAACTCAATTTATTTCTTAATTAGAGTTGATTGTTACCTGAATGGTCCAGTTATTTTTAGATACTCTCTTCAACTGGTTCCTAGCTCTAGGAGTCTGTTTCAAAACCATATAGGCTGCAGCCATTCCATACAGGGCACCAACATGATCTCTATGATTCTGCAATATGAAAAAATATGAGAAAAAACTGTCCAGTATTTTACCATTTAAAAGGTAATCTCCCAAACTCTTCTACATGTAAGTCAAAGTAGAGTCCGAGTAAGAGGTGCCACTGGACAGGGCAGTTGAAACAGTTCTTGGTCTAATATGGTGTCATGGACATAAAGCAGAAAGTGGTCTTGTTGCAGGCAGGCAGATAGAGAGGTTACAGAGGGTCACCACAAAATCTACTTTTCCGTTTTCAAAGGGCCATTACCCCAAGCATACTCAACAGTTATGGTTCTTGTGCTCTGCACATAATCTCATATTACTTATTATTTTTGAAAAGTTTCAGGAAAATATGTTTAAAAAAATCAAGTAACAGAGCATGCACAGGTATATTTCTTATGCGACATGAAAACATTTACTATGATGCTCCCTGGAAGCAGCTCATCATGGTGCTTCTAATGACATTACTGAAAGATTGTTGAAAGTGGCATAAAATCCTAAAACATACAAAACCTTGCTGTTGTTTTCAACCCTTTTCATTCTGGATACCAGTAAACAGGTACTTTGGCGAACAGTGAAGACCCAGATGAAATGCAGTGAAGACCCAGATGAAATGCCGCAAAAGGCGGCATTTCATCAAGGTCTGCACTGTTTGCTGAGATAAAACATAAAACGATCTTCAGAGACAAAAGTACAGAATTTTATAGAAATTTCAACCTGTGGGTCACAGGTTGAAATTTCTATAAAATTTACAACCTGTGACCCCTTTAAATACAAAATGGACAAGTCCATACTTATTGTATCAATATGTATGGGACAATCCATCAGAATGAAAAGGGGTTAACCCTTGAATGACCTACCTCATCTGATGTGAGTTCCATGAAGGAAGACAGAGCTTTCTCAACATTCTGTTTCTGTTTCGTAGCTATCAGTGCCATGTTTTCTAACAACCTAGGTCGGATATCTCCTGGCTTCGGCTTCAACTCCTGAGAAAAAAAAGATTTTATAAAAGTATTTGGAGATCAATGTTGTAGAATCATTCAATTTCACTTCCTGGTTTAAAATTCAAAAAGTATTTTACTCCATCCCATACATAATTGTGATACTTTTAACCATTAAAGTGCCAATGTCGTCTGCTGAAATATTTTAGAAGCCTTTCCTACAAACAGTGTAGACCCAGATCAGACTGCTCCTGTAGGAGCAGTCTGATCTGGGTTACCACTGTTTGTCTCTATATACATAAATTTGGTAAATAATGTAAGCAAAAATTTGCAGCGGATGACAAAAGCAGACAGAATTTTCAGATGAATTTTGCTGGCGTTTTAAAGGTTGGTGGTCATAACCAGTTTACCTTGGAATTTGGTCTGAAACATGGGGATTTTTAACTACAAATAGGGGTATTTTTCCACGGAAAAGTAACTATTTTGCCAACTTATACCCAATATTCCAACTGACCTTGAGTAATTTTTCAGCAGTTCGTACAGCCATCTGTTCACTGTCAGCTTTGTCTCGGTCCATATTGGAACTGAAATAGATGAGAAATCAATAAAAGGTTACTAATATTTTTAAAATCTATGTAACAACAAATTCTGCTTTAATGAAATTTGAATCAGCCTATTTTCATCTTTAAGGGCACTATGTCCATACTATGTCCATATCAACTGGCAGGGGAGTTTTTTTGGTTTTATTTTCGTTTTGTATATCTGCTTTTCCATAAATAAACTTTTCACATCATTCTGGCAGCCAGAATTCAGTAGAGCAGAAGGGTATAAACCAGCTTGTGGTGACAAAAGGTACATTTCTGTGAACATATATCAAAATTGGGTCCGAAGAGATTCCATTTACAGAATTGTTTTTATTTTTTGCACCGACTGCCATTTTTAACCACAACAGCATAATTTTGCTACGGTTGATAGATCTAGAGTCACCCAACAATCATTTGTTCTAGATTATATTTAAATCAGACCCCAAAGTTACAATACTTTTCATGTTCAAATCACATGAGCATATCACTTGAGCATAAAATTTGTCCTATTCTAACAGTTCATAAATTAAATTTATAACAGGACAAATATTATTGTCTGCTGTTATAGGCAAGAAAACAGCCTTTATTCCATTTTTATATTTATTATAATTACAAATTTCATGTTCAAGTGAATTGAGCATGGAAATTATTTCATAACATTGGGGCCAGGTCAGCCGTTTCCAACTAGATGGGGCCAGGTCAGTCATTTTTGGATGTTTTTGTTATAGATTGAAAAACATTTGATCTAATGTTCATCCATGATTTACATACCTTCCTTCTCCTTCGACAGTTTCAAACACCTCCCCACCAATAGTGTCACTGTCTGGATTAAGACAGATCTCAATCATACAATATACAGCATGGTTACAACAGTCTACCTAATCCATCATATACATACCTTCCTTCCCCTTCCACAGTTTCAAACACCTCCCCACCAATAGTGTCACTGTCTGGATTAAGACAGATCTCAATCATACAATATACAGCATGGTTACAACAGTCTACCTAATCCATCATATACATACCTTCCTTCCCCTTCCACAGTTTCAAACACCTCCCCACCAATAGTGTCACTGTCTGGATTAAGACAGATCTCAATCATACAATACACAGCATGGTTACAACAGTCTACCTAATCCATCATATACATACCTTCCTTCCCCTTCCACAGTTTCAAACACCTCCCCACCAATAGTGTCACTGTCTGGATTAAGACAGATCTCAATCATACAATATACAGTAAGGTTACAACAGTCTTCAAAATCCATCATATACATACCTTCCTTCCCCTTCCACAGTTTCAAACATCTCCCCACCAATAGTGTCACTGTCTGGATTAAGACAGATCTCAATCATACAATACACAGCATGGTTACAACAGTCTACCTAATCCATGATATATATACCTTCCTTCCCCTTCCACAGTTTCAAACACCTCCCCACCAATAGTGTCACTGTCTGGATTAAGACAGATCTCAATCATACAATACACAGCATGGTTACAACAGTCTACCTAATCCATGATATACATACCTTCCTTCCCCTTCCACAGTTTCAAACACCTCCCCACCAATAGTGTCACTGTCTGGATTAAGACAGATCTCAATCATACAATACACAGCATGGTTACAACAGTCTTCATAATCCATCATATACATACCTTCCTTCCCCTTCGACAGTTTCAAACACCTCCCCACCAATAGTGTCACTGTCTGGATTAAGACAGATCTCAATCATACAATATACAGTAAGGTTACAACAGTCTTCATAATCCATCATATACATACCTTCCTTCCCCTTCGACAGTTTCAAACACCTCCCCACCAATAGTGTCACTGTCTGGATTAAGACAGATCTCGATCATACAATATACAGCATGGTTACCAAAGTCAGCATCTTTCCTACCCATGTTGAACAGTTTCAGGGCAGCTGTTGGGTTCCCTGTGTATCTGAAGAAATAACCATATTCAAACTAATTAGTGTGATGTGTATAAAACTATTTTCAAAATTCTAAATCCTCATTTGAAAACACTGTAGATCAATTTTCAAGTACTTGTTAAGCCTGTATGAAACCCAGTTAGCTTTGTTTTGCAGTCATTGGTGTCAAGTTTTTCCTAGATCTTTTTAACATGGCCCAAGTTAGAAGAAAAAGTTTCCTCTATTTTTCTTCTCTTCATGTCCGTGAAAATTATTGCTCAGTTATCGTGACCTGAATGCTCATGACCATACTGCCTAACCCTTTACCTCACAGAGGCGCATTTATAGCTTTTGCAAAAAGAGCAGACCCAGATCAGACAGCTCTTGTAAGAGCTGCCTGATCAAGGTCTACTCTGTTTGCTTATGGAAATATGATATATCTGATCCTACACTAATGGACAAGTAATTTCTTTGTTCTATGTTCCAACATGAAGGTTTAGCCTATTGGGTGTAGCCTAGCATGAATATTCATTAGAGAAAGGGTTAACATATATATAGAGAGAATTACTCCTGCTTTGTAGCCATGCTGTAGTGGAAAATCCTAAGGATAGCAGTAATTATATTATGATCTAAAATTTCAAACACTTTTCTTTTTCAACTCTCAAATAAAATGTTGGTTATCAGAGTTTGAAATTACACAATACTTGCCAGAATAACAAAAAGGGTAGACCCTGATCAGACTGCTTCTTCAGAAGCAGTCTGATCTAGGTATGCACTGTTTGTCCTGGCTTTTTTTGCAGGCAAATAGTATTCATAATTTTACAACATCTCTTGTATATTACATGATGACCTTACTTCTCATATAAGCCTTTACAGTAGTTGAAACCAGCATCTAGTGGTGCCCTAGCTGAAGCATTCTCAGCCATTTCTAGGAATTTAGGTACTTCTTCTAACTTCCCTGCTCTCCTCATTAGATCTACCAGCTTGGCCAGTGCTTCATAATTATCTGTAAGCAAATAAATCATTAACAAATCTATAACAAGTGAAAGGAACCATCACACTAGATTTGTGTACTTATCACATTATCAAGTAGCCAAGTCTGCACAACCGGGCATACTCCACCGAGCCTTCACTGCTCTTATAATACAAAGTACAGTAGAGAATTAAATCTCAGACCAAATATTAAATTTCCAGCCCCCCCCCCCACCCCCCCCACCCCCAACTACAAGGTGGGTGTGCAAGTAGGTTTAAAGAGTGAATGCATTCATATGCCATAGGTACCTTTGTCTCATGGGCTGGTTAAAATTGTTTTATTTGCTTATGTTTTAGATGTTTAGATGACTTAAGCTAATGAATACTGATCATTTTCAAAATGAATCACCATTTTCTTGGAGCCACTATGTCTGCCCAAAATGACTTTTGTTTTATTGTTGCTGTTGTGTGTTTACACCAAAATGTTTCTAACTATTGGAAGTAAAATCAATCATTAGTATATGAAGAGATGAGAGCACCGCAATTAGCATCACAACAAATGTTTCAGATGTTGATCAACATACATAGATGTTTGGTTTGCATGAAAGATCCCTAGCTTATCAATGCATCATCTCCTAGAACATATAAATCGAGATAAAAAAGGAGCTAAAGCAAAGATAAGGACTCAACAGTGCATAAAACTGAATACCGGAGCAAAAGAAATCCAACAGATAAACCCTGGCGGGCCTGACAACAGCCAAAGCACCAGGCCCGTACCATCTCATCAATAGATAAGTCTAAGTTGGAACCGTTATAGAGTCTTTGTTTTTGTTTCATTTGATTCTTTACGTCCCATCAACAATCTTTCAGTTAAACAGGGACGGGTCTTCCTGGGTTGAACCAGTACTAAGCTAGGATAAATGTGTCTTGCTCAAGGACCACAACGCAGTGACGCTGGTGAGGGTCGAACCCGCGGCCCCTTGGTCTCCAGTCAAGCACTCTACAACTGAGCCACTGTGCTCCCGTTATAGAGTCTGAAGTCTGACCCACCGGCCTGTAATTAAAGAGGAAAGCAAAGTTGCCAACCGTGATTGGGTTGACCACCAAGCATGCAGATGTTGCAATACATTAATATTAGCCCTTCTTATGTTTAATAGATAAATGTGATAAAATAATCCTACCTGCTTTATGCTGTAGTAGCTGTTGGAAATGAAACATTGCTGAATCATACTCATTCTTCCTGAACATCAGATCAGCCAGCATCTGGGATAAAATAGAAATACAAAGGGTTTAAAATCTGGGTTTAAAGAGACAGGGGACAATAATTCAACTCATCCGATCGTAATTACGAGTGAAATCTAGAAAGGACAAGTAATTCTTCCCAAAGCACTTGTCCTGTAGGACGAGTGCTTTGGAAAGAATTACTCGATGAAGTCATATTACATATTACTCCCTTATGTTTTTTATTACATACACTTTTAAAGGACAAGTGCAAGTGTTTGCAGGACTAGTGAAAATTGTAAGTCACTCGTCCTGTAGGACAGGTGCAATATTTAAATATTTTTGTCCCCTGAGAGATGAATAGAACTAACAACCAGCCCTTTTATTGTTTTAGTATTACAGATACCTTCGTCAGGATCTGGTTTGTGACATCATCTAGATGGAATGTCAGCAATAGAGAGTTTGGTAAACATTCCTATGGTCTGGTTTGCTTACATTGTTTATTTGTTTTGTTGCTTTACATCCAAAGTCAACAGCTATGGTCATGGCGGGACAGTCAGTTCACCTAACCACACTTTTTCCTGGGCAAGCTTGAACAAGCAGTTAACCAGTACTTTGTGCACATACTTTCCCTTGTAACTGACAACAACTCTTCTTGAATGATTCAGCAGAAGGGAGGAGAATGACCATAGAAATTGTTTCATGATCAATCTCCACGAAAGTATGGGACCGGGTTGGGATCGAACTCGCAACCCCTGTATCTGCAGTCAGACTCGCATCTGTTGCCAGACACATTACCGACTGCGCTACGGGGCCCGGTAAATTTTGGTTTGGTTACATGCCGTGATCATAATTAAGTGATATTAACCCTGTGTAGATCCATAAATGGGTTCATTTGACAAACAATGAAGACCCAGATGAAATGCTGCTATATGATCATTTGCAAAAATAATAAAGCTATTCAGGAAAGAAACGCAACACTATTTGGAAATTATGACTTATGTAGCAATTAATCGTGAATACTTATAGAAGCAAATTTAACATTTTAAAGAGATCTTTAGTCTATGATTTCGACCCCTTTTTAAATGGAGATCCAGCTATTTAAAACCCAATCCAGTTTTTTCTAGTTTTAATGATTCACTTGCTGCTTTTCATAAATTCAACAGCCGGTGGCCAAAAGTTACAACCACGCAACTAGCAGGTTAGCAAAGAGGTAGTTCATGATCTCGAATTTGGAGATATAGCTGTCATGCAAATATAAACAATTTGCAGTATAGTGACAGGAATTTTAATACTGATTGGCAGTTTGGGATGTTTAAAAGAGGTAAAGACAATGGACATGATACTTGGAAAGTGTCAATTTCCAAATAGTTATCTTCCTTATTTTCAGTAACAAATGTTGTAGGTACACATTGGAAATGCCTCTATGAGGCAATTCCAATGTGTACCTACAACATAAGTCTTTTCAATAAATGAGTTTTTCACCATAGGCTTTTTTAAACAAATTCTCAACCATTTTCGTTTATTCAAAGAAATGAGCATGAAGAAATGAACAAGTTTTCATGTAGTTTGTTATGCACCTGGATGACAATTATAGACTGTCTGTTTTATGCTTCTAGCAGCTTATCTTGAGATGTTTCATGGGAGTATATTGCTAAATTTCTAGTTGCGTGGTTGTAAGAAAGATAGGAAATTCTTGCACACCAGAGTGGGGTTTCTGCTGTCTTTTGTAAATATGAGAAAATTCTATCTCACATACCCATACCAACCCGTGGTTAAGATAAAAATTGAAAAGCTGCACGTTGGAAGATAAGTGACATAAGTGTTATGTCAAAGTGACGTAATCATGTTATGTCACATCTCCACATATTCAGGAACTTCTAGAAACTTTGTTTTAATATTAGAATAAAGTATTAAATGGGGAGCAAGAAAAAAAACTCCATTAGTGGTGTGAGGATGTGATAGAAAAAAACTGACCCTCAGGATCACTGTTTGTCATCACGAGGCAAGCCTCGTGATGACAGTGATCCTCGGGACAGATTTTTCTAGCCCATCGTCACACTCATGATGGATTCTAATAATCCTTGCCTTCTAATGAGGCAAAAGCTCTACAAGCCAACTGTATCTGTAGGTAAGATAACCAATGTAACTTACGATAGTTGCAGCATCATTTTCTTTGTCATTCTTCAACAATGTCATCAACTGATGTTGACAGGCATCCAGGTCTTCTGTAGTCAGATATAGTCCTGCTACATCTAACATCACCTACAACATAGGTCCGGATAAACAAATAATTTGAGCTCAAAATGGTGAATAGTTTCTTATCAATCAGTTTAACACTTGTTTTGGATCATAGGTTTTGGTTGAGAAATGTATGATTTTAATTATTTTTTCAGCATGCACTAAATCCTTAAAGCGCCACGATTTCAGCAGACGACAAATTTTGTGACATCTTTCCTAATTTTCTGCTGACAGACGATTCTCATGAAATATCATACCTTATTTGTTATTTTTGAAAAAGAGGCAAAATTTGAAATTGTTGTCTGCTGCAAATTTTAGGTGGCACTTTAAGGGTTAAGATTATTTCATTTTGCATTGTTTTGTGTATTAGGTGTTTTGTTTCGATGTTTAATATCACAGTCAACAGATTTAGTCTCATGTAGATGGTCAGTAAAACTAACCACACTTTCCCTGGGCAGGCCTATGTTATAGCAGTTAACCACTATTCTGTACAGTAACTGAAAACTACTCTACTTAACCCATTTAAGACAAGTGGTATTTTCCACTCTTATAAATTGGACCAGTTTACTTCCACTTTAAGGGCTGTTGGGTCGTAATTTTCACTTTTATTCAAATTTGAAGAGATCATTTTGTAAGCAAACAATGGTTACCCTGATCAGACGCTGCATTCTGCGGCGTCTGATCTGAGTCTGCACTGTTTGCCTATGTCCCACAAAAAGGACGATAGGATTAAATGGGTTAAATAAGCAGAAGGGCACGAGGTTAGACTTTAGAATCTGTACGCCACTATTTGTCAGGTTCATTGGCAGATATTCATGAATATACAATACATGGAAGAAATGTACAAGAATAAACTTATATTATAATAGTAAGGGTTAGGCTAAGGATTATGCTTAGTAGCAACTTTAACATATCTATGTTCAATCTAGCTAGTGACACATTGGGCCAATTAAGCATAATGTTTCAGCATAAAATTGTGATAATTATCTTATCCATCAGTTAAAACATATGTTTTGAGTACCCACAACATATGTTTTCATTGAGAAATAAGAAAATTAATTTTACTTTACGCACCCTTATCTGGGGGCCTGCTGAAAGTATGGGTCAGATTAAGTAGCAGATTCTAAAAGTGCTCCGGGCATGAATATATATATATATCTACCAAAGAATGTTGCTGGACCTGAGGATCAAACCTATGACCTTATTTATAGTTTAATACGTAATCAACTACCCAATTGTACATTATTTATCCCTTAAAGCGCCAATCATGACTGCAGCAGACGACAAATTTTGCGACATTTTCCCCAATTTTTGACAAAAATAAGGTATGATATTACATGAGAATTGTCTGCCAGTAGACAATTCTCATGAAATATCATGCCTTATTGGTTATTTTTGAAAAAGCTGAAAAATTTGAAATTGTCGTCTGCTGCCAATTGTAGATGGCGGTTTAAGACAAATGTCAAATACCTTTCCATCATTCTCATTATACACCAGAGCTTCTTTGTAGAATGTGATTGCCTTAGAATAGTCTCTCGATGTTGTGGAATGTTCCGCCATCTGACGACATATACTGAAAATACATACAGCTAACACTTAAAATGCCAGCAAAAAATCATCTGAAAATTCTGTCTGCTTTTGTCGTCTGCTGCAAATTTTTGCTAACAATAAAAATTAACATTATTTAACAAATTTAAGTATAGAGACAAACAGTGTGGACCAGATCAGACTGCTCCTATTGGAGCAGTCTGATCTGGTTCAACACAGTATGTTGGAAAGGCTTCCAACTTATTTCAGCAGATAACAAAAGCAGACAACTTTTGCTGTGATTGGTGCTTTAAAGGCTAACATAGGGGATGTAACAAAAGAGTTAATGTTTTACTGGTTTATGCAAAGCATTCATTGGGTTACCTAGGAGTTTAACTAGGCACAGCAAATATTATCATGCAGAACCTAGAAAATTATCTCTTTTTTTCAGTTTATCTAAAAACTCATTTAACCCATATAAGCCTAGTCTCCTTTTGGTGGAATCAAGGCAAATAGTGCAGACCCAGACCAGACTCCGCAGAATGGGGCCTCTGATCAGGGTCTCCACTGATTGCTTGCCAATTAAAATCTGAATAGAAATGAAAAATACCACCCAACATCTAACAACAGAAAAACTGGGAAATTCCATTCGACTTAAATGGGTTAAAATAATTCCGTAAAAACTCAGGCTAAAATTTAGGCCTCTAGCTCCAGTATACTGATGTGCATGCATGTTAAAGGGTGGTTTTACAAATATTAGATTAATATGAGATTAGTACCAAATTCTCACTAGCTCGTTTTAAGAATTCAAAATTTCACCTTTCACTGAATTAACATTTGAGCCAACCCATATAGAAATGGGGCTTGTCAGGATCAGCTCTTTGTTACAGAAATAACAGCTATGCAAGAATTGAAAATTTTCAATGAACAATTTGTGCAAATACTCCTTACTAAATTTAGAACAGAGTTAAAATGATGATGCTGGGGGTACATGGTTGAAAGTTCAAAATTTCCAAAATCCCGAACTTTTAAAAATTCAAATTTTTAAACCTGCTAGATGCCTACAAAAATAAATAATTTCATATTTAAATGGTTGTGTTTAGATAATCTAAAAATGAATCAGAGAAGCTACTATAATCTCCCTAATTCAGCATTTTTGAGTCTGACTTTCTATGGAAAGTCAGCCTCAAAATCCTGAATTCAGGATTAATCCTGAAAACTTTCACCCATGGGGGTATGATGGATACAGTGAATACTGGGGAAGTCTCTGGTCATGAGTTTTAGCACATATGAAAACTGTGGACAACTTGATCGACTATGTAAGAAATCTACAGCTTACTCAGCGGCTAGTTGTTTCTGAGTTGTAACAGCATCTGGTTGCTCTAACTGTACCCTCTTTAGTACTCTGAAAATAAAGTTAAGTCTTATATTTAAATCTTAAAGCGCCAATCACAACGAACGTTGTCTGTATTATCCCTCTTTGACAAACAGGTAGACCCAGATCAGTCTGATATGAGGCCACATTGTTTGTCTCTATAATTACATTAACCAATGATGTTAGCAAATATATGCAGCAGGCGACTTAAGCAGACAACATTTTCAGATGCATTACCCTGTAATAAAGGCATACAGTAAAACTAATATCTCACTGTAAGGCATAACCTGTAAAAAGGCATACAGTAAAACTAATATTTCACTGTAAGGCATACCCTGTAAAAAGGCATACAGTAAAACTAATATTTCACTGTAAAGCTGTAAGTGTTTATTAATTTACATCAGTATAATGGCATGATATTGACTCCTTTTTAGCAAATCAACCATGAGTATGAAAGTATTAGGTTCCAAACCAAAAATGGGTCAATTTGTGGATTAACTGAATAACTTTTCAGGGCTCAGAAATTCCACTTGTCTGCCAGCTTCAGGGCAAGTGAAAATTTTGAGGTTTTCTTGTGTTATTAACAATATTTCCATAATAGCTTATAACTGAAAAAAAAACACCATATAAATTAAATGCTATCACATGTTTACAAGGGTGAAAGTTCAAAATTTCTAAAATCCTGAACCTTAGAAATTCAAATCTAAAAACTTGCAGTAAGCCTTTAAAGTATTAACAATTTCACTGAAAATTTATCAAATGTCTTTATTTAAACTAGATATAAGGACGAGAAGCTATTATCGGCTGCTTAATTCAGCATTATGAGGCCGACTTTCTATCGAAAGTCGGTCTCAAAAACCTGAATTCAGGAATAATCCTGAAAACTTTCACCCATGTGTTTATTATATTGTTTGTGTTGGCTCAAACATGCTTTTTTTCACAGTGTCAAGCCATCAACATTGTTAACTTTAGCTGACTGTATGTACTACGACTGTGTATCCTCCACAGGATATATGCTGCTCCACTATAGTCAATCCACTGAGTTTCAGCTTGACCAGAATGAAACCGTAGGAGAAATGATCTGGATATGAAATAATAAATTAAGTATAAGGCCAGATTTTTTTTTATTACATGATTTACATGATTTATTTTTTTCAGATTAAGGGATGAGGGGGATTTTAGTATCTCCAGAAAAACAGTAAAACTAGTAAGGTAAACCATCAGTCTGTATTAAATCTTTAAATATTTTATCATTTTCCTAAAAAACTGGACAGGACAATCCCTTTTAACAGTGTCACTCTGAAAAATACACAGACAGAACCTCAAAAATATATTAATTTTTTCAAGGAAACAAATAATATTTTAATATAGTCGGCCAATAAAATATAAAAATAATTTTAGAAATTAAATTTTATTTTTTGCTACTTTACTGTAAATTACAGTAGGAGGGTTCGTAAATCAACTAATAAAAAATTCTGGCCTAAGACAGTTGCTTTATTTAGATGAATGTTTATCTAACCTGGCTTGCATTTCTCTAGCTTTAGTCAAAGCGTTCATGGCATCATCCATTCTCTCATTTCTGTGATAAACTTTAGCCAACAGAACCATGTATTTGGTATGTTCCATCATAATGTCTAGCTCATTATCTGTAAATACACATTTTAAATGCACCCCGCTGCGTAGCGCAGACAGTAACGTGTCTGGCTACAGATGCATGTCTGACTGCAGATCAAGGGGTCGCGAGTTTGATCCCAGCCCGGTCCCATACTTTCTTGGAGATTGATCATGAAATAATTTCTACGGTCATTCTCCTCCCTTCGGCTGAATCATTCAAGAAGGGTTGTTGTCAGTTACAAGCGAAAGTATGTGCACGAAGTACTGGTTAACTGCTTGTTCAAGCTTGCCCAGGAAAAAGTGTGGTTAGGTGAACTGACCTTTCGCCATGACCATAGCTGTTGACTTGGTACGTAAAGCAACAAAACAAACAAACAAAACATTTTAAATGCAACAATCACAGATCAACCCATGACACCGTAAGAAAGAAACACAAGAACACAAACAGACACACACATAAAAGCAAGAGCCGACTATAAATGGGCCTCATTGCGACAAAACCTGTCTTCGGGGTTTCCAACTCATACCAGTATCCTCAGCTACAGAGACTAGCTAGAATATTGAAATTTGGTTCGTACAAAGTCAAGATATGATACTTCCCAACAAGCGAATAACAAAGGCGCTGATCAGACTGCGCAGGCTGGTCTGCGCCTGTGATATTCGCAAAGCCCCGCAGACAGGTTTTCTCACGTCAAGGCCCAAATAAAGTAAAGCAATCAGCAAAGATGAGAGTCAAAGAACAATAATACGAAATCTTGTCCAGCAGAACCATGTAACTGATACATACCTAATATAGTAGTTTATTTAAATTACAAATTGCATATTCACTGATGTTCATGGAAATATGAAACACATGGATTCAGTTTGAAGTTTTAAAGTAAGTAACAGCTATAATGTGCCATGTAAACTTTGAAACCCGTGGTGTTTATTCTTGCATGAACCTACAAAAAAACAAGTTCATCTTTTGTCTATTCATTTTTATTATAAATATCAATATGAATGTCTCCAAATCGGCCCAGTAGTTTTTGACAAGAATATTTTTTTTAATGTTTTCCCTATACATGTATATATACAAAGGAAAAACTGGTCCCATCCCCTGGCAGCCATGTTTTTCAACAGGTCAGATTAATATGAGCAATCTTGGTGAGGGTCACCCAAGGACCATTTGTGCAAAGTTATTTACCAAATCGGCCCAGTAGTTTTTTTACAGGAAACTTTATTTTTGTTTGTTTGTTTGATTAGATTCTTTACGTCCCATCAACAATCTTTCAGTTATGTAGGGACAGGTCTTCCTGGGTTGAACCAGTACTAAGCTAGGATTAATTTTTGCTTTACCTAAATTTACATAGGAAAAACTGACTCAGTCCCATTGGTCGCAATGTTTTTCAATGGGCCATATGATCAACCCTAGTCCTTTTGACTATATTAATAAGTCATCCATATCTGTTATTATATTATTCCACTTATCATGGAGAAATGAACGGCTGCATGGAAAACAGTGTGGATCCAAATCAGCTGGATTCTGGGATCACGACTGTTTTGAAAAGAGCATGTATATATCTACTCACAACATACGAATTGTCCAAACCCTCCTTTTCACTTACTTTGTTCCTCCCCAAGGGCTGTTTGTAAAACTTTCTCTGCCTTGTCATAGTGTCTCAGCTTTAGTAACAACTCTGCCAAATCATATCTGTAAGATCAAGTATCCTATTTACCATATACTCTTTTCCCTCCATTTCCTTTTGCAGTTTGCTCTCCAGTCTGATTATATACTTAGGTAGACTATATTGCAAACAATATGAAACCAGATCTGACTGCTCCCTTAGGAGCAGTCAGATCAGGGTTCATAATGTTTGCTGCCATGATAAAAACAAGTTTGAAGTACTTATGAATATATGCAGTAGACAGCATTTTCATGACAAAAATATTGCCAGAATAAGGATTAACTATTCTACCAGTGATAGGGACAACATCCATAAATCAGTGTTTTATACAGTAAAACATGTCTGAAGCGGCCTATCAAAAAGAAGACATAAAATTGATTTTCAAGACTTGCATTCTGCAATACTTTCGACCTTCATTGAGGTACCATTTGCCATTGTCAATTTTTGAGTGATCTCTTAAGACAGGTTTAACTGTACATCATGTACAAAAGGTTTCATAAAATGTGCAAGCTCATCAGATTTTGGTACTTATCACATATGGGTGTCATTCTTTAATCATGCATGTGCAGTTATCTAGTAAAGCTAGAGGCCTTATGTGTGCACTGAGCCTTCATCTATTTCCCTACTTTGGGTTTGTGAGCAGTGATTTTGATTCTTTACGTCTCATCAACAATCTTTCAGTTATAAAGGGACGGGTCTTCCTGGGTTGAACCAGTACTAAGCTAGGATAAAGGTTCTTGTTCAAGAGCACAACAAAGTGACGCCGGTGAGGCTCAAACACGCGGCCCCTCGGTCTCGAGTCAAGGATTCTACCAATAAGCCACTGCGTTCCATTGGTGAGCAGTGAAGGCTCTGGTGAGACTGTGCCTTGCATGGTGATGGATGGACGGTGATGCTTTAATTTTTTAAAAACTATCTATTACCATACTTATTACATGAAATGAATAAATTATAGGCCTGGGCTGAAAATAATGAGTTATTCAAGACTTTAAACAAAACTTAAACATGAAAAATCTAAGTCAAAGACCTTGAGATCATGTTTGTGGGGTAGGGAAGGGGGTGGTACAGCAAAACAAATGTGTTCAACATGAAACAGCATACCACATTATATGAATCGGACATTGAATTTGGAATAATAAGCTCCCAAAAACTTAAAAATGAAAATTCTAAGTCTGTGACCTTTAGATAAACTGGGGGGTAGGGGTTGTACTGCATAAAGTTTTGGATGAAAATGTATTAGCTTATGTCTTCTGCAGTCACAAAGTTCATACAGGCAAGTTTGTGTAAAATTCAAGGACTTTTCAAGGACTTCTCAAGACTTTCCTATGATTTTCATGGACAAAAATTTATAAAAAATACTGATTTACATGTTAAAATTCTATTTTTGAAATGCTAGACTGCATAACTAAAGATATAAATTTTAGAAAATTTGTATAAAATTGTGGTGCCTTTATTTGGTGCAGCATATGCTGCACCAAATAAAGGCAGCACATTTTTTTTTTTACTGATTTAGGTCTCCAAAGTCAGTGTTGAATCCTCCTGTAAATGGTAAAATTCAAGGACTTTTCAATGCTTTAGAGTGTTTTTAAAGTACTTTTCAAGGCAAGTTTAATTTTCAAGACAGTCCTGTATTTTCAAGTACTTTTCAAGTCTGTGCGAACCCTGAGTCATGTTAGCAGCTCTTTCATCAGTTAAATGAGAAAATCAAAATGTTACCTTAAGAAATTCTGTCCCCCAGACTTGAGAGCAGCCTCATAGTAATTTATAGCCTTTCCGTAGTTGTGTGTTTTAACACAAAATCAAAATGATACCTTAAGAAATTCTGTCCCCCAGACTTGAGAGCAGCCTCATAGTAATTTATAGCCTTTCCGTAGTTGTGTGTTTTAACACAAAATCAAAATGATACCTTAAGAAATTCTGTCCCCCAGACTTGAGAGCAGCCTCATAGTAATTTATAGCCTTTCCGTAGTTGTGTGTTTTAACAAGAGCCTGGCCTATCTTACTGGCTAAGGCCGCATCTTTTGGATTCTTCTTTAAGGCCGTCTCATACACCTCAATAGCTTTCTCTGGCTGAAATCATAATGGACAAAATAAGGTGAAAAATTACAATTTTGAAGAATTTTGCTCAAATTTTTATTTTCAGGTCTAAGACTTTTCATTCAAAAAATGCCTGTTAGAATAGCAAACAGTGAAGATCCAGGTCCCACTGAACTGGATCCCACTGATCTGGATCTGCACTGTTTGTTCTAGTCTTTTTGTCATATAACTTAATTAACCTGAAAACTTGTGCGCTATGTGCAGATGTTGCTGGACGGTCAAGGTATTTATGGACCAGTTTTTTGTCAGATAACTTAAACAGCTTGAAAACTTAAATGCTGCGTGCAGATGTTGTTGGATGGACAAGATATTTATGGACTTTTCAAAATATATACCTGCTGGCCTGTATGTTTCCAGGGATGTATACAAAAATTATCACAACTTTTCATTTGAAAAATAAAAAGTGTTATACACAATTGAGCCATGGCATGAGATTTCCAACAACGTGGTATGTGCGACCTGCAAAGCCTCAGATCAGCCTGCGTGTACGCGCAGTCTGATCAGAGCCTTTGCTTGTCGCTTGAATATTCTATTAGTGTTAAGCTACTGACCGAACATCATTTAGAGTTACTAAGATTAAAAGGAGGCTGCACAGTCTCCTCTGAGTCTACACTTGTCAAAATGCCACATTGTTGGAAATCACATGTCATGGCTCAATTATACTTACCTCCTGAATACTCATATAGGCATCTCCTAGTAACAGGCTGGTGTGGGTACTTGGATGTTTATCATACAACTCTCTGTTAAAAACAGAAGAATAGTTCAAAATTATAACTCTGTGTTTTCCAGAAGTTCGTGAGATGCTTTGCACACAATCATATTTTGGCCTAACTTAGGTTTATGTTTGAATTAAGGTCATTGTCACATAATCAGCTATTCATCTAGCCCCAATGTCATATCCAGGCAAATTAGGTTAAAATCTGTTTTAATGGTCCTAGAGCTATTGTGTATAGATGGGCTAACATGGACACAAAATGGGATTCACACACCAAAAACAAAATGTCTCCCTCCCATTTAAATATAAAGGTATATGTATCACTTTATAATGTGAAGTTATCAAGTTTTGTGATGTAACCTCAGAAGGATAATACAGGAGCTTGCTTAAAAACGCTATCATTAAATTTCAAGGTCATACTGATCAAACAATCCATTGAGATGAGCTGAACCAAGTCAGTGTATCAACACACAGTATGAACCTGCGTCCAATTGGACAGCACATGCTTCTCCCGGTGTCCAGGACACACATATCTATGAGCCAGCTCATGAAATTTCGGTTTTGATCGCATTGTTGAGCAACAAAAGCTCAGGCGAGTCTGCGCATTTTAGCAAAATGCGCAGACTATGCGCAGACTATCCAAAGCCTTTGCTACTCACATACACATCATATGGCTATAAATGAAGACTCAGACCAAAATTTAGACTCCTAACTCCCCTGGATAAGTTAGCATAGGCATTTAAAGAGGCTTTGTGTATTTATATTTATCATATGACGTAGCGTCTGGGAGTGAAATAATGCCATGCAATAAAATCGATAAACCACTAGTGGTTTACAGATTTACGGGAAAGGTTATGATGTCCACAGCAACGTTGCATACATAATGACAGAATTAGAACATTTTTAAGCCAGAAATGAAATTTCAAAGTATTTTTTATGTCATATGATAAATAGAAGCTAACATTCGTGCTCTTGGCAAGCCTCGCATTTTATCTCTTTTCCCCAACATGTTTAATAAAATCAATAAAAGATGAGCACTCATGTAAGATCCTCTATTTTGTATCAAATCTCATACGCTGGCCCGTTTTCCCTCCATTTTTCAGAGCAAAAGAGTTCCAAATAAAGCAAGTATGACCAGGAAATGCCACAATCACAGACCAACCCATGGCACCTAGAAGAAGAGGCATTTAAACAACAAACTTTAATTCTTTACTCCCTCACCTGTAACAACTAGCATAGAGCCTCTTATCCTTCCGCTGATTGAGATATATATCTGCCATCTTTTCTCTTGCCTGTACAAAGTATGGCTGGCTAGGTGAAATGTTCCGTAACATAGTGAGTGCCATTTCAACATCTCCTCGAGCGAGTGACAGTTCCGCGTTAGCTATCGTGATTCTAACTTCCTCAGGAGTACCTTGAAAGTCGTTGATAGCATCCTGCATCACTTTGGCTGCTTCATGCTGAAGGGAAATAATCCAAAGATTAACTTCATCTTTTTATGTTATTTTAGGGGCAGACAATTTACATGAACTAACCTTAACTTATTTTCTCTAAACCCTTTGAGGACTGCAAACCCCTAAACAAGTACTATGGGAAACAGTGAAGACCCAGATGAAATGCCGCATAATGTGTCATTTCACCGGGGTCTGCACTGTTTGCTAAGACAAAATCTATCTTCAGAGAAAAGAATACAATATTTTTTGGAAACTGTAACATGTGACCCCTCAATATATACAATGGTCCATCCTGACTTAACTGTATCAAACTTTATGGAAAATTCCATTGTTCTTAAAAGGGCTAAAACGATTGTCTGTTGGCAGATGATTCATATGAAATATTACTGCTCCTGTTATGTAACAGTGTATTTTTCAAAAGGTTCACTGCTGCAATTTGCAAATTATAATATTATGATAGAGCTTTACCTCTTTAAGTGTTGATTTCCTAAAATGGAATCTTCCAGTTGATGATCTGGACTAGCCCATTAAATGATTTGCTGAAGAGAGAAACAAAGCTACCAAATAATATGCTATTTACCTGGTTTCCCAGTAGTCTGTGTGCCTCAGCTAGTTCTAAGAACACTGATACTCTATCATTAACACCAATGGTTGTCTTAACAGGTCGTCTTGAGCCAGCGGAGCCACTCTTTCCACCTGTACAATAAAACAGATCCATTTAAAACATTTTTTTTTAAATTTGATTCTATACGTCCCGGTCAATATTTTTTTTAGTTATGTCCGGTCGGGATGGGTCTTCCTGGGTTGAACCAGTACTAAGCAAGGATTAATGTGTCTTGCTCAAGGACATAACACAGTGACTCCAGTGAGGCTGGAACTCTAAATCCCTTGATCTCGAGTCAAGCACTCTGTCACTGCGCTCCCCCATTTTCAACATGTTTTGTTCATATATTAAAGTAATCAGAGTGCAATGAGGCTATTAGAATAACCTTTGAAGGGTCACAATTATTTCATGATTTTCTCTATCTAGAGTAAGAGTGTTATACTCACCTTTGACCCCAGGAAGGGCCATAGCCATCTGTAGGGTTCTCACAGCCTCCTCATTGTCTCCCTGTTTCTTCTGAATCCTAGCTTTGATCAGGTGGTATAAGGGGTGGTCTCTCACCTGTCAATTTATAGACAATAGATATAGGCCAGGAATCTGTTATGTTAACAGTGAGATTACATGGGTGAAAGCTCAAAATTTCCAAAATCCTGAACTTTCGAAATTCAAAACTTAAAAAATGCAATATGGCCACAAAACAATGACAATTTCAAGTTAAACTGGTCAATTGCTATAGAACATACTGAAAATAAATCAAAGAAGCTATCAAAATTCTATGGAAAGTCAGCCTCAAAATCCTGAATTCAGGATTAATCCTGAAAACTTTCATCCATGAGATTAAGTTTTGTTAGTACACTGGAACACTAATGTATTAATACAATATAGTCTGTTGGAATATGGCTCCAATTTTTTCTGTGAATGTCTCATGACATCTGTTTTACCATAGATCATTCATAGCTCCCTCCCCCCACCCCCCTACTTTTTAATTTAATTTCTGTTTTAATGCTTGTCTGACATTACCTAATGCTGTCAATTATTTAATCAGCATTCCTGTCTAATTCTAAAAAAGCACCTAAAAACAAGTGTTTTATATTGCAATGAGGTGTCACAAAGTGACAAATCAAGTCTCTCATTGTTCTATTGGTGAATTGTACATGAAACGATGAGAGGTGACACAAAAAGCATTGACTTCAAGTCATTATCCATTTAATTCTTATTTCTTTCCAGTGATTTATTTCAAATTCAGAAATAGCTCATTTTGTCACTGGGGAGTTTACAGTTCAGCATTATGACTCTTGTTGTTGTTTGTTTCTTTGATTTGATTCTTTACGTCCAAGTCAACAATTTTTCAGTTATGTCACGACAGGTCTTCCTGTATCGAACCAGTACTAAGCAAGGATTAATTTGTCTTGCTCAAGGACACAACGGTGAGGCTCCATCCCCCAACCCCTCAGTCTCGAGTCAAGCACTCTACCACTGAGCTCCCATTCTCTTGTTGTTGTAATGTCCCTTGTAATATTGTACTATTTTAGTTAGTTACTAAAAATCATATTACCGTCAAAGAAATAAAAAAAAAATATTTTAAGGCTATTATTCATCTGAATTCCCATTATTATGGAAAACAAGGTATATTACAGAATAGATTATGATGCTACGTTGTAAATACAACCAATAGGTGAATTGAGGTGAATTTTAGGTGTGAATATGACACTGTGGTGTATCAGTTTGACTACTCATAATGTTGGTCGCTGATCCCAACTACCACGCTTATCAACATTCTAGTGTATTATTATCTGTAGTGCTTATTGGAACCATATTGTTGTCATATCTTTAATAAGCATCCACAACATGTTTTTGTGAGTAAAAAATAATTCAGAGTGTGTCTTATGTCCATAGTACACAGACCTTGCCTCCATCTGGTGCCTTAAGGAAACATTATATGCAGTAAAACCTGTCTTAAGCGGCCACTCAGAAAGAACACCAAAAATTGGTTTTCAATACCAATAATCCCTTAATGCAGGTCAAAAGTATTGCAGAATGCTCCAATGGGAGCATTCTGCAATACTTTAGACCTTCATTAAGCTACCATTTTCCATCCAGACCTTTGTTTTGTCTATTTTTTAGTGGCCGCTTAAGACAGGTTTTACTGTATTACTATTTCTTCCTACAAAGATTTGTTGAAATTCAAAATACTGATGTTTATGCATGTAGCTAGATACATGTATAGATATGGCTACTTTTTTTTTTACTACAGTCCTGCAATTTTCATAACATTTTTATATTTGTGTGACTAAGACTTACCTCAAAATTGTGACTGAGTCCAACTTCTAAAGACTGATTGGCTAGCTTGAAGTTATCTTGATGTAAATGGATCTGAAAACAAAATGCAAATTTAAAGTATTGAAAATACAATGCGTATGATTGTTACGACAAATTATATAGAGCTTTTTTCCAAATTCATGTCAATAAAAATGGTTTAACCTATTCCATTTTCTGGAGTCCGATTTAATATCAGTCAAAGGTCCAGACAAGCTAACTTTTTGAACATATAATTGTGATTATTTTCTAATCCATCAGTTTAAACATTCAAAATAACTGTCTAATTAAGACCGTATATCTACTTCCTATTTAAACTTATATCTTGGGAAACCTGGTTTTATCTATCCAATTGTGTTCTTTTGAGTACCCAAAATATATTTTTTGGCTGAGCAATAAGAAATAATATTGACATTATGTGATCTCCCCTGAATTTGATATTGTCCTTAATGGGTGCTTAACCCTATGATTTGACCACTTAGACTGCAGAAATGATAATGAATACTTGGTTCCTAGGTTTGCAAGATAAAATCACTTATCAACTCTTCGCAAATGCAATAACTACCTGAGCCATGAGAATGTGAGCATCAGAATAGGTAGGTTCCACCTCTAAACAGTGACCTAGTGTAGCCTGTGCTGAATCTACATCACCCCTCCCCTCCCCCACCCTAAGGTAAATATAATAATTACCTGAGCCATAAGAATATGAGCATCAGAATAGGTAGGTTCCACCTCTAAACAGTGACCTAGTGTAGCCTGTGCTGAATCTACATCACCCCTCCCCTCCCCCACCCTAAGGTAAATATAATAATTACCTGAGCCATAAGAATATGAGCATCAGAATAGGTAGGTTCCACCTCTAAACAGTGACCTAGTGTAGCCTGTGCTGAATCTACATCACCCCTCCCCTCCCCCACCCTAAGGTAAATATAATAATTACCTGAGCCATAAGAATATGAGCATCAGAATAGGTAGGTTCCACCTCTAAACAGTGACCTAGTGTAGCCTGTGCTGAATCTACATCACCCCTCCCCTCCCCCACCCTAAGGTAAATATAATAATTACCTGAGCCATAAGAATATGAGCATCAGAATAGGTAGGTTCCACCTCTAAACAGTGACCTAGTGTAGCCTGTGCTGAATCTACATCACCCCTCCCCTCCCCCACCCTAAGGTAAATATAATAATTACCTGAGCCATAAGAATATGAGCATCAGAATAGGTAGGTTCCACCTCTAAACAGTGACCTAGTGTAGCCTGTGCTGAATCTACATCACCCCTCCCCTCCCCCACCCTAAGGTAAATATTATAATTACCTGAGCCATAAGAATATGAGCATCAGAATAGGTAGGTTCCACCTCTAAACAGTGACCTAGTGTAGCCTGTGCTGAATCTACATCACCCCTCCCCTCCCCCACCCTAAGGTAAATATAATAATTACCTGAGCCATAAGAATATGAGCATCAGAATAGGTAGGTTCCACCTCTAAACAGTGACCTAGTGTAGCCTGTGCTGAATCTACATCACCTGTAACATCAACGTATATCATTCATTATTATAATAGGGCTGTGTAAATATTAAAATACAATGCCAGACTTGTCCAACATGTTCCCATTTTATTCTAGACAAGTGAAAAATTTCTATCTACCTATGAGGAATGCAGTAGCTCTGTGGAAGAGCACTTGTCTCCACACTGAGCGGTCACTGGTCCAAGCTTCACTGAAGGCACTGTATTAGAGAAAAGCATTTTTGCTATTCACTTGTCACTGGGTACATACCAAATGTTGCCATTTCCAGACCCTGATGTTATTAATCAAGTAATTTTATATTAGCTATGGGACCTGTTTGCTGAATTGGCATCTGTCCATTGGTTTCGTATTGGGACAATATAGCAAATATATAGCAAAATGGTGCCCTTTTCAACTAATATTTTCAAGTATTTCATTGCTTTGTATAGAATTACCTATTTAAGCCAAATGGACTTGCCTACTCTTATCAGTAGGACGAGTCTATTTCCTGTTATGTGATATTTTTCTTTTTTCCTAAAATTAAATAGAACAATCTGTAAGCAAATAGTAAGGATCCTGATCAGACACTGCATTATGCGGTGTCTGATCTGGTTCTGCACTGTTTGCATATGTCCCATCAAAAGGACCCTAGGCTTATATGAGATAAAAGACATAACAAACCTGCCAGATATTTGACCTTCCCCATGAGATAAAGGGCCTCTAGCAGCCCGGGGACAGCTCTTGTCAGTGGATCCAAAACCTGGTTACATCTCTTCAAAGTGGGATTGACAGCTTGACCTGGGCCCACAGGCTAATAAAGAAAACAACAATTCAATATTTACATTGTAGCTCTACCTTTTTCAACCAAAATATATACCCTCTTGTTTTTCTACAGAAACATTTGTTGTATTTCTCACAATATATATATTTGGTGGAGAAATAAAAAAAAAAGTAACCTGCAGTCTTATCTTGAGGTAAATAAAGCTGTCTAAGCTTTTTTTTCTATTCACACAGAGTTTTCAGTGTCCAGATGGTATTTTAAGTATCCTTAAAAGCATGGGTGAAAGTTCAAATTTTCAAAAAGCCTGAAATCTTTAACTTGCAGTATGCCCACTAAATATTAACAATTTGAAGTTTAAAAGGTCAACTGTCTTTAGACAGACCCAATATAAATAAGAAAACCTATTGTAATCTTTCAAAAAGCCTGAAATCTTAAACTTGCAGTATGCCCACTAAATATTAACAATTTGAAGTTTATAAGGTCAACTGTCTTTAGACAGACCCAATATAAATAAGAGAACCTATTGTAATCTTCCTAATTCAGCATTTCCAAAGAAAGTCAGCCTCTAAATCCTGAATTCAGGAATAATCCTGAAGACTGTCACCTATGTAAAAGTCAAGGATCGTCATTTGATGTACCCACACACATGTATGATACCAATTACTCAGCTTCCATCCTTAGCAGAGTTTCATCTCTCTCATTTTGGTATAGTGATAATTTTACCATAGAAACTCCATTTGTCTGACAAAATCAATAGCCTTTAATTATCCCATTGCTTTTACTTTGAATCAGAAACCCAAAAAACATTCTCCTTTCTTTATTTTATTTTCAGCAATTTAGATACAAATCTAAGTTGTGTAATTTGTGATTTTACCATTTTTATGATAAGCAACGTATATCACATGCCCCCAGATAAGAGTGCGTAACTAAATCTTATTTTTTCTTATTTCTCAACCTAATCATATGATGTGGGTACTCAAAAGAACTGTCTTGATGAGACGGTTGTTTTGAGCACCCAAAACACATGTTTAAACTGATGGAAAAGAAATTAATAACAATTTTTTGTTTTTGCTTAACAGGCCCTATGTATCACAGCATACATAATAAGGATGCTAAGCATTAAACAAAACACCAAATGTATCAATTGCTTCAAAACAACCAGTGGGTGATTACTTTTCTCTTTTTTAGGCCAAAAGTTGAGACATGTTTATGATTGCAGTGATAAAAGTGGTGCAGGTGTTAAAAACTCTCGTTTTCAAGCTACAATCTTTCCTAAAACAGACAACATCTTGCAGAAGTATGGTTAACCCCTTCCTCCATAATAACGCCTTTTGACGCCTTTGAAATACTATGTATGTGAAAATATTATGGAAAATCGAGCATTTACTCCATGAGCAAATGCTTGTTTTCCATAATATTTTCAGGGAGCGCAGTGGCTCAGTTGTAGAGTGTTTGACTCAAGACAGAGAGGCTGTGGGTTTGAGCCTCACCGGTGTCACTGTGTTGTAGTCTTTGTGCAAGACACATTTATCCTAGCTTAGTACTGGTTCAACCCAGGAAGACCCGTCCCTGTTTAACTGAAAGATTGTTGATGGGATGTAAAAAATAAAATCAAACAATATTTTCAAAAGTATTCCAAACTTACTTAACCTTTTCTTGAATTTTTTTCAATGTTGTCTAAAAATAGAAAATAATGTCATAATCTAAAAATAGCCTATGTAGTAAAAGGTGAAAATGTGTTGTTGCAATATCTAAGTGCCCAAAAAGAAACACCATAACAAAACACCACACCATTAAGTAAATGATAAAACCATGTTTTTCTACAGAAAAATGGCAGTATCTTTTCAATTTCTTCATGAAAGCATATCTTGTGCTGTTCATTCTAAGAATCCATGACAAAATCAACTCAATAACCTGTGCACCAATGGCAGTATCAGATCAACATGGACATCTGTCCAGTCAGAATTAGTATTCAACGGTAAGCTAGTGACTCATGGTTTCTCCAAGTAGACAGTGAAGACTTGGATCAGACTGGGTGGAAGCCCAAGCTGATCAAAGTCTTCTCTGGGCCAAAAAAGTATATAATTTGGTTTTGTCACATACTGGCTAAATGATTCTTTTAGAATAAGAAAAAAAATCCTCTTATCAGAGGCCATACCAAGGCTGGTGTGTCACAGTTCTATTTTTAGACAAAATCAGTGATTCTCTAAAACAATATACCTTACACCAAATGATTTTTACATAGTCTCACAGTAATTATACAGTTTTTACATACCATACACAATCATTTACAAAATGATATCTATGGCCACAATGGCAAGTCTGTGTACATCAAATACCATCTTATTGGCAAGTGTGTGTATATCAAATATCATATTGGCAAATATCACCTTATTGGCAAGTGTGTATACATCAAATCTCACCTTATTGGCAAGTGTGTGTACATCAAATCTCATCTTATTGGCAAGTGTGTGTACATCAAATCTCTACTTATTGGCAAGTGTGTGTACATCAAATCTCACCTTATTGGCAAGTGTGTGTACATCAAATCTCACCTTATAGGCAAGTGTGTGTACATCAAATCTCTACTTATTGGCAAGTGTGTGTACATCAAATCTCTACTTATTGGCAAGTGTGTATACATCAAATCTCACCTTATTGGCAAGTGTGTGTACATCAAATCTCACCTTATTGGCAAGTGTGTATACATCAAATATCACCTTATTGGCAAGTGTGTGTACATCAAATCTCACCTTATTGGCAAGTGTGTATACATCAAATATCACCTTATTGGCAAGTGTGTGTACATCAAATCTCGCCTTATTGGCAAGTGTGTATACATCAAATCTCACCTTATAGGCAAGTGTGTATACATCAAATATCACCTTATTGGCAAGTGTGTGTACATCAAATATCACCTTATTGGCAAGTGTGTATACATCAAATCTCACCTTATTGGCAAGTGTGTGTACATCAAATCTCACCTTATAGGCAAGTGTGTGTACAAATATCACCTTATTGGCAAGTGTGTGTACATCAAATCTCACCTTATAGGCAAGTGTGTGTACAAATATCACCTTATTGGCAAGTGTGTGTACATCAAATATCACCCTATTGGCAAATATCACCTTATTGGCAAGTGTGTGTACATCAAATATCACGGAAGCACAGTGGCTCAGTAGTTGAGTGCTTGACTCGAGACCCAAGGTCCGCTGGTTTGAGCCTCACTGGCGCCACTGCGTTGTGGTCCTTGAGCAAGACACATTTATCCTAGCTTAGTACTGGTTAAGCACAGAAGACCCGTCCCTATATAACTATAAGATTGTTGATGGGACGTCAAGAATCAAATCAAATCAAATATCATCTTATTGGCAAGTGTGTGTAAATCAAATATCACCTTATTGGCAAGTGTGTGTACATCAAATATCACCTTATTTATTGGCAAGTATGTGTACATCAAAGTATCACCTGATATTTGACACAAACTTGTAAAAAAAAGTACAGCTGTGTGCTGAGAAAATAGTTTCAAATAAAACACTACAACTCCTTTCCCAAATTGTGAATAGGTTTTAAATTACCTGTCTTGAAGATTTTTTCACCTGAACAAAAATGCAATGCAAATCTTTAAAAAAAAAAATCTTTCAACAATGTGTTGTCTTATCACGTCTAAAAAAGTATAGGCCAATTGCAAGCCATTTCAGAAATACATAACAGATTATTCTAACAATTTTCTTTCCAAATAAAACTCTAACCAGGACTTTACTTAGTGCGTAAGAAAATTTTTATTTTCTTATTTCTCAACCAAAACATATGTTGTGGGTACTCAAAAGAACCGTCTCAATGAGACGGTTCTTTTGAGCAATCAAAACATATGTCAAAACTGATGGGTAAAAAAATATTTACAATTTTAGGCTGAAAATTTTTGTTTATCTAAACCCATGCTCTAACCCAACAATGTTAGCATGCTTACAACACAGATTATATACTTTAAGCTAGACAATCATTTAACCCTTGGAATACTAATGAATTTTTCCATCTGGTTTACTACAATGAGTCTGAGATGGCCCATTGTCCATATCAAGGGGTCACAGTTTAGAATTTCAAAACTAAGATAAACTAAAGTTTCTGAAAATCGTTTTTATCTTAGCAAACAGTGAAGACCCTGAGGAAATGTTGTGGCATTTCATCTGACTCGTCACTGTTTACTAAAGTATCTGTTTAGGGGTTTCCAGTACAAAAAGGGTTAACATGACATCATTTCCCATGGGAACCTAAAGATACAGGGGTTTTCCATACCCAAAATGAGAGGGGGGTGGGGGTATTTGACCTCGCTTCATCACTAATATTGCTTTTTCACTTTTTAAAAAAATTGTGTTCCCAAAATACAATCTAATAGATTATTATATACTGCGATATTGTCCCTATTTTAATTCTAAAATGCATTGGTGCAAGTGTTCAATATTCAACCTTTTGAATGTTGGTAAGGATTTGTATTGAATAGATAAGATTTACGTCACAATCTTACTCTGACATTACATTTACCCTTCACTTTCCAACCTATCTGCGCTTGACTTGATGCAAACTGGGCGTAAACTACGATATAATGTCAAATCCACCTAATGAATGACTTAGACACCTATTGATGAATGTAACTTTTGTTCATATGAACTGAAAACTCAAAGATAATACTGCAGAATTTGCATGGCACTTTGCACGACTTGTAAACTGCTCTATCAAGCTTCCGGTTCGTTCTGTGACTCAATCAAAAACATGGTTTTTGTTGTTATTTCAGACCTTGTTGCTTTATCCAATCCCTTTATCATTGAAAAAAGATTGAAAGTATAATAACAAAAACAACAAATTTCATCACTAATAACATTTGGCATGCAAACACAACACATGGAATTCATTATATGGGCCAACCTCTGAGATTAGTGTACTTATCTCGTATGCGTGAAACATACAATTACCATGCATGCACAGCTATCCAGTGGGGCTAAATGTCTGACACAATGCAGTCCCTTCACAACACTATGTTTTGGGTCCATAGGAATGGACCATGTTCTATGGACCATGTTATAATTGAATCATGTTATAAAGGGACAATTTTACAAAGGATTTATAGGAAAATGACCATTTCATGGTCATTTTCCCATGAATCATTTGTAAAGTTCCATGGTAAAAAAAAAATTGGGAGCTACATGACCATGTTATATCCAAATGCGTGTTATAATAAGGTGTGTTACATAGGGACTGCACTGTATTTGGTCTGGACCTTCTACCGTATGTGTACAGGCAAAGAAGGCTCTGGTGAGACTGCATAAGTGTTCCGGCTCATATGAGCCTGTGCAAGTCCATATTGCAATAAGTACCAAAATTTTGAGGCTGGCTCATATAGTTGTATCTTCTCTGTCCAGGCCCTATTTATATAGTAAATGAACCCCTTCTCTCCCAAATGACCCTTTAAATGAAAGTTTTTTGTCTTTATTTTATATAAAGGTGGTCAATCGACCCCATTTTCAAAAGATGAAGGGAAACTCTGTCCTGTCACATGCTATCTAACCCTTTTCCCACCAGCCACGACTTTTGTCATCTGCATATGTCCTTAGGTAGCCTATATTGCAAACAATATGGACCCAGACCCTGATCAGGGTTCATAGTGTTTGCTTCCAGGATAAAATCTAGTCTGAAATGCACTTAAATATAGGCAGCAGATGTAAAAAGCAGACAGCATTTTCAAGGAAAAGATATAATGGTTAATTAATTCTGAACAACATTTAAGAGGTGAAACTAGTCATTCAACAACATAAAAATGACATCTACCTATGATGGGGAGACAAGGCAGACGTTCATCAAATTGCACCAAACACTGTTTCAGGGCTCAATTTGATCAGTGAGCAAGTTTAATCACTTTAATAGTCATTCTGTTATTACTTACTTCTATGACAATTTATAGCCAATCAAAATCAAGGACTGGTTCTCCCACTTGAGTTTTAAATGGACACGAGACCAGATAAGACAAAAAATCAAGCCAGTATTTGAATGGTTACTGCTTTGTGTTATAAATAATAGGATGGACTAGAAACTGTATAATTTATGTCTTAAAAAACATTTTCTGTTAAGTTCTTGTCTAAGGGAAGTTGAACAATGATCATGTGAGAGCAACTAAAGTGTGGTCTATTAACATTGGTTAAACCATGATAACTTTAGTTGAGTGACTGAACTTGCTCACAGTCTGTTTATACATCTATTTCCATCACTAAAGTTACAACAAATATAACATTTCAACAACCACTTACCAAACCTTCATCAGGCTGTGCAAAACATTTAAAACCAGATCAGTCATAGCAAAATGGAAAAGAAATGGCATATCTATGAAAATCCTAAAGCCAATAGTCAAATTTAATCAGCATCAAACAACTAAGAATATTTACCTGTCAAATGATTGAAAGGATTTCTCACAGTCTCAATTGATATTATTTCACTATGATGATGCACAATTAAACTTTTGGGAAAATGAAAGTGGTCACAGAAGTGCCCTAGGCCCAAGGTTATTATAAAACTTTTTTCATGCTCAACTCAACCAAGTATGAAATTACAATTGCTTATAAAATGTAAAATGGTGAAAAATAAAGATTGTTTTCTTGCTTTAAAACTCTCAGTAGTATTTATTATGCTAATTAATGTTAAAATGTAAATTATTGTTGGCATTTTAACATTTATGAGCAAAATAGATTTCATGCTGGGTTGAGTCAAGCATGAAAAATGAAAAATTTTATAACCTCAGGGCCAAGCTAAACTGCAATTTGATCTGTACCAGTCATTAAAATGACTGAATGTTAATTTCAGGGAGCGCAGTGGCTCAGTGGTAGAGTGCGTAGAGTGCTTGACTCGAGACTGAGGGGCCGCGGGTTCCAGCCTCACCTGCATCACTGTGTTGTGTTCTTGAGCAAGAACATTAATCCTAGCTTAGTACTGATTCAACCCAGGAAGACCCGTCCCTTTATAACTGAAAGATTGTTGATGGGACGTAAAGAATCAAATCAAACAAACAAAGCATGTAAATTTCACTTCTATAAATAGGAAATCAGCTGGTCCACAAGGCGCAGTCAGTACCAAGTGAGATTAGTAATCTGACTTCTATAAACTGCTATAGTGGGGTCATGAGTTCAAGTTTCGGTCTATACTTTCAGAGATTATTTTCTCTCTACCATTCATTCAAGTAGGACAAAGGAATACACATTACTGGTAAACCTCCTATAAAGGGCCAGCCCAGGAACAGTGTTACAAGATAAATCATCATCCTGTCATGACGGCAAAATTTGGTAACAACTATAAATCATAGGAAATCTAAATGTTTAATTTTAGTATTTTCTTGCCCACTTCTATTCAATACATAAAAAGTCACTATAATTCATTTGTTATATGATGTAAAAATTTGAAATCTATATACATGTATTTTGCTAAAAAAAATAGACTAATAATAATACTCACTGCTTGTGGAGCAAACTGTAGATAATCTTTGATAACTTGAAGAAGGAAATCTGGATTGAGTAATTGGTAATACTGAAGACCAAGTGGGTAGCCCTGAAAGAGTCATTTGCATAGGTTTGGATAAGTAAAACATTTGAGCGTAAAAACTTGATTATTTTCTTTTCCATCACTGATCAGTCTAAACATAAATTTTGGGTGCTCAAAAGAACCATCTCATTGAGATGGTTCTTTTGCGTACCCACAATATATGTTTTAAATGGAAAAAATCATTTTTAATTTAGCATGATATAGGCAATCTCATGCAGTAGGTATCATATCAAAATCAGATTTTTGATTAATGTGCATGTGCAGATGCATCATCCACATCAGTGGGCCCCCTTCCAGGTAACTGGCTAGCTGGATGTATAGCATATCTCACAAATGATCTCCAGGCACTCCTTTCATGAGGGTCAACTGTCGTGAGCTTCCACTCACGGCAGTCATTCTCTGCCAATTTCTTCCATGTCAGCTTAGGCCGCATTTCAATACTCCAACTTTTCCCTGGCACACAAATTTATGCATTTTGTCTATTTTTTCAAGCAAATGTACCACATTTATTTTGACAGTGAGCCTATAAGGTAACCAAGTCTGATTTAGTAAATATCTTTCCAAAAAGTTCAAAACTGCATATTGAACTGGACTATAAACGTCAACATGATATTGATCAATTTTACTGGTTTCCATTCTTTATGTCATCCTATATTACAGCAATAGTACAATGTGTGAAACTTGTAAATATAGATAAAATAGGGATTCACAGAAATGATAAACCTTATTGCTTTCTTATGTGGAAGATTTGGCAAAAAAAATCAACCAGATCTTCCATGGCAAAAGAAACTTACTAGACAACTTTTTTGAAAAAGTAAGAAAAACAATTAACCCATTTAAGCCTATGGTCTCATAAATGTGACATAAGCAAACAGTGCAGACCCATGTGTGATGCTGCATCATGCAGCATCTCATCTGGATCTTCACTATTTTGATTGAAAAATAGACAGATTCTGTTAAAGTGATAAACATAAAATATACACAATGCCCCTAAAATGTTGAATAGACTCATCCAATTGATACTTGGGTAGGAGAATCCACCCTGCTTAAATGGGATAAAATGTCTACCCACCCTTAATGACTTGAAATGAACATCTATTGATGAGTTGAGTAATTCTAGAGCTTTCTCGGGACCTTTGTTTCTCTTGATAGCTAATACAGCACTAAGATACGTCAACTCCTGCAAAGGAAAAGGTTACATTGAGATAATATAAACAGACAGTGCTCAAGATAACAATCATAAAATGGACCTTGTCGCGAGAAAACCTGTCTTCGAGGTTTGCGACAAAACGAGTTTCAAACCAGTCTCCTCAGCTACAGAGACAAGCTAGAAAATTAAAACTCGGCTCGTAGCAAGTCTAGATACTTTCTGATAAGCAAATAACAAAGGCGCTGTTGTTCGCAAACCTCCGAAGACAGGTTTTCTCGCGTCGAGGCCAAAAAATTATGAATCATACTTATGCAAATGACATGAGATCAATAACTATGATGTCAAATCAGTGTCTTGTGGATATCATTTTATCATTAAAAAGAAAGCATGCTTTCAACTTTTTTACATTTTTTCTAATAATCTTATAGTATTTTATATACAAATTACTCAATAAAACTGTTGTTGGCCTTATAGTTTCTGTGTGTGTGTATGATGATTTAACAATCCACCAACAGCTAAGGCCATATGGAGATGGTCTAGAGCTTAAAGTCCTGTCAGTCAGACTGGAGAAGCTGGGGATCAAACCTGGAATACATGCTCATCCAAGTCTATTTTTACAATTTGAGATTAACAGATACTGGTCTCATTTCATTTCTTCAGTTATTTTTTTGTGTTTAATTTTCTCTAAATAAACAGATATTGGAAGACTTTACTTCCCAAGTCATTTCAGTTTATCAAAGAGGTTCATGAGTACCTAAATTTCTAGTCAGCAATTATATATATGGTATATATATATATATTTTTTTTTTTTGAAGCTGTGTTGTGATTAAAATTTTGAAAAAAAAAGAAAGCTTGTCTGAATCGTGTCAAAATTAATTGAACTGAGGTCTGTATCATGATACATATCGAACCGAGGCTTCATCCACATCTGAATTAAGGGTGAGGTTGGCGCCGTTAAACCGGTTTAAGCCCTCCAGTAAAATATTTTACTGACCCTTCTAAGGTGGTACTTCTTTTGTGGAATTTTTATGTTTTTGTTCTGTCTTGTGTTTGTTATGTCTTTGTGAGCGTCTGTTTATATGTGCTTTGTGGTCACCTGATGGGAAAGGGCTGACCTCTTGGCTCTCGTTTGTGGTGTCTAACTGTGAGTTTGTCATTTTCCCATTGGGTCAGGTGTGGTACTTTATTGTATCAATTCCTGATCTTTGCACCCTTACTTACTTTGAGTATATCATTGCAGCTCTAATTTATGCATCTTTGCTAGCTATTCAAAGAAGACCAAAATAACCCATATAAGCCAGCATCCTTTTTGTGGGACATCTGCAAACAGTGCAAAACCAGATCAGACGCTGATCAGGTTCTCCACTGTTTGCAAACAGAAGTTTCCTTTAAATTTTTAATAAAAGTAAAAAATACCACCCAAAACCCCTAAAATTGTAAATGGACTGGTCCAATTGATAAGGATGGGAAAATACATTCGGCATAAATGGGTTAAGAGTGAAAACTACTTACAGCTGACGTTCCTATACTCTGTTGTATCTCTCCTAGAAACTCCAGTTGTTGAGCTGCATCTTCAAGCTGATTCTCAATCAATTGACAGCGGATTATACCTGAAAAGATAAACCACATGGGCCAACACATGAGATTTTGGTACTTATAGCATATATAATAATAATATAGAAGAACTGTCTCGACTTGACTGTTGACTGGGACGTAAAAAAAATCAAACCAAATAATTATTAATATTTCCAGCTTTACCTCCATATAGCAAAAAAATTACATTACCACATCAACTACCAGCCTAAAATGCAGCTGAAACAACAATATTTGCAATTATCTGCTAATCACATCTGCAAATTTTCACTAAACAATAGATTAATTTTGACCACCTTGCAAACAGTAAGGAACCAGATCCAACTGCTCCATAGAGCAGTCTAATTTGGTTCCATACTGTTTGCCATAGAGGCTTCCCAAATAAAACAGCAGATGTCAAAGCAGTTAGAGCAGTTAGAGTGCTGAACATACTTTTCCACTAAACTTTGGTAATAAGATCTTTGCTACAAAATTTCTTGTCAGAATTATAAACAAAAATTTCTTGTCAGAATTATAAACAATTTGGAGAAATGTAATCACATTTAAGTCATTTGAAACATCACTTATAAATCAATCATGATTCACATATTGTATTGTTTAGGGATTTAAACAAGTCTGAGACTAATTTCTGTATACCCTTCAACAGGGTTTTACAGGACGCAATATCCTGCGTCTTATACGCATAAATCATTAGGTAGGATCCGTCAATTCACCTTACCTGCGTCTGCTGGGACCCAGATGTGTTTGTTGTGCCTTTCATTAAAATCCGAAATTCCAAAGTTATTTCATAACGATTCGGTTTTCCCATATTTACAGGCTATCTATAAATAAATAGGACAGGTGCTCTGCACTGACCTAGTAGGTAAACTAGAAGTGAAAACATCCGTGCAAACATCGGCCGTGAAAAAAGTTGTAAAATACCATGCTTTCTCTCAGGTCGCTCTGCTAAAAAGCATGGAAAACGTATACTGATTTGTCCATCACTGACTTTGTGTATTGATTTTTTCATAGTGTGAATAATCACTGACAACTCAGCCGACCGCTCAAGCATGAAGGGCAATTATCTTGACAGTTTTCTTTCTTTTGTATATGCCAAATTACGTAAGGTTTTCACTTGGAAAGGCTCAAGTCGGCAAAGATAAAGGCAGAATAGATCAAAGATACCAGATACTTCAGATAAGTGGAGACTTGTAGACTGATAGATAGAATACAATGACAGCAAGATCATGTGTATTTCAAATTTACCAACCAAATTTCTCAGAATGGAAAGCAAGTAGCAGTCTGATCAGTGACTGTTTTTTTGTGTGTTTTTTTTTTATCTCAATTAGAGAACAGTCTGATCAGAGACTGTTTTTTTCTGTCTTCTGGATGCAGCAATCCATCACTTCTCCCTATTTTCTCAATTTTCTCCCTATTTGTACTGGAGGGAGAAGTCACTTCTCCCTAAATTTAAGGGCTAGCTTGGTCCCTGCATATTATAGGGACAAGTTCAGCTTTTGTAAAAAAAAGCGTATAGGATTGTGTTTATGTGGCACTCAAAAATTTCAAATGCCCCCCCCCCCCAAAAAAAAAATCGGAAGGGGCCAAACATGGCCCTCAAAATTACTGACCTTGGGACAACACTGAGCCTTCACGGAAAGATGTACTACCTTCCAAAATTCGAATCTTATATAAAAAAGATGGGTACCACAATTTCAATGATGGGATCCCCATCATATTCAAAGTTGAGTCCCAAGGACCCCCAAAAATTCAACTTAGTGTAAAACCCTGCTTCAAATGTAATGTATTGTGTATATGATTTGTTTGTATCTTCATGTTCTTATATTTGAACAAAATATTGTTTTAAACCAGACTGCTTCTTCAGATTGATCTAGGCCTACATGATTTTTATGAGCGTTTTTTTCTGTCAAAAAACATGGATTTTAGAATTTTAGAAGGTTAGCAGGTATATTGAAATTTTCCTCACCTGTCAAAGCGGAAACACTAGTCTCATCTAATTTCATGGCATTTTTATAACATCTCATAGCGTCCTTGACCTTTCCTTGTAACAACAGCTGGAAGCCAAGTTCAGTGATATAATCTGAGTTGTTGTTGTCTAAACTAACCGCCCTCTCCATGAGTGTGTATGTCTGTTGTAGCACCATTGGATTGCGGCCACACTGCAAGGAAAGATATCAATTAATGCACTGTCTAGATAAACTAAATTTGTGAGCGTAAAATTGAGATTATTTTCTTATTCATCAGTAAAACAGTTGTTTTGGGGTGCTCAATAGAACCATCTTATTGAGATGGTTCTTTTGAGTACCCAAACATTTGTGTGGATGAAAATCATTGTTGAAAGCATAGACGTTTGGAGTGTTGGAGAACAAAATGAGCTGATTAGATCAATATATTAGGTGGATAAAAAGCAAGCAACCTTTGAAAAATTAGCCAGATGATATAGATAATTTTAGAGTTGCTAGTCTAGCCACATAATGGTAAACAGGTAAAAACCTCATTGGGAATCAGCAAAGTGTGTAATATTTTAACAATCTCTTCTAGCCGCATATGTATCTTCCATCATAGGGGATATGTATAAGCAAAATTCTGAGATTAAAATAGCGATTATATCCATCATTTAAACATATCACGTGATGCGTTTTGGGTGCTCAAAGAACCATCTCTTTTAGACGATTCTTATGAGTTCCAACACCACATGCTTTAGTTGAGAAGCAAGAAAACTAATTCTTTACTCTAATCTGGAGGAAACAGAAATTATAGTGCCTCAGTCAACCATGTTAATGCAAACATGACAAGAATTAACTTACCATTCTACAGAAGACCTGTGCCATATTGTAATATAAGAAAGCGTTCTTTGGTTCAAATCTGTCCATTGTTGTGATGACATCTCCAATTTTACTTGAAGCCTGCAGTAGTAAAGAAAGGATGAGCACAATAACACAGGGCTGTGGAAATAGTAAAAATTTATACTTGTCCAGGGACAAATAGTCCAGGGACAAATAAATGGCCATAAAATAAAACCCTGGTGAAATAGCGAAATCACTATGTTATATACTGTTGTAGGTAAATCACATCCCAAGTCACGAATTTAAAACATGGCAAATATGTCTTTTAACGCTATTAGCGATAATAAAATTCTCCCAAAAATTTCAAAATTTACACTAATAAATTGTAAGTTAAGCTGGTGGGGTTCACTCAAAACCATCAGTATTGGAGTATGCACATAAGATATAAAGACCCATTCATGTAAAGCATAAGCTACAATTCTGCTTATGCACGGTAAATTCTGTGTGTTATACATGTATAAGCTAGGCTCACCTCAGAATAGTTTCCTTCTCGACATAACAAATGTAAAGCTTGGTAGCGCATGGCCTCTAAACAGTGCAAGTCTAAAGCCAGAGCTCTGAAATAGTACAAGAGAGAACAACCCTGAGAGAAGCAATCTGGTAGTTGTCAATATCATGAATAATGAGTTTGGGCTATAATACAATATATACCCTCATATTCAAATACCTTTACTTATCCTAAAATTTCAAAAGAGACTAGTTAACTTCGTAACTCATGCACAGTTTTGTCAGAGGTGGTCCAACTCTGACCTTTTCTTAGTTGGAGCCAAAATCCACTAAAAGTGGGCTATCATCAGCCTGCCAGCAAAACGCCATTTAAATGGTGTTTTGCTGGTGGGCCGATGGTGGCTCACTTTGAATGCTGGCTTTTTAGCTTTATGACTTTTCAGGATTGCTAAGAAACCCTATAGCTTTGTAATGTTTTAGGGGGGATTGAGACCCCCTGTTTCCCCCATCTGGGTCTGCGCATGTAACTGTTCATGGTCAGTTCAAAATGTTCGAAATCCAGAACTTGAAATTGTTGACTTGAACATAAAGCATCAACTCCAACAAGCAAACAAACACTATGTATATGCTTGTTTGAGTTGATGCAACATTTTTTTTTATCATGATGAGATGCTTCTTGGGTTAAACCAGTACTAAGAAGAGGATATAGTTTCTTGTTTTTGTTTGTTTTAATGCTTTACATCACAGTCAACAATTATCCAGTCAAGTTGGAATGATTTCCTGTCTTCCTGGGTTGAATCAGTACTGAGCAGCAGATGAAGTGTTTTGCTCAAGGAAACAATACAGTGACTCCAGCAGGAGTGAGTCTCGAACAAGCAACTCATGCTCAAGAACACAACACCAGTGAGGCTCAAACGAGCAATCGCTTAATCTCAATGAAGCACTCTACCACTAAGCTACTGTGAAATCAACTTCATATAGAACTCAGCGTGTGCTCATATTTATTATGTAAACTCATATGGTTGACGACAGTATTACCTTTGTGATGTTTCTAGAGTGCCTTCTAAGTCTTGTAGACAGAGCTGAAGTCTCATTTTCTCTACGAGAACCTGGTATAAAACTACCATACTGGACGATAACCTGGTTCACACTATCTACAGTATTACCTTTGTGATGTTTCTAGAGTTGCCTCCCAGTCTTGTAGACAGAGCTGTAATCTCATTTTCTCTACGAGACCTGGTATGAAACTACTGTACTGGACGATAACCTGGTTCACACTATCTAGGGCCCCGCTGTAGTTGTGTTTCGCTTCGAAATATTTACACTTGCCGAACAGGGCATCTATGTCTTTCCCTCCAGCCTCTTTGCTGTAATATATCATTAACCCTTTGTAGACCCGAAACCCCTAAATGGGTACTTTGGCAAACAATGAAGACCCAGATGAAATGCCGCATGATGCGGCATTTCATCAGGGTCTGCACTGTTTGTGAAGCCAAAATTGATATTCAGAGAAAAAAAAAACAATATTTTTTTTAAATGACAACCTGTGACCCCTCAATATATGCAATGGACCACCCTGACTATATTGTAGGTAGCTTTATGGAAATTTCCATTAGTCTGAAAAGGGTTCATACATATGGATACAATAACCTATTTATTATAAGTATGGGATCAGTCAAAAAATAAATCAAGGTCACAGGTTGGAATTTTGAAGTTGATATAATTCTGTATTCAAAGATTGTTTTTCCTAAGGCCAAATAAAAAAATACCTGTGTTTACCGTAACCCGACCTTACCTAAATTTACTGGTGAAAAAATAGAATTTTTTACAGGTTTTCTGGAAAAAATATAATCTTATGCATTTTGAAAGGTGTAATAACTTTCAAAATGCATAAATCATATTTTTTGCAGAAAAAAAATATGTGTGCCTACCCTACCTAAAATTTTCAGACCCGTTACCCAAAACACATTTTTTTTATTTGGCCTTAGCCAACAGTACAAACCCTGATAGAATGCCACATTCTGAGGCATTGATTTTCATATGTGTCTTCACTGTTTGCCAAAGTACCCATTGACACATTTACAGTATACAAAGTTTTACGACTTTTAAATTTAAATTTCCTAATTAAATTAAGATCATCAAAAATCTGTTCTACCAAAGCATATTTGTTAAAAGATAGTTCGCATAGTTTGCAGACATTGATCAGTAACAGAGTTGGGGTAATTAAAATTGTAATTGTAATTAATTGTAATTTAATTACATTTTCTAAAGTAATTGCATGTAATTGTAATTAAGGCATTTCTTTAATTACAGTAATTGAATGTAATTAATTACATGGCCAAAAATGGGAGTAATTAACAATTACTTTCAATTACTTTTTAATTACTTTTCAGATCAGTTATGAACTTCAGTTACTATTTTCAGATCCGTTATGAACTTCAGTTACTAAAGATTATCATAGATACTAAAATACTGCAAAATGAATTGTTCTTGGCCTTTGTAAATGCATATATCATTTGCTGTACTAGTTGAATGCAACATGAAACAAATGAGAATTGGGACTAGTCATGCTAGTATCTATAGACATAAAAATAGAATATAACAATTTTACTGCAGACACAGACTGTATGTTACTTCTACTATCCCCTTTTTAAGCAAATTATTCATTCTTTGTTCATCTGCTTATAAAAGATATGGCTTTGTGACAATCAACCTTTGATAGTTAAGTTACCAAAACAATACAAAAACAAAGGTGTGAAAATCTCAACAATAGTATTTACTCTGACAATAGTGTTGGTTAGTGAATTGACTCCTTGAAGGCATTTTGTTAAATGTTCACACCTAGGATCAACACACATATATGCTAAGGTGCATGACCCAATCTATCCACTACACTATTTAAAGACATTTGCAATTTTCAATAATAATAATAATAATAATAATAATAATAATAATAATAATAATAATAATAATAATAATAATAATTATAACAAAATTAATAATCATAAAATGTGATTCAGAAAATTAAATTTAATATCACTCATTCAGTGTACCTGGGGCCCATCATTGTTAATATAAAAACAAAAAACAATAATAAAATAAAATAGATGCTCCAGTGGTGACCGAACTAGTGACCTCTTGCTTGCCAAGCCAGCATTTCAACAGGCTAGTGATACTTTAATTTGTCACTAGCTGATATTCTTTATTGTACGTTTTGCCAACTTTCAAGACTCATAGGGCCACGTAGATCTTTTATCAATCCTTTTTGAAAACAGTTTTAAATTCTCTGGCATTTAAGCTACTTTAACAAAATGATTTCCATGGTTTATTGTCCACAGTTGTAAGACCATTTCTCAAGCCAATGTGTATTCCTGAACTTTGTTTTGCGGTTAACAGCTAGTTTGAGAACTTTGGCAATTTATCCCCCCTGCCCCCCCCCACCCCCCCCCCAGAAAATTTCTGTATTTTCTCTTGTGTGATCATGTCATCAATCACAAAAAACAACAACTGATTTTGTACATTCCATTTGCATCACTTGACAATAAAATAATTTGATACAAGAGGAAAAAAAAATCGACCTAATAGACATATATTGAATTTAGTATATCAAGGTTACTCAGACTAATAAGGAGATTTTAACTCATTTCAAATATCTCTGATATTAAATCTGATGAAGCTATCTAAGAGGCAGTGAAATGTAATTGTAATGTAATTAATTACATTTGGCAAAGTAATTGTATGTAATTAATTACTTTGCCAAAAAGCCATGTAATTGTAATTTAATTGAACAATTTCCAATGTAATTGTATGTAATTAATTACTTTTTCAAAGTAATTGACCCCAAGTCTGATCAGTAAGCCTAAGAAGACGGCAAATTCGCCAATCTGATGGGAAATTAAGAAAATGGCAATCCAAACCCTGATGTTTTAAAGGTTAACAGGGCTTTTTCCAGCAATTTTGGGAAAAGGCTCCTAGCTAAAATTGGTAAAAATGATCGACTTAACATCAAAATTGGGAGAAATTAACAACATAGAACACAACAAGGATAGTAAAATATATCCTCAAAATCCATTTATTTTAGTTTGTATTATGTCTAGCATACCACTTAAGCACAAGTGTTTAAGTATCATTCTGTTATGGGTCATTGTTTCTCATAAGTAGTAGTGGTCTCTAAAAAAAAAAATTTTTTTACTTTAATTGGGAAAATCAGACATGGTATTGGGAAAAAAGGTGGCTATTTTCGATTGGGAATGGGGCCGAAATTCGGCCCCTAGAGAAAAGCAGAAAATCACTTGGTTTATTGATTTCAGTCACTCAACAAAAAATTTGAGAGCATATTGTAATTTTTTTATTACCCATCAGTTTTAACATCTGTTTTTGGGTGCTCAAAAGAACCGTCTCATTGAGACGGTTCTTTTGAGTAACCACAACATATATTTCGTTTGAAAAATAAGAAAAATGTTTTTTGTTACGCACCAAAAGCCTGTCATTTACAACAGCTTAAAAATATGTTATGGATAAACAGTTCATAGACAAAATATCAGAAGTACAAACAAGGGCCCTATCTCTCTGAGGCTCAACATGTACAAGTGTGCTGAGTGTTTTACCTCAATGCATCATCAAAGAACTTGACAGCTTTCTTCACTTCTCTACCACTAAGTAGCTCAATCCAACCCTTCAGTACCAACCCCTGCAGACAGACGAAAGAGAATAAATGCATGCATAAGTCTAGACCATTAAAGCAAAATATATTTCAGTGTTGGCCATGGGGAATTTGGCTCCCCCATTTTTTTTTATCAAATAGCCCCTTGCTAAAGCTTGAGTGGGGCATCTTTAACATTATATGAATGGGGAAATATTGGGCAGTGTTTTATTTTCTTCTGAAATCAAATCAAAATGACCCCAATTTTTTTTTTAAATCAGCTCAAACCTGGCCTCGAGGTTATAAAGCTGTTTTCGTGCTCAACTCAACTGAGCATGAAATTTATCCGGCTCATAAATGTTAAAATGCCAACAGTTGTTGGCATTTAAACATTAATTAGTAGGATAAATACAACATCTTAGAGACTTAAAGCAAGAAACGTCTTTGTTTGTCTGTATTTTAGTTTTTATGAGCAGTCGAAATTTCGTGCTCAGTTGAGTTGAGCATGAAAAAAGCTTTATAACATCGGAGCCAGGATTCCAGGTAAGAGTGCAAACTTGAAAATTGTTTTTCTCAACAAAAACTTATGTTATGGGAACTCAAAAGAACCGTCTCACAGAGACGGTTCTTTTGAGCTCCCAAAACATATGTTTAAACTAATGGGTATGAAAAAATTACAGTATAGGGTCAAAAATTTAGCTTATGGAACTATGTTAAAATTAATTGGGTGATGAAAACTTCATAAATGTCTAATTTGTTTTCAAGTTACAGAGTGGTCAATGAGTATGTTACAGAAATAGCAACTTTCAATATTCAAAGGGTCTTTACTCTGAAAGTAGGCATAAACCAGAGTTACTGCCCTTTTGTTCTTTACATTGTCTCAGTCATGATGCTAGATATATAGTTTCATGAGCTTTTTAACACAGACCTGACGCAAACACCGACTTTAACTCTCCTTGTTTATAGTCATTGTACAGGCGTGCTAATAAGTTCTACAGAATGAAACTTTAACAGGACCTTTACCTCTTTTGATTCATTATTCATTTTTAACATTCTGTCAATGTACTCTCTTGCTTTATCATGCTTCCCAGTGAAGAACAGGAATAGGCCAGCGTAGTATAGACCCTGAAACAACAAAACAGTTTGCTATATAATATACCAATAAAGTTTATAACCCCTAATGGTTAACCTTCAATTGCTATCTTTGAGGGCCCACACTAGGGAAAAACTAACCTGGTATGCTTACACATTGTCCTGGGTAGCTCAGATGGCAAAGCAAAGAAACTTTCAATATTTTTTTTGTTCCTTTAAAAAAATCTGATAACCTGACACTGACTATGTAGACCTTTCGCAAAATAATATCACAGACAGCTAGATGCTTCATGTTTTGTACAAAAATGCTCTGGATTATAATTATGAAGTTATTCAACAAGGCCATGGGGGTTGATCAGATACTGTTGTTTAACCCGTAAAGCGCCAAATCACGACTGCAACAGATGACAAATTTTGCGCCATCTTTGCAAATTTTCGAAGGAAATAAGGCATTATATTACATGGGAATCGTCTGCCAGCAGACGATTCCCATGAAATATCATGCTTTATTTGTTATTTTTGATAAAGCTACAAAATTTTAAAATGTCGTCTGCTGCAAATGTTAGGTGGCGTTTTAAGTGTTAAAACTGCTTCAAAGACCAACAGAGTATTGTAGTAAGATAATTGTGGGTCAAACAACCAGAAAAATTATTTGACTATTTGTGCAAGATCCTAAATGCTCAGTTTAACAGATTAAGTACCTTTCACTGTTGAAAAGAAAAGCTAATATCTAGGCCTCAGGCCCCCAGATAAGAGTGCTTATTTCTCAACCAAAACATATGTTGTGGGTACTCAAAAGAACCTTCTCGATGAGACGGTTCTTTTGAGCACCCAAAACACATGTTCAAACTGATGGATAAGAAAATAATCACAATAATCACAATTTTACGCTAATCTTTTTTGCTTAACTGGCCCTATGGGCTGATAGGCTGCCCATAACTCTTTGCCTACTTGTGGCAACTACCAATAACCATTGCAAATACATGAAGCTGGGACCCGCAGTATGTTGGGCCTGATCTGGATCCAAACTATTTAACACTTTGATGATATTCCTGAAAGAATGTTTTGATAAATCTGAAGAGAAGTCAGAAAATTTAGGGTAAATATGGTAGTTACCATCTCCCCTGATTGTTTTCTCTCTTCTTTTAATTTGGCATCTAGCTCTGTAACAGCTTCTCTGTCTGAAAATAAAATATTACAAAAATTTTCAGGGATTTTCCTGGGCCTGATTTGGGGGTGAATATCTTCCCAATTCAAAAATGAACAAAAAAGTAGCCAAAAAGCTGAACATTGAATTTCCCAATTTCTTAGTTCTACATTTTAGTTAAAATTTCATGAAAATCCAAACAAAAATACCAAAATTACAGTTACATAAAAATTTGCATAAAAATGTGACTGAAAACATGTTTTCATTCATTTTTTTATGCAAATTTTCACGATGACCACCTATACAGATTTACAGCAAATTTCTTAAAAGGTTTTTAATCCATTTAAAATGTTAGTAAAGTTTTTTTAGACTGCATCATGTTTTCCCAATTTTTAATTGTCCAAATGCCAACAGGCCCCTGGCCCCAACTTCAGAAAGGTAGGAAAATCCCTGATTTTAACAGGGCCAAGTTAGACTTCAAACTTAGGATCAAGTGACCTCTACCCAAGTTTAAAAATAGAGAAGTGACAATCACACAGGAGAGAAGTGGTAGCATGTGACAATTAGGGCTGTGACGATATATATCGATACATCGATACTTATCGATACAGACTTGGCTGATACCGTATCGATACGCTTGGGTGCTGTATCGCGATACTTTCAGATATTCTACTAGCAGCAAATTTGGTAATTTCTAACCTCAAAATATATATTCAAGTACATTCTATTCTTACAGTGTAAATGTTCGCTACTTAAAACAAGATCAAATGGACAAATAGGCAAAAGTAATGACAGATTAAAAAAGTCAAATGTGCCCTCATAGGGCAACCACATGCCAATAACTTGGTGTTATTCAAATGCCTGTATAGAATTTTTTAATTTAGGTTTTGTGCTTTCACAAAATAGGGATAACTTTTATTGTACACAGGATCTGCTGAGATCTATCAATTAAGACGGTGCTCTCTTCATGTTTGCTGGTCTTAATAGTGTGTATTACATGTTTCAATAGACAAAGACATGTAAATTCAGTATACAACATAAATGTCAAATAAATGGTAAATTTTCCAAAAAGAGTGACAAAAATATTTGTCTAATTGAATGATTTGCAAATGGAATAGAAAAAGTGCAATTTTTTTATCAATATACTACAGGAATAGTGCTTCTACGTGTAGCTGTGTCTGTGTCGATATATCGAGATACGTATCGTATCGCATTGCATGTATCGCGATACATATCGTATCAGATGACAGCCGTATCGTCCCAGCCCTAGACTGACAATGAATTTTTTCATAAAAATTTAAATTTCTCAATGAGACGGTTCTTTTGAGCACCCAAAATATACAGTAGAACTTAAATGGCTCAAACTCTAATGGCTCATTCACCTGGGCTGGCTAGAACTATCATCATGGTCCCTACAGGTAATTTTATTCATAATCCACCCTAGAAGTCTGGAAATACCCTTGGCTAGAACTTTTTTTCACAATCCCAAGCCTGTATGAGCCATTGAAGTTCTACAGTATGTTAAAGCTGCATAGTCTGTAACTTTTGGATCTTCTAATTTTAAAAATAATGTTTCTATTTTTCAAGAACACAGCAAAAATACTCAAATTAAGGTAAACCTTTACCATTTTCATAAAAAATAACAATTTATCACTATCAAGACAACAGCATTTATGTTAAAAATCAACTGTCCAGAATTATTGGAGGGACGTAAATAATTACAAACAAGGGAATACCAGAAATTTTTAAAAAATAATTCACTTTTCCATGCAATTTTCAGCTGTACTGAACACATTTATTGTGAAAACATACCTTAATTCTTACTTTACAAATGATTTTAAAAAAAAAAAGAATTTTTTTGGAAAAATGTTCAAAGTTACAGTTCTAGCCTCTTTAAAACTGATGGGTAAGAAAATTTTAACAATTTTATGCTCAAAAGTTTTGTTTATCTAAACCTGTCACTGTTGTATCTACCAGGCCCAGAGGTCTTAAATTTGTCTTCATATGATCTACATCTATACCTTGTGTATCTGAGGAGTGAAGGCCTGGCGAGTCTGCATGTTTGCTCAGGCTCGCTTGATCCTTCACATGGGTGAAAGTTTTAAATTTCCAAAATCCTGAACTTTAGGAATTCAAATCTCAAAACTTGCATTATGCTTACAAAATATTAACAATTTTCAGTTCAACTGGTCAATAGTCTATAGAGAAACTGAAAATAAATGAGAGATGCTATTATACTCTGTTAAATTCAACACTTTGAGGCTGACTTTCCATAAAAAGTCAGCCTCAAAATCCTGAATTTTGGAATAATGCTGAAAACTTTCACCCATGTCCTTCATTGCTAGACAATGTGATTATTGCAAACATCTCATATGCTTGATCATTTATGACCTACCAACAGTGTTTCCTTTCTTATGAGCCAGCATCAACGCCATAGTGGAACACAAGTTGACGTCTCTCTTGTCCTTCAAGAAGTCAAGCTCCCTCATCCCTTCCTGTATACGATCTGAAAGAAAAACAATTATAAAATCAATTTACTAGGACCTAAAAATTGTTTGTATGCCTTTTTCTACACTGACCAAATATGGGCCTCGTCGCAACAAAACCTGTCGACAGGGTTTCCGACAAGGCCATCCTCAAACCAGCCTGCTCACCTACTATATACAGAGACTAGCTAGAAAACTGAAGTTTTGCTTCTGGCAAGTTATCATATGATACTTTCCAAAAAGCCAATAACAAAGGCACTGATCAGACTACGTGGATGTGTAGGAGGGTCTACGCCTTTGTTGTTCGCAACCCCCTGAAGACCGGTTTTCTCTGGTCAAGGCCCATTTAATGACTTTGTAAAATTTGCAATCTTATTTATGATAGACTGTATTTTACTCCTTTCCCACTTTTCACAGCAATTGTTTTTGCCTTTCTCATGAATCTGCTGCCTTTACCACAAACAATACTGTCAAACCCTCTCAATGAATTATTTTTCTTATTTCTCAACCAAAACATATGTTGTGGGTACTCAAAAGAACCCTCTCATTTGGGTACTCAAAAGAACCGTCTCAATGAGACGGTTCTTTTGAGCACACAAAAACAAATGTTAAAAACGATGAGTAAGAAAATATTCTCAAATTACACTCAATTTTTGTGTTAATCTTGACCCATGTATTCCTACCTTGTAATATCATAGCATATGCTCTGAAGAACTTCAGGACCGAGTCGTTTCCATATTTCTTTAAGCCTTCATCCGCAGCTGCTTCCATGTGGCAGTAATAGTGCTCTCGACAGTAATAATGCACCTTGGCCTGTAAAGTATACAAGGGATGTCCCAGTAAATCATGGACTTTTTTATAACACAAGAGTGTGTACCACTCTATGATATCTTCAGTATGTGTTTATATACTTATGGGAACCATTTTGTATAAATATGGGTGGAATCGCAATTTAGATAACAAATTTATAAACCTTTACTTGATGGTATGTCGGCGTGAGCGGCGCACGTCAAAATATTTGTATTGGAACTAATCTAGTCCAAAAGGTAGTGTACATTCAATCAAGTTTCGCTTTTGTTTTTTTAAATAATGCATTAACACATCAACCAGTAACCATGCAAGGTAAAGTGTTGAAAATTTGAAATGTTTATGGCCACTCGCATTGATTTTATAAAATATTGTACACACCTACTACATTTTTATTTTTCAGAAAATGCTAAAGTTAGAAAAACTGTACGGCACAAAAATTAGACGTTCAACAATTTTTAGCTAATTAATCACATAAAACTACGTTCTCGTAATGTTAAGTGATTGGTCGAAGAGTCACGAGTGTCTTAAATGGATTTTGTGTAAAATTATTTTAGTAATATCACAAAGACAAGCTCATTTTTTGTCAATTTAACAGAATGAATGCTATTTTTCTGTAAGTTTTTTTAATGGTAAATATGTTGTCTCTTGAATCTAAAAGATCACGCTTGTTTGATTGCTTAACATATCTAAACTAACTATTTAGTCTTTACTTGAACCAGGGAGACTTACTCCACAAATAGATGGCAATATTTGTCACCATTTAAGCTTGTTTAAAAAGAGTAGAGTCAAAACACTTGACCACCCCTCTCTGAAAATACAGCAAAATAGTTTGTGACGTGCTCCGCATATGCAGAGATACCCTGAAGTAAAGGTTCATAACTTTGTTATCTAAACTGTGTTTTCAACCATATTTGTAGAAAATGTGTCGTAGATGTATATTAACATATCATACAAATTTCATAGAATTCCAGATCGACAATCTCTTTTTATAACAAAAGTCCACAATTTACCGGGACATCCCTCCTACTGAGGACCAGTAAAGAAATTTAGCCTTAAAATGCGATTATTGTCTTATCCATCCGTTAAAACATGTGTTTTGGATGCCCAAAAGAACCGTCTCATCAAGACGGTTCTTTTGAGTACCCATAACATATGTTTTGGTTGAGAAATAAGAAAATGGGGAATTCTTTAGCAGGCAGTCAAACTGACCATGTCATGCTGGACTTCTCAAAAGCATTTGACAATGTCAGTCATCCAAAATTCCTGCTAAAGTTACATCGCTATGGACTCAGTTTGAAATGGATACAGATGTTCCTCTTCGGTCGGTCACAAACATGGTCATCAGGGGAGTATGCAGTAACAATAATCCAAGCAGCTAACTTCCTTCACATCTGTATGTTCCAAAATATTGGACTTGTCCTGTTGATGTCTCTCCTGTCATGTAAAAACTTCCAACAGTAAAGAGTAGCGGTATCAGGTTTTACCGGGAACAAATATCTGTTTTTGCGGCTTGACATCCATATTGGAAAAGGGCACGCTCAATTGATAAATAAAATCCGGTTCTCCCCAGTGCAACACTTGCATCCCTGGGACCCAGGGCATCAACAAAAGTTGAGTCCCATGTAAATTTAATGAGTCCGGAAAGTTTTGTTTCCAAACTGATATTTTTTGAAATGTTAAACACAAAAATGTTAGCTAAAACTATCAAATAGCTTTATTTCAAACATTTTCAGTTTACACTTAGTGATTAAGGATCAATTAAAAAAACAAGAAAGAAGCAGACTAAGCAGTGATGGAGTCTTTGACTATTAAATTTCTTTGCTTTTTAAAAGTCTTTACTTGACGCTCTAGATCAAGATTACTTTACATGTGCCTGTTGAAAAAAGCTGAACCTGTCTCTGACCACATATTTGAACAGACAAAAACATCGAATTGTGATTGTATTGGCTTCAATGTTTCTAGTGTGATTCCTCAAGGCAAACACCATTTTGTTACCCAGCAAATGGATTTTGGGAAAACTTTTTAAACCGTAAATTATTATTTTAAATATGGCAGAGCCTCGTTCTGATATCAACCATTGCTATGAACAACGGATCTCGGAAAAACACAATTGAGCACTATTTATAGCAGTCTCAAAGTAATTTTTAAGCGTTGCAAATAACAAAAGACTGATATACAAGGGTCTTAATTATTGAGCTGGCTTAAATTTGTTGAAAGTCGACTGCATGTGATCTTGCATCCTATGTACGCAGGCTAATGGTCTATTTTGCGTACCAATTATTTTCGTTGCATATTTAGATATTATTACTGCGTAAAGGCACTTTCTGATGATCGATTGTGAATCAGAATCTGGAGCTTCCAACAGGCTTATCGATACCACCCGATTTTGGGTACAGCGAACAACCTTATTTTTGATCTGGTTTTGTCTGGTAGGTCATTAATGTAAATTAAGAACAGTATTGGGTTCAAGATCGGACCCTGAGGGACCCAAGATGCCACATGCACTGTACCCGACTTTTCATTATCAAGGATAGTTTGTGTCCGACCGGAGAAGAACATCTGTATCCATTTCAAAATGGATTGGAAAGCCCGAAAGATAAATAAACAAGCAAGTCATTTGATTTTACAATTCTAATTAATTGACAACGCCCCATCATTGATAACATTTTGCAGTGATAGATAGAAAATGCATTAGTTTCCTGGAGCAATTTAGGCGTTTCAGATGAAAACAAGTGGAATTCAATTATGTTTTTGGTCCAAATTTAGAGTGGTTTGCGTCCATGCAAACACTGGGATTCAGTAAAGAAGCCCAATCATCAGGGCTGAAATGTTAACATAAAATAAAAATCCATCATATCGCCATGAATTCAGTGCTACCCTAGTTCATGCGCGGATCCAGGATTTTTTTCAGGGGGGTCCAGGCCCCACGGTCAGAAAACAGTCTGGACTTGTTTTTTTTTTTAGTCCTCAACTTATTTCACAGTTTACAGAGGTGGTCCAATGGTTTTATTACAGAGAAAACTATACCTTTTCACGCTCTGCATATAATAACAGGAATGGACCCTAATGCACCGGAATGGGTCTCCATAACCGGAATGGATATCAAAATTAATTTGTTTTATGCAAATAAATTTATTATTTTACCATAAGTTATCTTTGAATTTCAGTTTCTAATGATATTTCACCTTTTGAAGTGCATTTGAGCACCGTCAGTGGTTTGTTACATGGTTGACATGTACCCATTTAAATTGTGTCAGTTCACATTGAAGATGCACATTCTATAGAAATAAGTGCCCAGAAATAACTAAATAATAAATGGCAGCTGTGTACATTATAGTCCCCATGATTGTGCCTGGTCTTTACAAATAGTCAAGCATATGCCAAGATATAAGAGCTGTTCTGTGAGACTCATCTGGGTAGCCCCACATAAATAGCCCATATGGGACCAATATATGCATGTTCGCTGGTACAGCATTTGGTTATTTGAGTGCTTTGACAATCACTGTATCCAAAAAGATTTTTCTACATTAGAAATATGCACATACTATGAAAAAGGAATGCAGTGATCTTTATTGCATACATTCATACTTTATATGTGAAGAAGCCCAATCATCAGGGCTGAAATGTTAACATAAATATCAGTGTTCCCATTCACGTAGAATTGCGCGTGATTCACTCGGAATTTGTAAAAATCACGCACACTTTCCAGTACAAAAACGTGCATTCACGCACGTTTTTTTTCTCTCTCAAAACTTATAGAAACTTATCTCTTTTCATTGACTCTAGTGAGAGTTTGATAAACATTATTTTGTTTGGGTTTTAATGTTGTTTTGATCACCATAAGTGTCAATATTCATGCCTGTAACAGTGCAATGCCGATGGAAGATTTAACTGCGGTACCCCACCCACCAATATATAGACACTAAATTCGGTTTTTGGTCATATTTACACTCTGACAGCATAAACTATGCTTTAATACACCTTGCCTTTCATTTTAATGGTAGCTCTGATGATTAACAGCGTTAAAATCAAAAGCACGTTGCAAAAATGCATCTTTTGTCTGAAAAATGATCTCATTAAAAGTGCACCGGACAGTTGCTAAAAATAACCAATTTCAAGAATTAACTCCCTTGTTGCAGTATTTTAAAATTCATGCACAATGTTGTCTTCTTCTTATGACTTCATTCCCAACTAGGTATAGTAAAGGATTTTTTGTATTTGGTTAAATCAATTTATAAATTACCCAGGATGTTGTTGATTCTACAAACTAGGGACTTAAACTTTCTGAAATATGAACACAAAAATTGATATGCATAATTGTAACTTGTATTATTTTAAAATTGCCTACATGTGTATACATATTTTTCTATTATATTTGGATCTCATGTAAAACATAAGCATACTAAGCCGCCGTGGTGTAGTGGATAAGCGCTATGCCTTGTAAACCAAGGGTCGCAGGTTCGATTCCCAGCTTCTCCATAAAACCACTTTCGGTGAGCCTTTGGATGTTCCCGACATAAAACCAACACACTATCTTAAACTAACCCGGTGGAACTGGTTTATACCCAGGAAAGCCACAAAAAAGTTTTGGTGTAGTGGATAAGCACTATGCCTTGTAAACCAGGGGTCGCAGGTTCGAATCCCGGCTTCTCCAGAAAACCACTTTCGGTGAGTCTTTGGGTGTTCCCGTTATAAAACCAACACAAATCTTAAACCAACCCGGCGGAACTGGTTTATACCCAGGAAAGCCACAAAAAGGTGTAGGGGATAAACCTATGTCTTGTAAACCAGGGGTCGCAGGTTCAATTCCCGGCTTCTCCATAAAACCACTTTTGGTTGAGCCTTCAGGAGTTCCCATCATATAATAAACACACAAATCATAAACCCTTCCGGCCAAGTACTGGTTACTACCCATGGAAAAGCCACAAAAAGTGTTTGCGCAGAATCAAATGACAGTGACTGGTTTAGTACCATAGCTACAGGTCACAGTGTATCTGGCCAGTCAAAAAAATTATGTCGTCTCAAAAAGTCATACCCTCAAATTTCACTTCATACCCTCAAATTTTAAAATGAGGGGGTATGAAAACCCCCAATTTAAATTTTGAGCGGGAACACTGAATATACATTTTTTGCATTTAAACTGTCTGGGCACCGAAGATATTTGATATATTACATTACTTTACCAAAATTTCTTGTCAAGTACACTTAAAACATGTATTTAAGGATGAATTTTGAGGTCCATTCCGGTTATGGAGGTCCATTCCTGTCCGTTCCGGTTAGTAAACACACCCTTTTTCAAGGATGCAGAGTGGATCCAACATTTTCCAGGGGGGTCCAACTTTTTTTCCAGTGGGGTCCAAATGCTAATTTTTGTAGAAATCCATATTTGTGATTTTTCAGGGGGGCTCCAGAACCCATATCTCCCACCCCCCTCTGGATCCGCACTTGTAGTTGTGGTGGGTGGGGTGAAAAACACCAAAATTCAGCCACGGTTACCGACATAAATACAACTGTAAAATTTAATGGCAATTATCCATTGCAAAGCTACTATAGCGCTCTGTCAATTGTACTACCAAAATAACAGGATCCGCGTCAGTCATGGTGAAATTTTGGTTTCCAAATTCTGCTTTCTAAAGGTTTTAGCAGTTCAGTTTCTCCTGAGGAATCTTCTCAATACGCATGTGCATCCTCGCTTGAACTTCCGGCAAAATCGAAAGTTTTCGGAAACAACGGGGTGATATGTTAATATGTTTTCTTTGCAAATGATTCACTTGTGTAATCTAAATCAATAACCTAATCAATCTTAAAATACGAAAATATTCTCTTGTAAAGACATAGCTTGATTCATTGAGATTTGACGTCAATACGCTCGTGCAAGTCCGAACTTCGGATATGAGAAAATATCCTTTCGATACCTCAGTAAAACCCGGAAGTAGTGCCATAGCGATTATTACAACACGTTGAGTTTCGCGGGAAATGTCAATAATGTTGACAGTCTGCCTGACAGCTAACGGGTTTATTTAAGCACAGAAGATTTGTCATGTACAACTCTGATCTTGCAGGACAAACTAAATATCTAAACCATGAATGTAGGTTTACTTGACAACTATTGCTAAACAAGTTATTTAATTTCCACTGATAGATGTTTATTTTGTTTACTGCCACCTCAACAATTTGGAAATACTTTAATATAGTGGACCTATGTGGAATCCTGCCATATAAGAGGATGTGTCCACACTTGTGTGGTCGAATTATATACAACTGTATCTCATCTCCATTTTTATACTACAATCAATAGGCCTGGGTCCAAATATCGTTTGTAATGATCAGTTAAATCGGGCAAGGGTCAGTGTTTTTTCACGGTTGATGTCGGCCATTTCAATGTCACAATAAAAATGCAAGCGTCTTTTAAACATGGATCATGTTTTGGGGAGTTATGCTGTAAAACTCCCCAACAGTTATTCGTCTTCTTGAAGATGTATCCATAGACAGGCATCTATAACAGAAACGCTGTTTATTCCGTATTGATTACATTTACGGAATAAAACATATTTTATATGAAAACATTGTTTTCTTAAGAAATGTGGAATCATCTCTATATAGAGATGCAACCAGATTTTTGGTCCAGACTGAATAATTGTTTTCTTAGGAAATGTGGAATCGTTTCTATATAGAGATGCTTCCACATTTCTTGAGAAAACAATTATTCAGTCTTGGCCAAAATCTGGTTACATCCCTATATAGAAACGATTCCACATTTCTTAAGAAAACAACTATTCAGTCTGGGCCAAAAATCTGGTCACATCTCTAGATAGAAATGCATCCACATTTCTTGAGAAGACAATTATTCAGTCTTTGCCAAAAATCTGGTTGCATCTCTATATAGAAATGATTCCACATTTCTTAAGAATACAATGTTTTTATATCAAAATGCGTTTTTTTCCGTCAATGTAACTTATACGGAATAAACAGCATTTCTGTTATCGATGCCCCTCTATGACTCGGCACCCTTTAATCTTGTGAGAGCTACTGGGGAGTTCGCGACAATAGCAAGTGTTATCCAGGCGCTTTTTATCTACTTTTCTACCAAAATGGCCGACTTGTCAACAAGATTCACAGGAGTGAAGGATTTGTGCATTTTATGATGTGAGAACCTTTTTATTGCAGAAAACACGGAATGAGTATCATTTATAATCATTGCCCAATCGTTCCAAGATCTGATTTCCAAAGTGCATAATCCCAGAGGCTTGCACGAGTGTTGGAAATGATCATGTACACTGATGCGCGATGAAGCGAAAATTGCGTTGACCCTTATGAAGTTTAAAGGCCTCGATATTCACCTTATACGAGAATATAGCTATTATTATTGGTCTTTCTGTGTAGTTAAGATGTCAAAGTTTATTTTGATACCACATTTGTATGGATGCATCCTCTTATAAGGCAGGATTCCACATAGGTCCACTATATTAAAGTATATCCAACAATTTTTGCTCATGCTGCAGCCACAAAAAGGCCAATTTCACAACCACAAACATGCGAAGTTCAAAGTAGTGCAGGAAGCGTGGTAGCACAGTGGTTAGGCACTTGCCTCTGGTGCTAGAGGTCCCAGGTTCGATCCCCGCTCGCGGCGAGGAAAATTTCGGTGTCCGAACACGCTTTCCCTAGTGTCATTTGCAGGGATGACACTAGATAAGTGCTTCGTCCTTCGGATCAGGATGTTAACTTTATGTCCCCTGTGCAGGGAGAGTCACCCCTTGTGCAGATTAAAGAACCCTACGGTAATTTCGATATGGTTACTTGTAGGCTTTCATCCTGCAACCCGGAGTGTACAAAGTACACCTGCCCATAATACTCGAAAGAGGGTCTGGCAGTATATAGAGAAAGAGAAAGAAAGTGCATAGATGGATCATGCACCAAAGTAGTAGCTTTGTGAACAGTAGGCTATATTTTGCATCAGCTTATATTCAAATTCTGGGACCCAGTATCAATGGCCTGGTCACTGATGGAAATACAAAGTTATGTTGTCACGGCTTTGTTTTGAGCGCTTTTTCAAAGTACTACAGTCTATAAAATTGATTCTGAACATACCTGATATTATAAGAAGTTATTCTTGGTATGCAAAGTTGAAATATTTTTTTAATACAAGTTACAGTAAATAAAATTGAAGTTTTATCGTCTTTTTAGGTGGATTTCTGAAGATTTTCGACTCAAAGTGCTGAAAATAGTTAAAAGGGGTACCTTGGTTTCTTGCTGATGTTCATAAAGCTGGATTAATTTTCAATAAATATAACAATACAGTCTTAAAGATACTATATTGAAACAATGATTTTTAAAGAAGAATCACAGGTATGCAGAGAAATAATAGAGATATGATTATTCAATCTTCAACACAGTCAGTTTTTGTCAAAACTTGCCTCTCAGCCTTGACAACGTATTTCCAATATTTTTAAAGAAGAATCACAGGTATGCAGAGAAATAATAGAGATATGATTATTCAATCTTCAACACAGTCAGTTTTTGTCAAAACTTGCCTCTCAGCCTTGACAACGTATTTCCAATATATACATTTACCTGTATGGCAGTTACCAGTCCATGTATACTGGGTCTGAGTCAAATTGGAGTTTTTCTTGATGTTGTGAAAGCAGATGTAATCCCTGGAGGCACAGACATTTAGCAGGGTTTTGACCAAGCAGAATGAGGCTTATAACTGGGGCATGTAAATAGGAAAAAAAAACAATATCCTCGCAACTTTCCCAGCCTGGAGTGTTTGAAATAACTGGTGCAACCCCCCCCCCCCCCACCTAATCTCTACCAGATTTAATTTGAGTTTACTGATCAACTTCTATATACTTTTTTATGCTCAGTACAGTTACATTGTTAAGGCCTTGCTCAAGGGGATAAAACATACAAGCTCTCGATTTCAAGATTGTTTCTATTTTTTGTTTATCTGTCTGCCACACTTGTATCTGAATATAGGACATTGACTTTCTAATTCATCCACATCAACATGAAATGGCCCACATACCTAATTAGACTAGTGTAATGCAAAAATTTACTACAATAAAAAGTTTGTGCTGTGCTGGCTGCACCACTGCAGAGGTGCATATGATATATGGGTTGGTATGATATATTTTCAATGGTATAGCCAGAACACTGAAAAAGTTACGCACATCAAAGGGAGACTACTGGTTCAAGCAGTGATTCTTTTCAATTGTTTCCTTTTCAAAATGGGAACGAATTCTTTCCTTTAAGAGCAGTTCCTTATGCTATGGAAAATCATTTTTACCACATAAGGTGACCTCCCTTGAATGTTACTATTTTGCTAGTTTGATTGGGCATGTGCATGATTGCGTAATGGGAGCTACGCCGATGTATCTTTGGCAGTTTTTTTAATGGAGAGTCAGTGTCCTGTGACCTGAGAATTTTGGGGAAGATGGATCTGAATGAACCTCTGCATCCAACTAAGATCTATAGGTCCTGATAGCATTCTTTTTATTCATAAAATTTTGATTATTGTCTTATCCATCCGCTTAAACATATGTATTTGGTGCTTAAAGGGTTCTTTTGAGTACCCACAACATATGTTTTAGTTGAGAAATGTAACAAATAATTTTGAATTACTCACTCTTATCTGGAGGCCTGAGGATCACTACAGAGAAATGTTTTACCAAGTTGTGGCACTGTGGTCCATACATACTATTGCATTACTATGGTGTGTGTGCTTGAAAGAAGGGAAGAGGAAGTCAGGTAATATGTCCCAGTTTAAAGAATTTTTGTCTTTTTTAAATGTAATTCCAGCAAATGGCATTAATGTTGCTTGAATGGTGATTTATCCACTGACCCTATTAAATCAGAGGACAATGCATTTTCGAATCTAGTTGCCATAGCCACTTTACAACATTAGTGTGAAGAGTCCAGCCCGGAGCCCAGTCGCTCGTGGTAAAGTGTTGGACTTGGCTCGATAGAATGGTTGCTAGTCACTGGAAGCACCATATTGTGTCCTTAAGCATGACACTTTATCCTCTGCTTAGTACTTGTTGAACCCAAGAAGACAGGAAAGTGTCTTGACATAACTGAAAAATTGTTGACTGTGACATAGAGCATAAAAACAAACTAGCAATACTGAAAAGCGACAATGTATGATGAAACAAGTATAAACTCTGCTTGCTATCAGTAGAGTTGTTAGAACAAGCAGTATCCAAAAGCACAGGTTTAGAAAAACAAAAATATTCAGCGTAAAATTGTAAATATTTTCTTACCCATCAATTCTAACATATGTTTTGGGTGCTCAAAAGAACTGTCTCATTGAGACGGTTCTTTTGAGTACCCACAACATATGTTTTGGTTGAGAAATAAGAAATTTAAATTTTCGTTACACACTCTTAACTAAAGTCCTGCAAAAGTATTTTATGTTTTACCTCAGGTAAACCAGGATTTCTTAACCGTTTTACCCAACCAAGTAGGGTAAATAACTCTTATTGGCTGGGTCTTCGGAAGAATAGCTATTTAGCACCCCTCAAGATATCAGTGATATTGTATTTGATCTGATAAATACACCTAATCCTACAACATGCACATAGAGTACATTATGTATTGTTTATACAAATTATTATGAGTCACTGATTTCTCGTCATTCTAAGAAAATAAATCCTTAATTTACAGTATTCCAGTGATGGATGAAAACAAGTTTGACAGGGATTTTCCTAGGCCTGATTTTGGGCCGAATAATTCAAAAATGAGTAAAAACTTCCCAAAATGGTGTATATTATTCCCAATATCTTAGTTCTACATTTTGGTGAAAATTTCACAAAAATCAGAACAAAAATAGCAAAGTTACCATTACATGAAAATTTGCATAAAATGTGAATGAAAACATTCATATTTTAATGCAAATTTTCGTGAGATTTTATGAATGGCAATTAGAGCAACACATGCTAAACACACTGATAATTTCTCAATATATGGTTTTAACCCATTTAAAATGGCAATCCAGTTCTTTTAGACTGCATCAAATTTTCCAAATGCCTTTTTTCCAAATTAAATAGGCCCCTGACCCCAACTTCAGAAATGTAGGAAAATCCCTGGTTTGATCTTGATCATCTGGCTACATTAGAAGCCAGCTGATCTAGATCTACACAAAGAGGATCTAAGAGGAGTGCTCACTTTTTATTGAATTTATTAAAGGAGTTGATGAAAAGAGATAAAATGCGAGGCTTACCGAGCATTTTATCTCTTTTTTGCAACGAATTTAATAAATTCAATAATACAAGAGCATGAATATTAGATTCTGTTTATGACATTAAGATTACTTTGAAATCTTATTTATGGCGTAAAGAAGCCATTATGTACGCAACGTTGTTGTGGACGTCATTTCAGACAAGTAACGTTACCCGAAAACCTGTAAACCACTACATATCTAATGCATGGCGTTATTTCACACCAAGATGCGACGTCATATGATAATGTTTATTATAGAAGAGGGTAACTGCACAACTTTTAAAAAAGTTTTGCGAACAGTGTTTTATTTTAGTTGGTCAAATACCAAACTTCATTATAAAGTCAGTTTCAATTTCATTTGATTTTCTTCTTCATCCTTTTCAATTGTATCATTCACAAGAGGTCACTGATTAAATATATTTTGTTATAGATCCATTCTGTATTTAGTTATGGGGTGGGGGAGGGTGGCTCATGCTCTTTCTAGTGAGTTCTGGGTAGGGTGGTGCTTGTTTTTATGGATATTTTTTGTTCTTTTGGCATGTTTAATTTGTGACACAATATTCTTGTTTAAACTTTAATTTATTATCATTCTTATCTTGTCAGGGGACTTGAGGGCACAGTGTGCTATATCCAATGTAAATAATTGGAGTTTGCATTATCCTAAGTAAATATATATATTCTTGTTCCTTAATAAATTGTAGGTCCAAATAAGCAAACTTTTTAAGTGTAAAACTGTAATTATTTTCTTATCCATCAGTTTAAAAAAGATATGTTTTGGGTGCTCATTTAAAGAACCTTCCCATTGGGACTGTTCTTTCAAGGCACACAACATACATGTATTAATTGAGAATTAATTTTAATTGTGCTCTCTTCTGGCGGTCTGATAAATGTCTGCCCTAATGAGATTATCTTTCAAATGAAGTCTTTTTATTTTATCCTTAGTTGAGGATACAGACTGAATAAAGAGTATTCATGGGTCAGTATTTTAGTCCATATACGAAACCTGTTTCATGTTTATTTGAATTAATAGATTTGAATTTCACTATTTGCGGTTGCATAAAACAAATTTTGCTTTCTCGTAAATAATGGACGTGGCATTGTAGACAAATGGCCAAATAGACAAAATTGCGATTTAAAGCATAACCATAACATGGCGGTCGGAAATACACGCCCACCCCACTTTAAATGATTTTAAGAGTTAAAGTGGGTGTATCTTTTATTAAAATGCGTATTTAAGTGTGCAGTTTTTCTTTTAAGTTTAAAGGAACATTCAGTCTTTCATTTAAATGAAAAACAGCTTCTGTGGGCTTGTGTTTGCTTGACAACTGGGCTTAATTAGTTCTATCATACAAGTGCCCAAATAGGTATTCCATGTATAAAATGTGTCATGGGAGAATTATGAAAAACAAATTCTCAAAACTCACAGCTGAGTCAAGTTCTTAGATATTTTAAGTATATATCGCGGATAAAGCTGATCACCAAATATTGCATTACAATTAAGTGCCGCTTTGGAAACTGTAAACCCTAAAATTTGATGTTCAAGTTGCTTCCAAAAAGTAAATATCCAACTAAAATGCTTTATTTAATTTCTAGCAGATTATACTTTAATTCTTTATGTACAATTTATAATAGGTTTCAAGAGAAAGACTTCGTCTCGATCTTTAAGATAAATTGTTCGAGAACGATTCAGAGCATTTCATGTCAGACAGCATCTTATTTTATTTTATTTTTTTCTTAAGATCGGGATTTTTTTTAAAAATTTGGAAAAAAGTCACCTATTAATTCCATTGGCAATGGGCATGAATTTCGGCCCCTGACAACATTGACTTTTATTTTTTTTGTGGAGATATATAAGAAAATTAACAATCTGAAAGTCCACCTATGACTATGACAGTGGTCTGGTTACCAGATACTCTTTGGGATAAATATCTCTTAATGTACTGAATTTAGTACTTTCATGTTCATCCTTGATTTAGTCAATTCTTCTGCGTTTTTAAGTGATTACTGTTTACTCATACATGACAGAGCAATTATTTAAAGTAAAATTAGAATATGGGATTATAATTTTAAAATTTAAATTAGATATTGGTCTGTCAAATAATTTGCTCTTAAATTATGAATATGTGCTTTAAAATATATTGGAGTACAATGTGAGAAAATCAGACTTTGTTGCTTGCCAAACAACAAAGGCACAGACCAGCCTGCTCATCTGTGCAGTCTGTTCAGTGCCTTTGTTATTTGCTAGTTGGAAATTTACTACCTAAACATGTAACATGCATAATTTCAATATTGTAGCTAGTCTCTGTAGCTAAGTAGGCTGCATTTAGCCTTATCTTGTTGCACACCCCAAAGGCAAGTTTTCGCGTGACAAGGCCCATTTGCCATAACCACACACCTAGATGGCAAAAATTTAGAATATATATATTGCCAATGTGACTGCAATCAGAAACTTAGTCCTAGAAGTATCAGTTCTGTTGCAAAGCTTTAATTGTGAAAAGACCCATTTTATTTGCTTAAAAAGTTGATTATATTAATCTATTAAATGTATGTTACATTTTTAGGAAAACTTCCTAGATTTATACAATATAGCTAAACTTGCTATATTCAAAATTTCAATATTCTATACCTAGTCTCTATAGCCTAGTTGGGCTTTGACCTGGTTGCAAACACCTAAGACAGGTTTTCTCTTGATAAGGCCCAAATGGAAAGTGTTTTAGATACCCCTTCAGTTGATGTTTAATAAACACTTGGGGCATTAATAGATTTTATTGATTGAGTGGATCTAAGCATATAATCCCCGGCAGTTGCTTTCAAATTCAATGATTTTTATTTAAAATTATGTATATTGTATATGCTAATTATAGATTGAAAAGGTCCATATAACTGGGTTTATAAGTATATTTTTGAGAAGTCAATTACAGGGCTGTTAAACTTAGCCTAAATATTTGAACACCTAACAAAAGTTAACCCCTAAGTTCCAAACCATACCTATCCCAATATTTGAAAAACTGCAAATGATAGTTGGCAAAAGGCCTGATCAAACTGTATTAGCAGTCCAGTCGTGGACTAAACTGTTTGCTTGCATCATTCTCGTCAGTCTGAATATCTATAGTAGGTATGGTAAGGCTTAAATGTCTATCATCGGATAGTTTAATTTAAATGTAATTTTCTGACTCTTTTCTTAAACCCCTTGTCCTTTTGGCTGAGCTAATCTGCTGAGCTTAACCCTTTATATGCTGATGGATTTTCCCATACAGATACAACCAATAAGGATGGGATTGTCCATTATATATTTTAAGGGGTCACAGGTCAGCATTTCCTAATTATGATATATTTCGGTCACTGAGGTCATATGCAGGGTCAATCTAGATTTGCAGCTAGTTGAATGATTTCTTTGATTGACATGGATTCATTTAATGAACATAAAACGCTGTACTTAGATAACCAATCATTGCTCATATAATGAGAACTGTTTCTGTACACAGTTGACATTAGATAACCAATCATTTTTTTATATATCGAGAACTGTTTCTGAAAACATTACACACATAGATAACCAATCATCATCATATCTGGACACAGTACACACATAGATAACCAATCATTCTTCATATATTGAGAACTGTTTCTGGACACAGTACACACATAGATAACAAATCATTTTTATATATTTAGAACTGTTTCTAGACATAGTACACACTTAGATAACCAATCATTTTTATATATTGAGAACTGTTTCTAGACATAGTACACACATAGATAACCAATCATTCCTCATATTTTGAGAACTGTTTCTAGACATAGTACACACATAGATAACCAATCATTTTTTATATATCGAGAACTGTTTCTGAAAACATTACACACATAGATAACCAATCATCATCATATCTGGACACAGTACACACATAGATAACCAATCATTTTTATATATTGAGAACTGTTTCTAGACATAGTACACACATAGATAACCAATCATTTTTATATATTGAGAACTGTTTCTAGACATAGTACACACATAGATAACCAATCATTTTTATATATTGAGAACTGTTTCTAGACATAGTACACACATAGATAACCAATCATTCCTCATATGTTTTGAGAACTGTTTCTAGACATAGTACACACATAGATAACCAATCATTACTCATATTTTGAGAACTGTTTCCTATCAATCAACACTGTACACATATAGATACAGTACCTTAATTAGTATGCTTATTTGCATATTTACCCAAGTATATATATTTTTTTTAAAAGCAATTAAAATTGATCCGGTGGGGTAACAAAAAGCAAAAGAAATTCAGTATTCCCAATACAATCAAATAGACATGGGTACTGGAATCTATCACTTTGCCATCCACAGTTCAATTTTATCTCGAGTGTACATAGCCGACTGACTGGTTTTCAGCATTTATTCAAATTATGATCCGAGAGAACCAGTATCAGATATTTGTTTTTGGTACAAATGGCTTCAAAGTCGAAATCTGGGCAAGAAAAAGTCAATTTTGAGCAACATGTTATGTACAGAGCAGCAATAGGACATAAAATGTATCATTTGGTAAGTAAAGTTTTGACATTTACAAAAATATATACCCAATTGAAAAACCAAAATACCCAAATAACTATTTATTAGAAATGTTTAATACCAATTTACATTAGCATATGTACCCAAATGAATGAAAAAGGAGTGGGTAACATACCCAATTGTTCAAAAAATTAAATAAGGTACTGCAGATAACCAATCATTCCTCATATATTGAGAACTGTTTCTGGGCACAGTACACATATAGATAACCAATCATTCCTCATATATTGAGGAATGCTTCTGGACACAGTACCCATATAGATAACACTGAATATGACTTGGCTTAACACGTTAAGGCTACTATAGAGGCCACTTATGTCAATTTGCTGGGTATTTTTTCATGCTTTTAATTGCTGTCACCTAATTGACTTTTTTCGAAATTGACTTTTTTTTTTAATTCATGTAAATCAACAAATAACAAGATTCTGGCCTAATTACATTTATTCAGCTGATAATTTGCCAAATGCAAATGGATTGTTTGCAGAAAAACTAAGATAAACAGTTTATGGAGGAAAGTGTTTGCTTCAAGTATTAAGGTTGAGTTTGGCCCCACTGAATTGTTTGAAAATCTTTCAATCTGATCTGTAAACATTGGACACTTGAAAAATGACTACTAAAATTGTCTGGTAGAAATATATTAAAGTTTGTATTTGCTATGTCTTCGGTTATCGGTACCTAAATGGCCCATATTTGTGTTTGAGTCTGTTTTATATGAACTGCTTTCTGGAAACATTGTTCTAGAATGGCTCAAGAACTGTCCTTGAATATTGCTAACAGAATTTTCATGTTTGAATTATAATGGCTTATTCATATCTGACTATGGTTAATATCTGTCTGAATATTTAGGATTAATGCATGTCAGAATATTTAGGTTTAATACATGTCTTAATATTTAGGGTTACTGCATGTCTGAATATGTAGGGTTACTGCATGTCTTAATATTTAGGCTTACTATGTCTGAATATTTAGGGTTACTGCATGTCTGAACAGTAAGGTTTACTGCATATCTGAATAGTTAGGGTTACTGCATGTCTGAATAATTAGGGTTACTGCATGTCTGAATACTTAGGGTTACTGGCTTACTGCATGTCTGAATATTTAGGGTCAATGCATTTCTGAATATTTAGGATTACTGCATGTCTGAATATGTAGGGTTAATGCATTTCTGAAAATTTAGGGTTACTGCATGTCTGAATATTTAGGGTTACTGCATGTCTGAATATTTAGGGTTACTGTATGTCTGAATATTTAGGGTTAATGCATGTCTGAATATGTAGGGTTAATGCATGTCTGAATAATTAGGGTTACTGCATGTCTGAATATTTAGGGTTACTGCATGTCTGAATATTTAGGGTTACTGTATGTCTGAATATTTAGGGTTAATGCATGTCTGAATATGTAGGGTTAATGCATGTCTGAATATGTAGGGTTAAAGCATGTCTGAATATGTAGAGTTAATGCATGTCTGAAAATTTAGGGTCAGTGCATGTCTGAATATTTATGATTACTGCGTGCCTGAATATGTAGGCTTAATGCATTTCTGAATATTTAGGGTTACTGCATGTCTTAATATTAAGGGTTAATGCATGTCTGAATATTTATGGTTACTGCATGTCTGAATATTTATGTTTATTGTTTGTCTGAATAGTTAGAGTTAATGCAGGTCTGAATAGTAAGGGTTAATGCAGGCCGGAATAGTTAGGGTTAATGCATGTCTGAAATGTTAAGGTTAATGCAGTTGTAATACTATTATGATCTAGGGCTATAGTTGAAGCTCATCAACTGATAAAAATGATGCTTCAACTTTCTCGTTAGATGTAATCTGACTTGTTTGTTTTTTAAGCTTTTGAGAGTGTTTCTAAAATATTTCAATTTGAAGAGTCTTTTGAATTCCCTCTTGAAACCTGATAGGCTAATTTTGTCAGTCTTACTACTTCATTTTGGCAGTGACAGATGCATGGAGTCCAGGTTCTTGCATACATGTATGTCCAGTTCAGCCTTTTGGTCTGGCAGCAGGGGTAACAACCTACGTCACAGCACAGATATTTGAAGCACTACATATGCTGCCATTTTGAAGGAACTGCATTGGTTTTTGGTAATATCATTTAAGGGATATATAATAACAATTTGAGGAACATATCACGCCAGTGCTAAACATTTGTACCTGAATTGACATTCCAATCTCACACAACTAGAACATTCACACCAAATGCTCTGCCACATTTGCATCACACAAAATATCACATTTGGATCATACACTGTATGTTCCTTTTGCATCCAACACAATATCTTTGTATGTCAAATTTGCATCACACACAATGTCATATTCCTACCGCACATATTGTCACATTGCCATCAAACACATTGTCACATTCCCATCACACACAATGTATCATAAGCATCACACACAATATCACATTTGCATCATGCATGATGTCACATTCCCATCACAAACAGTGTTACATTCCCATCACTCACAATGCCACATACACATACAAAATGTTACCTTAACATCACACACAGTCACATTTACATCACACACCGGGCCGCGTAGCGCAGTCGGTAACGTGTCTGGCTACAGATGCGTGTCTGACTGCAAATCCAGGGGTCGCGAGTTCGATCCCGGCCCGGTACCATACTTTCGTGGAGATTGATCATGAAATAATTTCTACGGTCATTCTCCTCCCTTCCGCTGATTTATTCAAGAAGGGTCAGTTACAAGCGAAAGTATGTGCACAAATTACTGGTTAACCGCTTGCTCAAGCCTGCCCAGGAAAAAGTGTGGTTAAGTGAACTGACCGTCCCGCAATGACCATAGCTGTTGACATGGGACGTAAAGCAACAAAAACAAACAAACAAACAATTTACATCACACACAATTTCACATTTACTCACACGTAATGTCACATTTACTCACAATAATATAATACCATATTAGCAGCACACTTAATGTCACATTTACAATATAAATTGTCATATTTACATTACACACAATGTCACATTTCCATCATACACAATGTCACATCTACATCGCACACAATGTCACATTCACATCACTCACAATGTCACATTCACATACATAATGTCACATTTACATTACACTTAATGTCACATTTACATCATACATAATATCATATGTATATTACATTACATACAATGTCACATTTACATCGCACAACACATTATGTCACATTTACATCGCACAATGCAATGTCACATTTACATCACACACAATGTCACATTCATATACATAATGTCAAATTTACATTACACCAAATGTCACATTTACATTATACATAATATCTTTTTTAAATCACACAAAATGTCACATTTACATTATACATAATTTTATATTTACATAACACATAATATCATATTTACATAACACACAATGTCATTTTCACACCACATACAATGTCCCATTCAAATCACACACAATGTCACATTTACATATTTCACACAATGTCACATTCACATCACACACAATGTCACAATCACATCACACACAATGTCATATTTACATCACACATAATGTCACATCTACATCACACACAATGTCACATTTACATCACACACAATGTCATATTTACACCACACACAATGTCACAATCACATCACACATAATGTCACATTTACATCACACATAATGTCACATTTACATCACACACAATGTCATATTTACATCACACACAATGTCACAATCACATCATACATAATGTCATACTTACATCACACATAATGTCACATTTACATCACACACAATGTCACATTTACATCACACACAATGTCACAATCACATCACACACAATGTCACATTTACATCACACACAATGTCACATTTACATCACACACAATGTCACAATCACATCACACACAATGTCACATTTACATCACACACAATGTCACATTTACATCACACACAATGTCACATTTACATCACACACAATGTCACATTAACATCACACACAATGTTACAATCACATCACACACAATGTCACATTCACATCACACACAATGTCACTTTTACATACACACAATGTCACATTTACATCACACACAATGTCACATTTACATCACACATAATGTCACATTTACATCACATACAATGTCACATTTACATCACACACAATGTCACAATCACATCATACATAATGTCACATTAACATCACACACAATGTCACTTTTACATCACACACAATGTCACAATCACATCACACACAATGTCACATTTACATCACACACAATGTCACATTTACATCACACAGAATGTCATATTTACATCACACACAATGTCACAATCACATCACACACAATGTCACATTTACTTCACACACAATGTCACTTTTACATCACACACAATGTCACATTTACATCACATACAATGTCACATTTACATCACACATAATGTCACATTTACATCACACACAATGTCATATTAACATCATACACAATGTCATATTTACATCACATACAATGTCACATTTACATCACACACAATGTTACATTGACGTCACATAATGTCACATTTACATCACACACAATGTCACAATCACATCACACACAATGTCACATTTACTTCACACACAATGTCACTTTTACATCACACACAATGTCACATTTACATCACACACAATGTCATATTTACATCATACACAATGTCACATTTACATCACATACAATGTCACATTTACATCACACACAATGTCACATTTACATCACACACAATGTCACATTTACATCACACACAATGTCACAATCACATCACACACAATGTCACATTTACTTCACACACAATGTCACTTTTACATCACACACAATGTCACATTTACATCACATACAATGTCACATTTACATCACACATAATGTCACATTTACATCACATACAATGTCACATTTACATCACACACAATGTCACATTTACATCACACATAATGTCACATTTACATCACACACAATGTCATATTTACATCATACACAATGTCATATTTACATCACACACAATGTCATATTTACATCACACACAATGTCACATTTACTTGAAAACATAATGTCACAATTACTCACACATTATTTACAGCTTTTTTTTACGGTTGCATGCTAGGTGATTGTGCTTCTCAAGATTTTTCGATTGCGGCTTAATTGAGCCAATTTTAAGTTATCTTTTTTGAAAAAAACTCTTTCACTGAGGGAATACAGTGTGAGTGTCTGAGCATCCATGTTTGGATCCAGATCAGGCCAAACCTGGGAACAAACTTTTTGAAAGGCTATTAGCAGACAAAAAAAATTGCCACTTGCGGGAGGGGGGGGGGGTAAATTGTTTTAATATGTCATTTTTCGCAGTTCAATGCATGATAAGTACTTTTGTAATTAGGTTGATCTGATATGTTACAATTAAATCTTAAAACGCCAATCAGGACTGCAGCAGACGGCAAATATTTCAACATGTTCGCAATTTTAGGAGAATATAAGGCGTGATATTTCATGTGAATCATCTGCTGGCAGATGATTCACATGACATATCAAGTCTTAATTGGTTTCTTAGAAAAGCAGCAAAATTTGAAAATGCCGTCTGCTGCAAATTTTTGGCAGGCACTTTAAGGGTTAACTGCATGTTAGCAGGTTTGATGGTAAATTGATTTCCTTTGTATGCTTGAGATACCTTTGTTGTCCGCTAATTGTACCGCTAAATAAGCAATTACAGCGCACATCTTCCTTCAGTTTTCATCCCGAATATAGATTTTCTGCTGCGTTTTAATTGAGCCACTTACCAAGAGTAACCTGCCTTTGGGGACTGTGACTTGGCTTAACATGTAAAGGCTGCTATAGAGGTGACTTTTGTCATCGGACCCAGCAAACAATTCGCTGGGTATTTTTTCATGCTTTTGTTGTCACTCCTCCTGACTTTTTGGAAAAATCAACTTTTTAAAAAAAGTTCTTTCAGGAACACTGTCAAGGGGGTTGGATCCTGATCAGGACTGACATTCCAAACTGTGAGGAAGAGTGCTCAGAGGTAGAGTGGTTCAGAGGTAGAGTGCTTGACTCGGTATCAAAGGGTTGCAAGTTCGAGCCTTCAGCAGCCACAGGCACTGCCTTAAATTGTGTCCTTGAGCAAGACACTTTATCCTCTGCTTAGTACTGGTTCAACCAAGGAGGACCTGTCCCAACATGACTGAAAAATGGTTGACTGGGATGTAAAGAATCAAACAAACATACCAAACTGTTCGCAAAGGTTTATCAGTAGACAGCAAAAGTACGCACCTCAGCCTATGGGCATGGGAGAATAATCAGAGGCTGGTCATAGAATATGTGCCAGCTTTATGCCATATGATGATCTGCCTATGCTTCCTTGCATAGCTTATAATACTTGCCAGATATATAGTTTCAAAATTCTAGTCCTCTCTGTAGCTGAGAAGGCTGGTCTAACTAAGCGCCTTACCTGGTCTTAAAGTTTAAACGAAAAAAAACTTATCTTGTGACATGGCCCAATTAAAGATTTACAGATTGCCGCTGATCATGAGATTCTCAGGGAGACAGTGCAATCTATGTAAACGTAATATACATGGACCTCTAAATCTTTGATGACCCATAGATCTAGATAATAGGGGTTCTTAGATGGCTAACTTTCTTATTTCTCAAAGAAAATATATGTTGTGGGTACTCATTAGAAGGGTCTCATCAAGACACTTCTGATTAACCCTGTATCAACTGTTACAGAGGAGAATTTAAATGAGGAAAATATTGTTATTTTTTTGATGAAACAATTTCTTATCTAAGTGTTTCTAAAATTTCAAGCAACGGTGACAAGTATAATCAGACTGTCTTAAGTGCCAATCCAGATCAGACTGCTACTGAAGGAGCCGTCTAATCAGGGTCTGCACTGTTTGCTAATCTGACAAGCAATTTTCTTAAATCATCGACTATGTTACCAATATTTTAGAAAACGATATAAGAAAAGCGTTCAAAATTTTAGAAATTTTACTGTGAATAAATTTAACTAATTACATGTTACCAGTGCCTGAACTTTTCCAAATTATGGTAAATGAAAAATAAACAGGAGAGTTTTGTGCTTGTATTTTTATAATGATTTAATAAAATTGAAAAATGGAAAGTAAGACGATAATGATTTGATCTAATCATAATATGCAGGATTGGTGGGCAAGTAAAAAGGGCATAATTATGGAAAACAGATTTGTCAGTTTTTCACGTGGAACCTACAATGCATTTCTTTGAACCTGTAAAAGCTTATAAACACGCAGTATTGCATAGTTGAGAATGTTACATATCTCATCCGAACTCTGACTATAAGAAAAATGTTCATTTAAAGGGACATTAATGCCGTGCTATTTGGATATTCTAACATGACTGTAATCCCTCCAACTAAATGAAACGGAACATCCTAATTTGAGCCGCAACATCAGATTTCTAACAATACAGCATTTTGACAAGTGTAGACTCTAGACGAGCCTGTGCAGCCCCCTGTTAAGCATAGAAACTCCAAACAATGTTCGGTCAGTGGCTTAATATTCTCAGAATATTCAAGCGACTAGCAAAGGCTCTGATCAGACTGCCCCGTATGCGCAGGCTGGTCTGAGCCTTCACACATACATTGTACCACATTGTTGGGAATCTCATGTCGCAGCTCATATATTGTTTCAGTATTATTCCTATCAGAATCGAAGATTCTACTGTGTAAAAAAAGGTTTAAAACTAATATGTGAAAGAGTGCGATTTGCAAAATTGGATTTTTTTTTTGCTGCTGGGAGATTCAAAAGAGTAGTGAGGTTTTCTAAACTAAAGTTGCTGTCAATTTTGATTAAAATGGCTGCTTTTTATGAAATTTTGGAAATGAGGCATTATGGAAAACACTCCATCCTTCAGAGACTGATGCAGGTTGCCAGGTGGGACTTGAATGGGCTTCTTGGTAAGTAGTAAGAGCAGTAGTATTATATGGGCCTCGACGAGAGAAAACCTGTCTTCTGGGGTTTGCGAACAACACAGGCGCAGACCAGCATGCGCATCCGCGCAGTCTGATCAGCACCTTTGTTATTCGCTTTTTAAAAAGTATCATATGTAAACTTGCTACAGGTGAAATTTTAATTTTCTAGCTGGTCTCTGTAGCTGAGGAGACTTGTTTGAAACTCGCTTTGTTGGAAACCCAGAAGCCAGGTTTTTTCGGGATGAGGCCCATATGAGAGCCATGTTGGGAGGAAACCAATGTTCTACTGGCTTAAATGCACAACTGCCAACCCCATCCCCACCTATGAGGATGGCCGAGTGTAAGCAGGGTAATCCCCACAGTCCCCAGCTCCAGCTAGTACTATTGCATATATGCAAAAAATATATTTTGTAAAGAGCAGGGCAATGACTGTTGAATGGTGGCAGTGCAAGGCTTATAGAAGGGCTGTAAATTATGAAAATGCTCCCCGTATGTGGGGTGGGGGTGGGCAGTGGATACAAATGACAAATGCATTAAGCTGATAATAATCATCAGAAATATTCAAAAATTGTCTCTCGTTGGATTATTTGACTGTAGCACGTACCACAATCAAAACTGCCTCCACCAATTCTGTTGAATCAGACCTTGGATGTACATGGAGGATCTACTTTGATAACATGACGCTGATGTTACATAACTAGAGGCATTCGTCACAGAAACCATGCCAGCACAATAACAAGTGTGATTGCAGCAAAAAAAAATCAGTTAAATCTTAAACCTTTGTATACTAATGGATTCTTCCTTCTGGTTTGATACATTAAACTTTGGATAGTCCATTGTACATATCTAGGAGTGTCAGGTTAAAATTTTCAAAAAAATATTGTATTCTTTTGTCTGAAGATCATTTTTACCTTTACGAACAGTGTAGACCTGATGGATTGCAGCATTACACAGTAACTCTGAAATAGTGTAATCACGTTTCAATTAAACTGTCATGGCAAAGTTCCACTTCCGCAACTCCATTCTGAAGGTAATGTCTTTACGAAGTTGGCAATTCTGCTGTTGAGGGGAATGTCTTCGTGAAGTTCCGCTTCTACAGCTCTTCTCTAAAGGTAATGTCATGTTCTGCTTCCGCAACTCCGCTCAGAAGGGAATGTCTTACTAAGTTCCGCTTCTACAATCACAATGTTTATGGGAGTCTCTTCATGAAGTTGGCAACTGCACTCAGGGGGTAATGTCATGGAGAAGTACCGCTTCCACAACTCAGCTCAGAAGGAAATGTCTTCACAAAGTTTCGTGTTTCCGCTATCGAGGGGAATGTCTTCATGAAATTCCGCTTCCGCAACTCCGTTCAGAAGGAAATGTCTTCACAAAGTTTTGTGTTTCCCCTATCGAGGGGAATGTCTTCATGAAGTACCGCTTCTACAACTCCAATCAGAAGGAAATGTCTTCACAAAGTTTCGTGTTTCCGCTATTGAGGGGAATGTCTTCATGAAATTCCGCTTCCGCAACTCAGCTCTTGGTGTAATGCCTTGTCGAAGTTCTGCTTCCGCAACTGTCTTCACAAAGTTCTGCAATTCCACTAGTACTGTTGAGGGAAACTTTGATTGGCTGTAAAATAGGCAAAAATAAAATCACTGGCTTCTGCAACTCCACTCTGGGGGTAATGTAATGGCGAAGTTCCGCTTCTGCAACTCCGCTCAGAAAGGAATGTCTTCAAGAAGTTCCAAAATTCCTCTGTTATGGGGAATGTCTTCACAAAGTTTCATTTCTGCAACTCCGCTCAGATGAGATTGTCTCACGATGTTCTGCTTTCGCAACTCCGCTTTGAGGGAAATATCCACAGTTCCGTCCGCTCTGAGGGAGGGAATGTCTTCATGAAGTTCCGCTTCTGAAATTCCGCCTTTGGATAATGTCTTCACAAATTTCCGCTTCCGCAATTCCCCTCTGGGTGGTATGTCATAGCTTCCGCAATTCCGCCTTAGGGGGAATGAACCAATTTTAAAACATTTTCGTTCTCTCTTACATAAGGGCAAGCCCAATTTTCACTTTAATTAGTCTGATGAATGTTATTAAAAGTTAAAGTTTTATTTTTCAACATTCATGATGTGTTGCGCTGGGTTGAAAAACTAAATTTCAATTTTTATATTTATATTTACAATTTATATTTCAGGCAGTTGCAAATCTCTTAATAGGCAAATGAAGACAGTTGCTCAAAGTTCATCTAGGGTGTAAATATATAGAGAATCTTTACATGAGAGTTCATGTTTTATTGAATTTTTTAAACCAGTTGAGAAAAGAGATAAAATGCGAGGCTTGGCGAGCATTTTATCTCTACTTCGCAATGAGTTTAAATAAATTCAATAAAGCAAGAGCATGAATGTTAGATTCAATTTATCATTTGATATTAAGATTACTTTGAATCTCATTTCTGCCTTAAAAACGTTATATTTGTCTTTATGTACGCAACATTGTTATGGACGTCATAACGTTTCCCGAAAATCTGTAAACCACTAGTGGTTTATCGATTTTTTTGCATAGCGTTATATCACTAAGTCTCCCACAAGCGACGTCATATGATAAAAAGAGATAAATATTCATACAAATAATTAGTACTAATAAATGTAATTTATTAAGATGAATATGGTACATATAATTAAGAAAGTATATGATTCATTGAAAAAATCAGGACTCTCGATCAGTCTTGCAGAGTACTTATGTTTTATTTCGGTTGATTAGTTACAGTAACTCTGAAATAGTGTAATCATGTTCCAATTAAACTGACGTTTCAATACAAAACTTCATTACAAAGAAAGAAATAGAAAGTTGGGTTGCCCTTCTAGAACAATTTTGCCTATTAAATTTTATATTCCGACCTTTTCTTAAATTTCATTGTATCTACTTTAGGTCTAATGCATTGAATCATATTTGATTTCACTGCCAAGTTGATTATACTGTTTATTTTTGCTTAGACAGTCCCCTTAGCATTCATGGGGTACCGTAACTACCTTAGTACCGGGGAGTTGATCCAGCTCCTGATCAGGCTGCTCCTGTGCTAATAATTTGATTGGCTGATTCATGCAGATCTTGCTGCCATTGAATTAATGAAGCATTACATGAAAGTTCTGCTAATTCACAAATATTCTTTCATTTTTTAATAAAAATTATATTTATATATCAAAGAAATCAGCAATGCATGCATATAGCTGAAGCTACTCATAATTTAATGGCAATGATTTAAAAAGAATTCTAATTTCTCTTCCCTATAAATATGCTGTTGGAACTTCAAATAACCATTTCTCTGAAACAGTTCTTTTGCGTTCCCTCGATCAACATTAACCGTTTTAGTGACAAATAAGAAAAGAAACTCAGAAGTACACTCTCTTATCTGTAGCCATGGAAGGGTATTTAAAAACGGACAACTATTTGGAGTTATTTGGTATTTGAATAGTTATTGAAGATCATTCTACCTGTCGTCGGGTCTATTGTGAATTAGTGAACAGTATTTACCTTTGAGTTGCACACCTATACTTATAGGACGACTGTTACCGCATTTTATTGTGATCGAAATGTTTGAAAGTTTGATTAGATTTATAGAAAATTGATAAAATATTGGGTCGGACAGTAATGTCAATTTGAGTAGAAATTTGTAATTTTGGATATTCTTTAATAAACTGCTATAAACTGTCGTAATTGTTTGTATGCGTTAGCGGTTTATAAGGGCGTATAAGCAAGCAGATCAGTATTTACTGCTAGAGAGTATTCACCGGATATCAATATTTCAACACATATCAACGGAAAGCCTTGCCCTTGGATACGGACTTTCTGTTCAATGAACGTTGATTACCTGTCTAAATTAATATTGAGTTCTGTACATTTTTTCGTTTAATGGGATTTTAATTCTTTTGGATATTTAGGAAATTATATATATCAGTATGTCTGGGGCTGGAGATGCATTACGTTGGCACAGTATGTATACTTTTTAATTTTATTTTTATGTAGTTTTATTGGAAGATATATGTCAGATAGTACCTTGATCCTATCTATTGTTCTATTATTGTAGGATTTCGTTAATCTTTCAATGGATTTATTTTAGGAAGAAGTGGATTAATACAAATAGCAGAATATGTTTTGCACAAGTTGTATATATATTTGAGTATATCAATTTTGTTTTATATATAAAATATAATTTCTTAAATATGTTGTTACCTTTGGTATTTTGAGATAGTTTACATTTGGGTAGTGACATCTTCACATGAATGAACATATTACCATATCCTTCGCTTAACTGCTGGGGAGTTTTTCGTGAATTTTTATCGTCTGCTGATTTTTGCATATCGGTGTGTGACACGGTTTGGTTCCAGATCAGGCCCAACATTCTTATTCAATGCTCTGGGTTCAAACTGTTTGCAAATGTTATCTGCTTTACACCCCAGTCAACAATTTATTAGTCATGTCGAGACATTTTCTGTCTTCCTGGGTTGAACCAGTACTAAGCAAAGCATTGGAGTAGCACCCATTACGCAGGTTACTCATGTACGTAATAATAATAGTAACATTCAAGGGAGGTCACCTTATGTGGTAAAAGTGATTTCCCATACCATAAGGAACTGCTCTTAAAGGGAAGAATTCGCTCCCTCTGGAAGCAAATTTTTCCTTTAAGAGAAGTTCCCATTTTGAAAAGGGACGCAATTGAAGAGAAACGCTGCTTGATCCAGAAGTCTCCCTTTGATGTGAAACTTTTTCGGTGTTCTGGCTACGCCACTGGAATCTCCCATTGACTCTGTTATAGTAAATTTTGGATGGTTCAATATGAAATTTGAGGGGTCAGTCAGGGTAGATTTTTAAAATTACGTTTTGGTATATTGATACTGGTCTCATCTATATAAGAAGACCTGATAGACTTGAAGATAGCTTATTAAACTACATAATCTGATAGTGGTAGATTTTGAAATCAACGCAGTCCAATGACGCCTTTGAAATACAACATATTTGAAAATATTCTGGAAAATGGGAGCAAATGCTCCATTTTCAATATTTCAAAAAGTCTTCAAAACTTTACTTAAATTTTTCTTGAATTTTTCAAAGTTGTCTAAAAATAGAAAATGATGTCATGATCTAAAAAATAGCATATGGAGTAAAGGGTTAAGACACTATATCTGTTAAAAATACACATTTTACATTTCAAGACACATTACAACAAACAGTGTTGTCTTGTCATCATAGCTGACTCCCTAGAGGAATGTGTCAGGAGGCTCTTGATATGGAAAGAAGCCATGGAGAAGAAGGGATTGAGGGTAAATGCAGGAAAGACAAAGGTCATGATCTGTGGTGTCAGGCCTGGACCGCTTGCAGAGTTCAGGCGAATGATACATGCGCTCATCTGTTGTACAGGAGTAAGCAACAACAGCATCTACTGCAATGGCTGCAAACTTTGGGTGCATAAGAAATGCTGCGGGCTATAACGGCTGACTAAATCCTGATTATAGGTGTGCACGGTGCATGGGAAATGCCCACCCTATTGACGGCAGATTGAAGTCCAGGTAGTACCTGATAAGCTGGAGGTGGTAGCTTCCTTCTGCTACCTGGGTGACATGCGGCCAAGCGAACTACTGGCAAAGCTTCTGTTTGAAGACCTCAACCTCATTTTGAGAGAGAGAAGGCTTCGCTGGTTTGGGCATGTGGAGCCTTCTAGTGTTGCAATTGGAGCAGCATGTGATATACATATTGAAGGGGGGGGGGGGGGGGGGGGGGGGGCGGGGGGGGGGGGGGAGGCAAGGAGGCCCAAGCTGACATGGAAGAAACTGACAGAGAAAGACTGCCGTGAGTAGAAGCTCACGACAGTTGACCCTCAAGAAAGCAGGTGTGAGATTCTGCTATGCGTGCAGCTAGCCAGTTACCTGAAAAGGGGCCCACTGATGTGGATGATGCCCCTGCACCTGCATGTTAATCAAAAATCCGATTATGATTATGATGATTTGATATCAGTAATATTTGATCATTAGTAAGGGTATAAGAACTTGCCATTTTAACAAAAATGATTAAGTATCTTTTCCCTTTCGACAATTAGTCAAGAACTTATATGAGTGTGTTGACCAGCTAAAGTATGCTCATTTTGATGGAGCAGTATAAAAAGTCAAGAGAAGACATTTTTTGACATTTGGTCCAGATAGAACAAAACCTCTCTGAAAGTTGCTTTTCTCTCAATTTCTATCTCAATTTCCCAACTGCAAATTTTCAACATGTCTGATTTTCACTGCTTCCTTTCCAAGCACTACCAAAAAAGCTAGTGAGTTTGATCAGGAAATGCCACAATCACACACTGCAGACCAACCCACAGCACTGTGAGGAAGAACCAAGAACACTAACAGTCACAAGACATCAGTAAAGCAGCTAGCTAAGATGATTGCAAAACTAGGACACAAAGTACTAAATAAGAAAACAAGGAACAAACACAGAACCCCCACAAAAATGTGAGCAACAATAAACAAAACTTTGCAGGGTGAAAACTTAGTGTGAAAAATTGAAAAAGAAGTATATATTTAAGCTTATTAGGTTCATATTATATTGTTGATGTATAGTAAATAATCAACATGGGATTAAAAGGGGCTTGTTACAAGAAAACCTATAGCTGTCTTTGGGGATTACAACCTGGTAAGAGACAAACCAGGTTGCTAAGTTACAGAGACTAGCTAGAATATTGAAATTTTTCAAGAAGCAAGTTCAGTAAAAACATTATACTGTCCAGAGATTAAATAACAAAGATGCTGAGCAGACTATACAGATGCACAGCCTGGCCTGTTCGTTCATTGTTTGAATGCAACAAAATCAGGTTTTCTTGTGACACAGTCCACTATAATTATGGTGCTTAATTATTCAAGAAGTTGACTATTTAGAATTGGGGTGTTTGTATAAGGTATAAAGAGGTAGCTAAGATATTATTGCTTATGTTTGAAGCACTACTGTATTTGTATATGTAGTGATTTAACCTATCTCAGACCAATAGACTCTTCCATGTAGTTGATATGATCCATTATACATTTTCAGGGGCACAGGTTTGAATTTCATAATTTTGACCTGTCAATCTGTCTTATCATGTCATCTGCTGATAATGCTTATTGTAGCTGTCCAACAGCAATGTGAATATGCCGGTATCTTGCTTCTTTTTCAATTTTTCACACTTAGTTTTCACCCTGCGAAGTTTTGTTTATTGTTGCTCTCATTTTTGTGGGGGTTCTGTGTTTGTTACAGCATATGTATCCTCTTTTGATTTCAGAATAATTGGGGCACATTTTTGATGGCTTTATAGGGACCACATTTTTTCATATAATTCATCAGGGTTCAAAGCGTGTGAGTTGAGTATAATGGTCAATGCATATTAAATTAAAGGTCTTGAATTATAAGGATTTGTTGACCACATTGGATCATGGTTTTGAATAATTTAGTCATGGGTGAAAGTTTTCTGGATTATTCCTACCTGAAAATTCTGAATTACATATATATAGGCTGACTCTAAATTTTCTTTTCACATTCCCCAATAGAAAAAATGACAGCCATAATTATTTAAATTTGAAATTGGTTATTTTTTTGCGTACTCAAAGTTCTAAGTTTAGATTTCTTAATTTCATGATTTGGAATTTTCAGCTTTCACCAATGTTTGATTAATGAATTGAACATATCCGATTATTTCGTTATTTTATTATAGATTTTGGCAGCGGAATAATCATGGAAAATTGGTTATCAAAAGTTCTTGAAATTTGAAATAAGGTCCATAGCAGAAACACAGATAAGTGATGTATTTTGATTGCTGTTTTATTTATTCAAACAAGAATAATATGTTGTGGATACTCATTGGAAGCATCTCATGATGCTTCCATTGAGTATCCACAACAAATGTTTAGATATATTATTATAAGTAAAATATCATCATTTACATGTAAAGGAGGAAAAATAATCTAGGACTTATCAAGTGTCATAATCAGTTCTTGATCATTGTAGTGTTTGCTGCGACAGTTCAAGATGTCTCATTGTACATACAATTTTCATTGATTGGGCGATATTATTCTGTAACGAGAGAATGTTAAACACTTAAAAAAATACAAATACTCGCAATTATATTTCATATTTTCTGAATGGATAATGTTTCCTAAAATATTATCGCTGAAAAGGACACAAATTGAACAAACAATTAGAACTAAAGATAAAACACTTTTGGCTATATTCTTTTTTGTTTGAATAGATGCTTTGTGTCCCAATCAACATTTTTTCAGTCATGTCAGGACATTTTCCTAAGTTGAACAACTACTATATAAGCAGTAAGAATAATGTGTCTTGCTAAAGGATACATAACAGTGCCTACGGTGAGTCTGAAACCAGGAAGCTGTTGATCTCAAGTAGAGCATACTACCACTGAATCTGGATTGCATTCATATCCACTCATCCTAAATTGACTATGTGATTCTTAATTCCAGAGGTAACAACCTAGGTCACAACACAGATATCAGTCACGCCATATTGAAGGAACTGTGCTTGTTTTAATTATCATTTAAGGGATTAGAATTTGAAGAAAAAAAGAAATCCTGATTGACCGTTACATGAAGTTCTTCTTAATTCTCTGCAAGCTATTATGGATCATTTCTAATTGTTCGACTCAACAGTTGTATCTGCTTTATCAGTGCACTTGAGATGTCAAATTGAAGATGATGTGCATGTTATTATAAATTCTTTATCAGTGCACTTGAGGTGACAAATCGTTTGACAATATTGATCTGAGAGCCTTTGATCTGTCTTCATTTCTCACCTGTAATATCTACGTACCATAAAATGGGCTTCGTTATGAGAAAATTACCTGTCTTTGAGGTGAGAGTCAAAGCAGCCTACTCATAAAATAATTGAGCTGTGACATAAGATTTCCAACAATGTGGTATGTGCGACCAGCAAAGGCTCAGACCAGCCTGCGCATACGCGCAGCCTGATCAGAGCCTTTGCTAGAAGTGAATATTCTATGAGTGTTATTTGCTACTGACTGAACATCATTTGGAGTATGGCATGGGCAAAAAACTATAGTTCAGTTCAGTGTTCTAAGCTTAAAAAAGAAGCTGCACAGGTTCAGATAAGCAGACTTTTTCCATATTATTTAGAGGTCGCAACAGCTGTCGTTGTGCCGCATGGAGTTGGTAAAACTTCTCCCTGTTCATCGATATAGTGCTGATTATTTTTCATATTCTGGTCTTTCAGAAATATTGGGTTCTGACGGAAAGTAGAGTAACCGCTTAAGCCGGTGCTAGGGGGCGTGAGAATTGTTGAACTTTCCATTAGTTCTCATGAACAGACTCAATAAAACTGAGTCTGCTATTTTCTTATATTTTAGGTTCTCTCTATTTCTGAAGGATCCATTTTTCCAGAGTATTTTTGCATTCAGTTGTGAGTAGTTCTTATCCATCAATTCAAACATGTGTTTTGGGTGGTCTAAAGAACCATCTCACTGAGATTGTTCTTTGAGCACCCACAACATAATTTTTTTGCTGAGAAATTAAAAGAATTGATTTTTACTCTTAATCTGGAAGCCTGAGACATTCTGTCACCAAATGCTCCCCAGTACTTGATGTACCATTCACAAATATCTCTAAAGTAATTGCATAATTATATTCTTTACTGTTTAACTTATTGACATGAGAAAGTTTGGTTGTATTTTTCTGTTGTCAGGTGTGGGAGGGCCCTCATACTTTCTCCAATCATAAGTTAATTGCATAATCATATTTCTAGTAGAATTTAAATGGCTTTTCATAATGCTCTTTATTTTTTCACTTTTGAGTACAATTGTATCAAATATTGTTATTAATATTTGAGATTATTAAAATTTAAGGGTGCAGGAACCATAATATTACTCAATTACAAATAGATTAACCATGTACACATGAGAGAAAAAGGTCCAGCCCAACTAAAGAGGATGTTTTCAATTTTTATTTTTCTGCAAATTTAAAGCTTAAGTTTTCATATAGATGCAGACGTCCAAGTTATGAAATGGATGATGTCGTATTTTAAAAATACCAGTATTGTAGCATGTTAAGGGTTATATACTTCTATGATAATTTTGTCATTGTTATGAAATTATGCCATAATTCGACATACAATTTTTATCAGTAAATCGTTACTGTCAATAAAACCTTTGAGGAATGAAAGTACAAATTGTTAATGCAGAGCCGTGCCATTGTACTGACTAGTTTCGTTAATCGCCCAAAGTCGTGTAAATAAAGACTTAAAGGGGTTGATCCCTGCATTGAATGGAGATTATGGCCGATATGAAATAATACGAAAATTATCAAAGCTTTGCGATAATATTACCTAATACAGTTCTTACAGGGACTACTTTTAAGTGCCTTTTAAATTCTGATAGATTTGTGGTAGAGTGCCTCTTTTTTTCCTAGAAAATTGGGTTTTGTTCCTTTCCATCATTATGCCCCCACCATGATAATGGCTCTGGCATTAAGTGTTACTCCTGTCCGTCCGTCCGTACGTACGTAATTACGTATGTCTGTCCTGACAACGTCCGCTCTCTAACTCAAATATTTTTTATCAGAATTTTATGAAACTTGGTCACATTGTTTAGTACTATGATGTCTTCTTCATGTTTGATAATGGTCCATATCGCACCAGGTTTTTAAGAGTTATGACCCTTTGTTTATGAAAATTCATCGTTCGAGACGACGTCGGCTCTCTAACTCAAATATCTTTTGCCAGAATTTTATGAAACTTGGTCACATTGTTTAGTACCATAATGTCTTCTTCAAGTTCAATAATGGTCCAAATCGCACCAGGCTTTCAGTAGTTATGGCCCTTTGTTTATGAAAATTCACCGTTTTAAACGATGTCCGCTCTCTAACTCGCACATTTTTATCAGAATTTTATGAAACTTGGTCACATTGTTTAGTACCATGATGTCTTAATCAAGTTCGATAATGGTCAATATCGCACCAGGCTTTCAAGAGTTATGGCCCTTTGTTTATGAAAATTCACCGTTTTAAACGATGTCGGCTCTTTAATAACTCGAACATTTTTGACCAGAATTTTATGAAACTTTGTCACATTGTTTAGTACCATGATGTTTTCTTCAAGTTTGATAATGGTCCATATGGCACCATGCTTTAAGGAGTTATTGCCCTTTGTTAATGACAATTCCCTTTTTATGCGAATTTGGCAATAGCGGGGGCATCCGTGTCCCATGGACACATTTCTAGTTTTCCAATATGGCATCTGGACATATGAGATTTGTTAAGGTTTGGTGGCTCTGTGGACAAATATTTCAGTCTTGTTTCCTATCTTAATAGATTACAAGCTGGTATTATTGAGTTTATAAAACGAGGTGATAAAAAGAGATAGAATGTGATGCTTGCCAAGCATTTTATCACATTTTTGCAACAAGATTATGGAAACCTGTCAAAGGTACTTTGGCAAACAGCGAAGATTCAGATGAAAAATACCGCATAATATGCGCAAATTCATCAGTGTTTGCACTGTATAGTTGCTAATTAAGACAGAAGGAATCTTCAGTAGTAGAAATATGATTTTGTTTGTTTGTTTGTTTTCTTGCTTTACGTCCCAAGTCAACAACTATGGTCATGGCGGAACGGTCAGTTCACCTAACCACACTTTTTCTTGGGCAGGCTTGAACAAGCGGTTAACCAGTAATTCGTGCACATACAGTACTTTCACTTGAAACTGACAACGAATCAGCGGAAGGCAGGAGAATGACCGTAGAAATTATTTCATGATCAATCTCCACGAAAATATGGGACCGGGCCGGGATCAAACTCACAACCCCTGGATTTGCAGTCAGACACGCATCTGTAACCAGACAGGAAACCAACTGCGCTACGCAGCCCGGCATAGAAATATGATATTCAGAAATTAGAACCTGTAACCCCTCAGTACATACAATGGACCATCCAAAATTGGTATTGAATCAGAGACAATAGGCAATTCCATCAGTTAAGAAGAGGTTAATTTAAAGTTCAAACTTTTTTCTCCGCAGTTTCCATTGACTGGCAGAACTAGTGATTGATCCACATCGCCGGAAAGCCTGTTTATTCCATATACGATAATCAAAGTCGCAGATCAGCCTGTTCATCCAGGCAGTCGGTTCAGTGTCAATTTACTTATTAACGCATCAATAATAAAGTAGATTTACTCTGCTATATCCAAAATTGTAACATTCATATATGTCTCTGTAGCTGAACTGGCTGTTTTGAGTCTTACCTTGTCAGAAACCTGGCCCTGAGGTTATAAAACTTGAGTACAGTCTCAAACTCGAAATAAAACACAATGATTGGCTGCTTGCGGACATGTGTCTGCAAGCTGCCAATCATTGTGTTTTATTTTGAGCTTGAGAATGAACTCAAGTTTTATAACCTTAGTCAGGGCCTGGCAGACAGGTTTTCTCCTGATTTGACGCATGCAAGTCATTGAGGGTGAAATTAGCAAAAACATGTGATGAATTATAGATGTTTGTATGTTTATTCCCGCTGCTTAGTGCCATCAAGTTTAGTTTCGGAAAGTTCCATAGCTTTAGGTACTTGTCAATACTGTCATTAATTTGCAATGAAACATTTGTAAGCACTCATTGAAAGCATCTCAAGGAGATGCTTTCAATGAGTACTCACAAATGTTTGCACAAAGATATGAATGAAATCGCTGTGTGAAAATTCCTCTTTTTAAGTGTTATGGCAACAAAAGTTGTAAATAAGTTATCAGGAAAGTTGTCAATTTCTTAGCCCTAGATAAATGGGGTATCAATCGATGTTGATAGTTTTCTCATTTCTCAAGGAAAACATATGTTGTGGGTACTCAATGGAAGCATCTCATTGAGACGATTCCAGTGAACTCCACAAAAACAATTTTTATAGAGAAATAAGAAAAATTTTAACATTTTTCAGTCGAAAAAGTTTCTTATCAAAGGTTGTACATAATTCTGATAAATTGTCATGAAATAGACATAAATGATTATTAAAACATAATGTTGGGAGAGGATGTGTAAAACTGTGTGTGTGACTGTTGTACTTCTCAAATATTGATATTAGTTTGTAAATGAGAAACTTTGTAAAGATGGCTTCAACATTGAAACGACGGTACGATTTGCGCGTGGAATTTATGCCTGGAAAACCTCAGAAGATTCATTTGTACCATCTCAAAAGCTGGCTTGAAAAAATTAAAGGTAGCTTTTAATTTTTTTATTTTGCGAGAAATTTTCTGTTTATTTTCCAATATTGCTTTAGTAATGGTGTTCTTTCATCAACGATTAATAAACAAAAAGATTTTTATGCTCCCAGGATGAAAGTTCAAGGGGCATATTATTTTTGATCTAAATTGATCAAATGATTTTCAGGAGAATGTTTCACTGTTTGTGTAGACCAATCTTTCCAAATAAAAAGGGTAAATAAGTTTAAATTATGTTCTTGCTGTGACCTGAATGCCAAAAGTTAAGTTTCTTTTCAAAGTACACCAATCCAGACGAATGATTTATGATTGATAGTTTAAAAAACGCTCTAAATTGCATATGAAAACATTTTTTGAGCTCTTTTTCAATAGCTTCAAAAAATTTAACAAAACTGGAGTACATTTTATAATTGATAATCACCCATATCATATATTCTGAATGAACTGTGATTTATTTTACCCAAATACCATATTTGCTTTAACTCTTTCCTTAATTTTTTTGCTAGTATGTGGCAGCTTTTATCATTTGCTGATTACCTTTGCAAACAGTTTGGACCCAGAACAGGAATATCGTTGGTCCTTATCTGGATCCAAAACTTCTGACACTATGATAGTGTTCCTGAAAGATTTTTTTTAAAAAGTTACATTTGATAAAAGATATGATCAAGCATGAAAAACCGCCCACTATGCAAGGAGTTAAACTCTTGACATAATGATAACAGTTTCTGCAGAGGGCAACATTACAGCGCATAGTTTTGGCTACTCAAATTGCAGTAGACAAAGGACAGCCTATACAATCATCAAGCCTCTTGTCCGTCACCTGTTGTCTGTCCTCCATCTTCACATCTCCTCCAGAACCTTTAGTTGAATTAAGCTGAAACTTGGTGCGAGGCATCGTGACAGGAAGATTTGAGGAGTCAGAATTGCTAAAATTGAAATACGTTGGTAGCTATAATTATGACTTCTTGATATTCAAACAACATCTCCTCCCGATTAATCTATGTCTGATTGAGGAAGCATCTGGGTAAATTAAGCATGGGAATTCAGAATAACTAAAATTGTTCCATTCAGCTATCCAAGATAGCTACATCTTGAAATTCTAAAAACGACCTCTTCACAAACCATATGTTGGATTGAACATAAAGTTGGTTAGAGGCATCAAGGCAGCATGGAAATTCAGATTTGCTAAAACCTTTCAGTTCAGCTGTCCAAGATCATGCCGCCATGGCGACCATCTTGAAATGCTTCAAAAGAACACTTCCCCCCGAACTGGGCATGTGGCTCAGTCAACTGATAGAGTGGTAGAGTTGGATCTTAAAGTGTTGCTAGTTTGAGCCTCCGATTCCCGGAGCAGTTGCTGTTCTTCAGCAAGACACTTTAACCACTGCTTATAGTACTGGTTCAACCCATGAACATCCAACATGACATTATTGAAAAATTGTTGATAAGAAGTAAAGAACCAAACAAAAATATGTCGGATTGAACGGAAGCAAGGATGAAGGCATCAGGGCAAGATGGAGATTCAGAATTGCTAAAAAACATTCCATTCAGATATATCCATAGTGGTCACCTCAACCAAAATATCCTCAAGAACCATATAAACATCAGGGCAGCATGGTTTCATTTAAGTATACACTCTTATATCCTAGATTGTGCCCACAGTGGCATTCTTTGAATTCACCAAACATTTCCTCCTAAAATGTTAGTCACAATTTACACTGAAAATTAACTCTTTGCCCTTTGGGGAATTTTTCATGCTTTTTTGTTGTCTGCTGTTTTTTCATAATTAGCTTTTTCGAAAAATTCTTTCAGAAATACCATCTGAGTGTCAAACAAATTGGATCCATATTGTCGGGCCTGATCTGGGTCCAAACTGTTTGCAAAGAACACTAGTAGGAAATGGGTTAATGGAAGGGAGCAGAGCAACACTCAGAGACCACCATGGTGCTATATAACATGTCATGTCAGTGCATGAGCTAGGAGGGTCCAGTTAGGCAGCCAACAAAAAAATCCTAATCAATGAACATTAGGCCAAATAAAAAAAATGAATTGTTTCTCAGGCACCGCTGCATCTGTTTTTAAAGCCCAGCATTATATCTTTTCATTGGTTTTCAAAAAAAAATTTGAAATAAAAACCACATTTCCAGTTCAAACCATCGTTATCGGTAACGGCCATGCAGTTCCACTCGGATGTTGTGGTCCTTTGTCGGTAATGTTAGGTTGTTTAATTATTATCGCCGCCATTTCCGCTTTTTATGTCTGATGTTTTACACTGATTTTTGCTAGTTATCTAGCCCCAATTTAAGTTTTATACATTAGTGATGAAACAAAATCGACTCAATGTGCAGATGCTTTCCTATCAAGTCTTTTGGCCTGACCTGAATAATATCCGACAAAATAACTGTACAAGCGCATCTTTTAAAATAAAAGCCCACCCTGCCGCATGTATTGCTAAAAAAAATGACCTGAGAAACATTTCTATATTTTTTGGCCTTAGCAGTCTTCTCAGCTATTTAATAAATAAGCATTTTTCAGTAAGTATTGATCTGTCAAAAGTTTGGGAATTTTTTTAATTTAATGCCCCATAAATTGCAAATCACTAAAAAGTAAGGTCTTAAATCTTACTAACCTTTAAGGACTTGAAATTGCATGTCATTAAATAATTAAGGTACACCTATATGGCAAAACAGAATAAAGGAACATTATGCATCCCTATTTAATGCAGCCTATAACAGGAAAAATAACAGGAAAAATAATTTAAACAGGTTCATAAATATCAAAAATAAATGACTTAATTAATTAGGCTGTGTTTTTTCATTACCATGGTTTAACTGATACCAAGCTTGATGAGTTTTTTTAGTCAATAATTCAATCAATTATTGATAGACTTTACTTGAAGTCTCGATTGTGTAGAGATGTTTATGGGATTTAGAAATTCCTCTAACAGGGTTATATGAAACATTTAAAACTTGGATTTAAGTTTAAAATCTGAAATTTTGATATCAGTGTGTAACATCAACTTTATGACTGACTCTAAAATAGTGCTATGGCTTTGGTAAATCTATGGAGCGACTCTTTGCATGCTGGGAAATTTTAAGGGAAATTAATCTCGTCTGTAGATGTTTTCAAAGTTAACTTTTAAAAAAAACGCTTTTAGGAATGTCATCAGAGTGTCAGACAGTTAAGATCCAGATCGGGCCTGCTGATCAGGTGAAGTTGACCAATGATGTGAAATGCCAAGCTTTGAACAAAGTTTGTTTTTTGTTTTGCTTTTTTTCATGTTGCTATATTTGTTAATAATTCTTTACACAAAGCCAAGACTATGGACTTCTCTGAGTGTAGTGAGGTTAATTAAGGGTTAAAAGACTAGTGACTGAGGTAGCTGTTTGTGTGGCTTTATTATGGATTTTTAAGTAACACAAACATTTTAAATAAATTTACGTATTTGAAACTTGAGAACATAAGATGGGTATGTTGGTAACTTTCTGAAAGCCAACTTTTGGCTAAAAATGAATGCCAATATGCCAATCATACATATAGAAAATATGTCATTTTGTTATCGTATATCTACATTGCATACTTGTACTTATAGTGCCAAAGTATTTCTCTGACATTCCATATTTTAAAAGGTGAATTCCATAGTTTAAAGGTAAATTTATGTTTAAAACTATTGTGTTAAGTGTCACAGGACTCAGTAGCAAATTAGCAAGCTAATAGTTTGATGATACACATGGAAACATGTCTTCCGAACTAGAAAAATAAAATGGATCAGGAATGGGGAGTCAGAAGTTATTACCAACGTCATCTGAGAATCCTGTTTCTGAAAGTAACATGTATCTCCATCCAAATATAGAACTTTCTTCCGAAGGATCATTTTCATCGTTTACATCTGTGACCCTAGGTATGATGAATTTTGATTGATATTGTGTTAAATTGCTAAATGTTCGGTTCATGCCATTTCAGCATCCCCCACCTCCACCCCCGCCCCTCACATCAGAATCATGCCCCCACAGACACGTCACACTACTTTATTTAAGCAAAATATTAGCGAATTATTGCAACCCATATCTGACTGCTCCTCCTAAAGATTAGCCCCTATCAGATGCCACATCACATCAACGTCATGACCCCGGCAAAACAATGTGATTCTTTCGCTATATATAGTCACATACCATATTTAGCCTTAGCCGAAATATTCAGATAGACAGATCCAAGCAATAGCGTCAACCCAGATCAGACTGCTCCTAAAGGAGGACCCTCCTATGATGTCCCCAGTCACATTAGCATCATGACCCGGGTAGAGTCTATTCTATTCCTTATTTTCATAGTATATGTATTGAACACTGGTATGCAATTTTGTTAATGAACATAAAATAGGTTTATAAGTACTATAGTGTTGCATTTGTCCTGCAAATCATAATTTTAAATATTTCTGTGTCAAGAATGACTCAAGGTGAAAGGACTGGAATTTTGGTCTGTAGTATTGCAATTGAGCCAGTGTATGAGATTTCCAGCAATGTGGTATGTGCGACCAGCAAAGGCTCAGATCAGCCTGCGCATATGCGCAGTCTGATCAGAGCCTTTGTTAGTCTCTTGAGTATTCGATGATTGTTAAGCTACTGACTGAACAACATTTGGAGTTTCTAAGCTTAAAAAGAGCTGCACAGGCTCGTCCGAGTCTATAGACACTTGTCAAATTGTCAAATTGTTGGAAATCATATGTCACAACTCAATAATTAGGATTAAACTATCATGTATGAGAAAGAGGACAGTTCATCTTTATTGTCAGTACAGTCTAGTGTGGACACCTGGTTTCTAGGTAAATATTGACCTGTTTGTTTTCGCTGTTTGGACAGTCAATTAGAGGTCTCATCTATGGCATATTAAATATTTAAGCAGATTACCCCCAGCGAGTATTTAGATAAGGTTACTGAGTGGTAGCTTATAATTATTTATTGTCATGTTTACATAAAAAAGGTATGATTTATTAGTACTTTTATTCCCCACAAGACATGCTTTAGTTAAAACAATCATTAAAAAATCATCCCCTTATTAAACGAATTCCCTTGGTCACCTGTGGTTTGTTTTGGATGGCCTGGCCATTATTTATTCATAATAATAACAGTTCTTTGGTATTTTATGGCCTATACTTACTGATGTATAACAAAGTTAAATGTAAATTATTTATTTGCAAGGCCTTCAGCTGAAAAGGCTTGGCATACAAATAAACAATTGACTCCATGAGTGGATTGTATGATAATAGCCACACCCTCCTTATTTGCATTATATCGTTTTCAGCTTTTGAATGACAAAAAATAAAATGCACAATTTGTAAGCGGGTTTAAGATGTGACCTCAAGAATGACGTTAACCCTAACTTTGGTCAACTATTTATAATTTAATGTGACATCACAGTGCTGGTCTCTATTTGTTTGTTGGTTATAATGTGTGCTCAGCATAAACATCTAGCAAACAATATGTTTACACATTTATTATCAAATTGATGTTATAATATTAACATTTTCTAGGTCATATTGTATAGGTATTCAAAGTGACCCTCTCTTCATTATGCACACTTGTAGGTGTTATGGCCTTATTGTTGCCATAGCAACAACCTTTGCACAAAATTGTAAATATAATTAGAAATGAAATTTGCTATTAATTGTGATGACATCAAGTTCTAGAGGCGCCATTTTCATGGTAATATAGCATGTCAAATTTTAGATGCTTTTGAAATGCCAGACAGTCTTACATAATCATTTAAATAACTGAAATGCCCTTTTCTCAGATTCACACTCATTTACCTGTAGACAGTGTATGTAATAGTGCCAGCAACAATTAAACCCCAAAATGGACTCTCTGTGGTATAGTGGATAAATGCTTGACTTAAGAATTGTAAACCAGAGTCTATCCTGGCTTCTCCAGTCTGTCAGAGGAGATGTAATTAAGCTGTGGCCGATTATTATATGGGCCTCGGCGCGAGAAAACCTGTCTTCGGGGTTTGCGAACAATAAAGGCGCAGACCAGCCGGCACATATGCACAGTCTGATCAGCGCCTTTGTTATTTGCTAATTGGAAAGTATCATATCAAGACTTGCTTCGAGCGAAATTTCAACTTTTTAGCTAGTCTCTGTAGCTGAGCACGCTGGTTTGAATATCACTGTGTATGAAACCCCGACAACTGGTTTTCTCGCGACGAGGCCCATATATAGTGGAACCAAGAACAAGAAGCTTGCACTTTTATCTAACGTTAATATTGCTTTAATGGCTTTGTGAGAAACAATTTTCAACAGTTATAGACCTTGTGATTTCTTATCTTTTGCCTGTGGTGTATTGATTTATTGACATGGAATTACATTGATAAAAACAGTTAACTTTATTAGACAATTTAATAGTCATTGGTCTTGGGTAACTGATTAAAAGTGCCATTGATTTCTTCCCCTTTCAAAGTAATGCATTTTCATAGGTCCAGAGACCTTTCAAAGTAATGCATTTTCATAGGTCCAGAGAGCGCGGTGGCTCCAGTGGTAGAGTGCTTGACTCGAGACCTAGAAGCCATGGGTTCGAGCCTCGCCGGCGTCATTGCGTTGTGTCCTTGAGCAAGACACGTTAATCATAGCTTAGTACTGGTTCAACCAAGGAAGACCCGTCCCTACATAACTGAAAGATTGTTGATGGGACGTAAAGAAACAAATAAAAAAAAAAAAAAAACTTTCATAGGTCCAGACGGAAAGTGTAATTATTTTTTATCCATCACTTTAAACATATGTTTCAGGGGCTCAAAAGAATGGTCTCATTGAAGATGTAATAATAAAAGTTATCTGAAGGCCAGTGTTGGCTAAGGTTTTATATGATGCTTGATGCTCATGCAAACTGTGTTTTTACAGAAAGTAAATTTAAGAGATATTATAATGATTATTTATCAGGCATGACATTTTGATCATTTTTACCATTCTCATTAGTATGTATTACTGGGAATTGTCATCGAGAGGTTGTAAGTTTGATCCTCAAGAACGACAAGTGTTGTGCCTTCATTTTAGCAAATTTTTAAGGCACCATACCAAATTAATATATTACTTGGCACTGGTACCTGCATGTAATTGTCAGACAATGAGCATATAACATGTAGTATGCAGAAGTTGATCAACTCGTAAAAACCCAATGCCCTGAGGTTGTAAATCTTTTTCATGCTCGTCTTAATATTTTGAAATGGACTACCACGACAAATGACTGTCTACTGATCTGAGCAAGAAAATTGCCTCATTTGTTAGTACATGTATTTTGATAATTTGATGATTTCAAGTGAGTTAAGTTTGTATAACATTGGGCCCCAAGTTTGATACCCCAAGTTGAGATAAATACAATCATTTTTAATTGCGTTTTGCCTGGGGGAGGTTGACACCCAGGGAGAGATTCCCTCGTTAGTATACTTGAACTAACTTTCACTTGGAAGATTGATTTCATACAGAGCCCAAGAAAAAAGTGATACCTTATAACTTGCTGATCTTTTTTTCCTCATTAAAACATATGTTGTGGGTACTCAATGGAAGCATCAAGATGCTTCCAATAAGTACCCACAACATATGTTTTTGTTGAGAAATAAGAGAAATATCATTAATTTTGGCTTTGGAAAAAGTTTCTTATCTCAAGTTTTGTGACACAAACAGGTCCCAAAAGAGATATCCGCTTTTGATCATTCAATGTATCATTAAGTTTAACTCTTTGCATGCTGGGTAATTTTTCATGCTTTTGTTGTCGTCTGCTGTCTTTTTTCAAAATTAACTTTTTCAAAATATTATTTCAGGAACACTATCAGAGTGTCAAATGGTTTGGATCCAGATCAGGATAGACATTCTGTTTGTCCTGGTCTAGGTGCAAACCGTTTGCAGAGGCTATCAGCAGAAGACAAAAGTCACCGCTAGCATGGAAGAGTTAATTTTAAAACACTTCAGACGACATGGATTTGAGAAATCTTTTGAGGAAATACCTTGATTTACTGACATATTTGTTCTGTAGTGCCCAATCATTTTGAGGGGGTCTCTCATTCAATTGAGTACCCTGCCATGTTTTAGTAGCATAAAACTTGACATTAAAAGGAAATAAGCTTGAAGAGCACTTTAAGATATTGGTAGTTTGATTTCATTCGAGTTTTATGAAAGCTGGAGCTTGGTATGGTAACTTGGTCCCAGACAAAGTGTGTGTCGAGTTACAAATTTGAGCCGCATCATTTGATTTCTAACAATGTGGCATTTTGACAAGTGTAGACTCAGGTGACCTTGTGCAGCCTCCTGTTAAGCTTAGAAACTCCCAATGATATTCAGTCAGTAGCTTTACACTCATAGAATATTCAAGCAACTAGCAAAGGCTCTGATCAGACTGCGCGTATGCAGAGCGTATGCGCAGGCTGATCTGAGGCTTTGCTGGTTGCAATATCACATTGTTGGAAATCTCATGTCGCAGCTCATTTCTTAAGGTATTTAATGATGTAAATTCATTGAAAACAGCTGCATGGAATCCTTTGAATGAGCATCAAATCAACTGTTTCCATGGCAACGAGAAATATAATTTTTCAGTTGGGAATATTTAATCATCTGATCTGAAACTTTAAAGTTAAAAGTTGAAATTCATTTGATCAGGACTTTAATATATTCTTCCTTCAGCAATGCACCAGATATCAACATTTGCAACCACAGCCCCTATATATGGGTTCAGGGAATAGCAAATCAGATTTTACTGATTCTGTTCAAACTTTAATTGGTCAAAAACATTAAAAGAAGCTTGTAAAAGATATTGACATCAGTTTGATTCTGGTTTTATAATGACGAAATATACTGTTAGATGTAAATGATCCAGTATTCCATGGAGGCAGTTTGTTGCATTTGCTCATAGACTGGTATTACTTTATCTTTGTAAACAGACTATTGATCAGTATCTTGCTCGAGGTCTACGGAGTGCTCGTGAATATTCTGATCGTCAGATGTTTAGACTCATAGGAGGTGGAAGAAAACTCCCACCAATGGAAGATTCAGGTTTTTACACAAGTACACAATCTTTCTTAATTAGTTAGAAAATTGGGAAGGTGTTTTTAGCCTTTTCTTGAGACATATCTAAGATCCAGATCAGATATAGACATTTAATTGGGATCTGCTCTGTTTGCTAGGGATAAATGAAATTTTCAGGGACAGAAATAAAAGGAACTTTTGAAATTTTAACCTCTATCATTGATTCTTTATTGTATCATTCTATTGGGCATTCATTTAATGCTTAAATAAGTGCTGAGGCCCAATGAGCATTGGGCCCTTCCACTTGGATTTCGGTTGTTTCATTCGTCAACAAAAGGTAGCAGAATTTAAGTTAACTCATGTTTAAGTTAACAAAATTTGTTAAAGTGTGTTATTCAGCTATTAGGTCATTGTATCTCCACATGGTATGCAATGTCCCGGTTTCATGTAAAGCTAATTGAGATAGGAACCACTTGGGGGCATGGCTAGACAGCGACCTAATAATGAATAATACTTCCTAGCTGCCATTAGAGAACATATTTACTCAGATAAATTTTTATGCAATGAGTATGAAATTCTGTAATATACTAACCTAGAGCAAAGATAACTTGCTATAATTGCCATAGAATGATTCCAATGAGTGAAGCTAATTTTACAGATTTTGTTAAACTTTGGTAAGGGTTTCACTATTTTTGTTTTCAAATGCCTACATTTGGTGGGGGATCTGTGTACTGTGGACACATTTCTACAATGTGTACCTTTGCTTTACTCAATCCTCTTTAATTAGTCACTAATTTGCATTTCTTCTCGCAACAGCTCTGACACGGCCACCAATCCATCTCCTTCATTGCCATTACCTGTTGGATTAAACTTTCTGTTTCTTAATTTTGACAGCAATGCTATTTGATGAGACACTCATTGAACTTTTTGACATTGACATCTGTTTTAAAAGGATTTTCTACTTGACAGATTAAAATGGTTTGTAGTGAAGAAAAATGGTATTTTTTCAACTTCAACACAGATTCTAGAATCAGTTTATGTGTCAGGGCACACTATTTAAAGTTGTCAAAGGTACACATCAAGGTCATAGAATAGCAATTTTGGATTTTTAAATTTTTGCATTTGTTAGAAAAAATGACAATTTTGCTGAAATTTAAGTCCCTCTCATTCATAGGAAACAGGTCCCTCTTCTTCATAACACAGTATTGATTTTATGGGATGTAGGAGATGGATTGGTGGCCGTGTCTGAAGCAGAGCTGAATGAGCCTATATCATGCTACATTTCTAGGGATTTGCTAGTTTGTGTTTCACTTTGCTGGACTTTGCCATCGAGTGTGCCAGATCTTGTAGCAGCTCAATAAATGGAATGATACTTGAGCCACTTCATGAGATTCTGTTAACCCTTTCACCCCCTAAGTTTCTTAGGTAAACTCTTACATTTCAAATTGTAGAAAAGTCCATTGTGTTAGAAAGGGGTGTTAGACAAATCCTGCAAAAAAAACCCCTGCAATAAATGAGATTGTAAAAAAAAGAAGCAAAATGAGTAAGCAAACAGTGTAGATCCAGATGAGATGGGTCATATGAGCCATTTCATCAGTATCTACACTGTTTCCCCAGACCTTTTTCAGGTCTGTAGTGTTGAAAGGTTTAGTGATCCTATAAACATGCATGTGTTACAAGTTATCTAGTGGAGCTAGTGGCATATGTTTTTGCCTGAGTTTTCATCTATGTTTCAACTTTCTGTGTGCAAACAGTGAAGACTAGGGCAAGACTGCATGTTTGCACAGGGCCATCTGATCATTGGTTGCTCGCTGAATTCACTATAAGTGCCCATATCGCATGAACTGACTCATTTATTCTATTATATTTACACTTGCTGCTGTTTCTCCTTTGATGAACTTTTATAGAGCAATTGTCTTTTGTCAATGAAGACATTTGCCTGCATATAATGCGTTGTCTAGCAATGTTGCAAATAAACAAACATCATGATTGGTCAACAGCTCCTCATTCGTTGTTATTCTAGGGTGTCCGATTTAAACATCAACAAAGATCAAAGAAAAAAGCATCAGCCGATACTACAATTGAAAATAAAGTGCAGGAATAGGAAGTGAAATTTTAATCTTCGACCCTGATGATGTGATGAAGACAGTGGTCATCGCTAAAATTCTTCATGAAGTGGAGTTTTAGCTCCGCCCACTGTCTTCATCCCATCTTCAAGGTGAAAATATTTTTTTAATTCTTAAGAATTAAGATATCTATAAGAACCTTATTTCAATATTTAAACACTGTTATATCCTACCAGGTCACCAGTTTGGTTTATGCTAGCACAAATGTTAACTGTAGGTTCGGGTGATGGTTTATGTCAGAGAGTATGGATAGATGTTTGGGTCTGTTGTGCTTGCAACAGACTGTCATAACAAAAATCATACATATCTATTCTTTTTATCTTTGTTCTGTCTTGTCTATCTTTTCATTTTCTAGAAGATGGCCTGAAATATCTTAAATCTTATTGATTTACTAATCTCAACACGAACAAATTAACATGGTCGTAATGCTGTAGTTTGAATAGTTTTCTAGGTTTAAATAGCTTATGAACATGAATTGGTATAAAAATGCATTAAGTTTCTAAAGCTCTCATTCAAGTTTGTATGATTGAAAGCATAAATGCACAAAATGAAACATATATATTGATCTCACTCGCATTTGTAAATAAGTAATATTTGCATTTGATTATAGATTTGTATTCAAAATGAGAACATATTGTTGTAATGTTGGCAGGTAGGTGAATATGGCCACAAAAGCTGATTGACTTATTTGCATTGTGTAATTTGTCAACAATTTTTAAAATCTAGTTTTCTTGTTCTATTGAATAGTAGTTATATATGCTTGATATATTGTACATTGAATACAGATTTTTTTGACAGTTTACTGTTTCAGTGTGTCAATTAGGAAATTTATGTACCATACTGTAAGGATGAAAAATTGATAAAATGATGGCTAACTCATATTATTTGGATTAACCATATGATGCTGTTAATTCAGTGTCATAATGATGAAGTGTTAATAAGAAAGAAATTTCATTTTTTGCAGGTTCATGTAATTATGAATGCCAATCGGGTTCAGTTCAAAGCAAGTGACACCCGAAGTGTTCCATATTAACTTTGACCTGAGCCCTTGGTGTTCATTATTTCAATATGGGTGTGTGTGTGAGTGAGTGTGAGAAAAGTTTCGGATAAAACGAGACTCAAACCAGTCTGTTCAGCTACAGAGACTACAGTAGCTATAAAATTGAAATTTTGCTTGTAGCAAGTTTAGATACGATACTAAAAAATCCAATTAGCAAATGACAAAGGCACTGATCAGACTACAGATGCCATTGCTGTTCGCAAACCCCAAAGACAGATTTTCTCGCGTCCAGGCCCATATCATCCTGAAAAGAAAACTTTCTTTATTTACATTTTGATTCTTCACTATTTTGGTTCATTTTTGAAGAAATTGAAATCTTGTAAAATAAGCGGTGGTTAACCTGGTTTAAATAAGACTGAACAGTGGTGTCTATGACATGTTGTTAAGCAAATGTTTTGCTATAGCCATGCAATCAGCAGCTATAATTTCATTATTATTGTTATCACTTATTATTAGATATGCCACTTACGTATACTCGGGTAGCATCAGGCTACAATCTTTAGATGAGAAAATGAATGCATCTTTTGTGCCACAAATAAAATATATCTTTTCTGTTCAAATTCTGTTATACCATATAAAATGTAGCAAAATCCAAAGGAAAACCTTGTCATTATATACAGAACCTTACATCAATGTTTTGGTAAATTTCATATGAAAATTGGATAAAAAAAAATAGGGAAGCATGATAAAGTTTATCCTAAAAAAGTCATAATAAGACATTTCATGCATATTGGATAATAATGCCTTGCACTTTGTTAGGTTATTATTGAAGAAGATTAAGTTGGACAAAGATTTTCACAGTTGACTTTGAAGATTGTATCAGCTTTATGCTTTATATAGTTGCATACTTCCAGATAAACAAAAAAATTTAGCGTAAAATTGTTATTATTTTCTTATCCATCAGTTGAACCATTTGTTTTGGATGCTCAAAAGAACTGTATCAGAGAGAGGGTTCTTTTTGAGTACCCACACAACATATGATTTGGTTGAGAAATAAGAAAATTAAATTTTGATTAAGCACTGTTATCTTAGGTGTGGAATTGTACAGTATAGCACCATTACTGAAGTGTTCTATTGACATATATTTATTTTTGAATAAGATTTATAGGTGTGATAATATTTTTTACTATCTAGTAAATTCTGATAAGCTATGGTATTTGCGATTAATTTTTTGGCATCTTGACATCCAAATCATGTGTCCATTTTACAACGAAAAGATGCAGCTGAATGCCATATAATGCCCATTCCTGATCTGCTCCTTCTAATCTGGGTTGACACTTTTTTCTGAGGCCTATCTGTCTAAAATGAATTAGGGCAATAACAATGTATTGAATGTTCATTCATGTGTTTATGACTTATGACATTAAACTTTTTAAGACATTTTAGTTTAAGAAAATGATAATACAAATAATAATAAAATAATAATACAAATGTAATAGTAAAACTTTATCCAGCTCATCAAAATCATCTTTACAAGACATTTTAGGGGGGTGGGTGCGGGGGGATTTTTTTTTTTCGAAGAGAGCTACTCACATGATTAGTGCAAGACTGATGTTCAAGTTTTCTGTAATTGATTTACATACAGGGCTTGGAACACGACCATGGACAAACCGATTCACGAGCCCGAGCACAACGATTGTCAGCAGCTCATCACAAAGTAAGTAAGGGTGCAAAGATCAGGAATCGATACAATTAAGTTCCACACCTGACCCAGGATACCAATGGGAAAGTGACAAACTCACAGTAGACACCACAAACGAGAGCCAAGAGGTCAGCCCTTTCCCAGCAGGTGACCACAAAGCACATATAAACAGACGCGCACAAAACATAGCAAACACAAGACAGAACAAAAACATAAAAGATCCACAAAAGAAGTACCGCCTTGGAACGGTCAGTAAAATATTTTACTGGAGGGCTTAAACCGGTTTAACGGTGCCAACCTCACCCTTAATTCAGATGTGGATCAAGACACATAGAAAGTCAAAAGTATTGCAGAATGCTACCCTTAAAGCACTCCGCAATACTTAAAACCTTCAATAAGCGATAATTTGTCTGGAAAACCAATTTTTGGTCTTCCTGTGGGGCCGCTTAAGACAGGTTTACAAAGACACAGCAAACACAAGACAGAACAAAAACATAAAAGATCCACAAAAGAAGAACCTCCTTGGAACGGTCAGTAAAATATTTTACTGGAGGGCTTAAACCGGTTTAACGGCGCCAACCTCACCCTTAATTCAGATGTGGATCAAGACACATAGATATTTGGTTTGCATGAAAGACCCCTAACTTATCAATGCATGGTCGATCCTGATTTGATTCAAATATTCAACCGCAAGAGGAAAGCAATGCCTACCTGTCTGGAAAGGGAAGGGTCACTGTAAACGTAACGTGTCAGTGCTCGGAAAATAGCTACTTTTGGCGTGTCATAGATCACAAATATAAGGCTCCGTGTTGGGTGTTTTTAATCTCCATGTATATTCCGCAGCATATAACCTTATCGTGTGTCCTCTGTGTAGAAATTAAGACCGCATTCTTTCACTGTGCATGCAGTATAAATCAAACATTTCTTACACAATAATTAAAGCTGACCCTATTAGATTCGCATGCCCACAAAAAACAGACAGCACTTTTAAAGTTTGTTGCTGTCGTAGGAATCAAATAAGGAACGACATTTCATGTGAATTGTCTGCTGATAGATGATTCATATGAAATATCAAGGTCTATTTTCTCCCTGAAATTCAAGCAATACATTAATCACAAAAGTGTACAGTGCAATTTGTCATGATTGGCATTTTAACAGTTAAGATCAAAGCGGTATCAAGCTCCAGATAAAAAGATTTTTGACACTGACCTGCTTTGAAATGAGCTTATTATAACTCTTTGCATGCTGGATAAGTTTTCATATTTTTGTCATCTTTATCATGTACAATTTAATATCAAGACTATTTTAGGAACATCACCAGTCAGACCATTTGATCATGTCTGATCTGGGTTCAAACTGTCGCAAGCCCGCAATCTTTTAGTGTCACTTTCTGGACAAAATGATCTGTTAAAATTGTATGCAAAGGTAATTAGCTCCAGCAGGCAAAGTTAAATCTATTTGCGGACAAAAATGTCTGTCTGAACTTCACAATGTCCAGGAATAGATCATGATGCAGCTTGTGTATACATGCTATTTGACATATAGAACACTGCAAGGTAGGCGTTTCTTTCCTGTCTCGTTATTTATTTGACAATCCAATCAGAACCAAGGCTGTGACTTTGACGAGTGTTGGATGGTCCATCGCAAAGTCCATGGTCATTGTCCATCCACTGTATCTTCTGTGATTGATTACCATATTTTCTGTAATTGATTTACATAATTGCTGTAATTGATTGACATATTTTCTTTAAATGATCTATATGTTTGCTGTAATTGATTTACATGTTTTCTGTAATTGATTTACATGTTTTCTGAAATTGATTCACATATTTTCTGAAATTTTGTAGGTAGAAACTGAATGAATAAGGTTAAGATAATAGTAATGAAACAAACAGTTTTGAACTTAAAAATAACTTGTGCAAAACATATCTGCTATTTTCACAGTGGGATACATAAATGAACTCACATTATGTGACTATACATATGAATTCAATTTGCCTTGTATATTTGCATGCTCACATTCCCCTTTGCACTTTTTTTTTAATCTGTTGTGTGTTATGTAAACTATATTGTACTCAGAATGCTCAAAACTCTGTAGAGTTTAGTCCATTCCGAGCGCAATAGGGTTATATTAATGAATGGTGAAGCTACAACAGTATTGAGCTTAATAAGCTCAGTTAACCCTTTGTATTCTGATGGGTTCTTCCACCTGATATGATACCATAAACTTGGGATAGTTCATTGTACATATCTAGGGGCGTCCGGTTATAATTAAAAAAAAATAATTGTATTCTTTTGTCTGAAGATCTTTTTTACCTTTACAAACAGTGTAGACCCTGATGAAATGCAGCATTATGCTGCATTTCATCTGGGTCTTTACTGTTTGCAAAATTACTTGTTTAGGGGTTTCCTGAATACAAAGGGGTTAAGATTGTTTTGGTACTTATTGCATATGTAAGCAACAGAGGCTCAGATGAGCCTGCACATCTGTACAGTCCCTCCAGAGCATTTGCTATTTGCACACACAAAGTAGGGCCAATGATGAATGCACATGCCAAATTTTAGATCTCTTAGCCCACTATATAGCTGTGCATACATGTTCAAAGAATGACTATGCATGTGCGATAAGTACCAAGATCTTATGAATTCACCCAAATATTATGTAAAATTCATGCTGCACAAATAATGTTAATAAAGTTAACATTTTGACCGCCATTAATGACTAAAGTTGTCTGCTTGGCGTTCTGCTTATACAGCAAAGAGTGTTTACCCAGAGCAGACTGCTTCATATAGAGCACTCTGATTTTGGCTTTCTACTATTTGCATGCAATTTGAAGATAATCTGTTGTTAAAGCAAAAATGGCAGCAGACAAAATCAGATGATATTTTCAGCTGCTAATTGACTGGCAATTAATGTGTTAAAAATTTAATGGTTTTGTCAAAATCATCAAGTTTCCATATTAACTCTTATTCCACCAATATCTTTTGTTCTGCAAATGTCTTTTGCTTTTTCCATCTGCTGCATATGTTCAAGTACAATTCAGACTAGACTTTATCTTGGAAGCAAACACTGTGAACCCTGATTAGACTGCTCCTAAGGGAGCAGTCTGATTTGGGTCCATATTGTTTGCAATATAGGCTATACTGAAAGAACGTAAGCAGACGGAATGCAGATGACAAATATCAGGACTGATGGGAAAAGGGTTAATTCACTATTAATGCAACAAAATGTCAGTTTTCGATAACTTTTTTATGCCCATGTTATTCCCACATTCCACATTATAAAGATAAACAGTCTTGCATTATTAACTCTAAAAGTGCCAATCATTACTGCAGCAGACGCCAAATTTAAATTTCAGAAAAAATTATTCACGACGATTTGCATAAATATAAAGCATATTTTATTTTTGCAACAAATTGTTAAAATGTAATGTTGCAGAAACAGATAAAAATGTCATCATTCTGTCGTCTGCTGCAAAACAGATTAAATTGTCACCTGTGAAAATTCTGCCAACAGGCCAGTCTCGTTAAACATGAAGCCATATTTGGTTTTCTCAAAAATAAGCAGCAAAATTTGAAAAAATTATGGATGGCACTTTAACTCTTTCTCTCGCTTGTTTTCACTTTGTCATCTGCTGATAACCATTGCAAACAGTTTGGACCCAGATCAGGCCTGACATTTTGTGTCAGGCCTGACCTGGATCCAAACTGTTTGACACTCTGATTGTATTCCCAAAATTCTTTTGGAAAATTTAGATTTTGAGAAAAAATCTGCAGATGACAATTACCCAGCATGCAGAGAGTTTAGGGTTAATTTTACAACTATGTTTCTATAGATCCCCCATCTAGCCTAGAGCGGTTCCAGAAACCTTCTTTCTCAAAATAAGCAACAAAATTTGAAAAAAAAATATTGATGGCACTTTAACTCTTTCTTCGCTTGTGGTCACTTTGTCATCTGCTGATAACCTTTGCAAACAGTTTGGGCCCAGATCAGGCCTGACATTTTGTCAGGCCTGATCTGGATCCAAACTGTTTGACACTCTGATTGTATTCCCAAAATTCTTTTGGAAAATTTAATTTTTGAGAAAAAAAACTGCAGATGACAATTACCCAGCATGCAGAGAGTTTAGGGTTAATTTTACAACTATGTTTCTATAGATCCCCCATCTAGCCTAGAGCGGTTCCAGAAACCTTCTTTACCACTGCGTGCCCAAACTTTCACCTACAAAGGTTACACGAATAACTTCATGGAGCGCTATGCTCCACCAATCCGTGCCCAGCCCTCGGCTGACGTGTCACGAGATGTTGATAGATATTTCAGAAGAGGTAAAAATAGTATCACCTAGGTGATGGGTATAAATAGTGTATTACTACTGTAGAAGGTTTCTTGGTTTTTCCTCATAATACGGTTTGGGACTCTCATTTACTCAAAGTCTGGTACCTAATCCTAAAACACTTAACTCAACCAATAACCAGTGTGAACATCAACCTAGTCTGTGCTGAATGCGGAGATTATTCAAAGGCTTAAACCATAAACCATAGATGTTGCAAAGCAAAGACTGATCAAACTGAGCAGATGCCCAGACTGATCTTTTAAGTCTTTGCTGGTTGCACAGATCATTTTATTGAATTTTAGTCATCTATATATTCTTTACCGATCAACACCTGATAATTCTGACTACTGATAGCTCAAAGTGAAAAAACAGAGTTCCATTGACTTTGAGTAAATTAGAGTTATCTGCACTTACATAGACCATGATAAATTTGAAAGTCATTCTCTTGCATTGCTTGACAGGAAGTGCCAAAACTCTTATGCCTGTCCAGATTCCATCCCAAATGACAATTTTTTTCGCTACAAACAATCAATATGATGACAACCGTATTGAGGCAGCCGCTGTACCCTTTCTTTGATTCGGAAAAAAAACTTACAAATGTTATGCTTTTGATTCGGAGCAAAAACTTACAATACCATGATTGTATTAATTGTTTTGATAAATTAAGTATGCCATAGAGTGCAGACCCAGATCAAGCTGCTCCTTTTGGAGCAGTTTGATCAGGATCTACACTATATGCTTAAAAATATCTGTCAGACAAAATATATAAGAGAATATCTTCTTATCTTTTACCTTGGACTATGTTTGTTTGCTATAAGTTTCTGAAAATTGTGAGTGAAAGAAGAAACGGGAAGATAACTGGTCCCATTGATTCACATATCAAGGCAGCATTAAAAATAAAAAATATTGTCTGCTGCGAATTATTATTTTGTTGTTCAGCACCCTTTTTCTTCTCCCTTTTCTTCTTTATTGTCATAGAGTAGATTTTTCATTCCTGCATGGTGAATGTTGCTGTGAATTCTAGCTTAACAGAATCCTAGTAGAATAATACATTCCTGTGTAAACTGGCTCCAGTCCTTAAAATAATTTTTCATCAATGTGTCATATCATATACTTGTAGCCAGTCTAACTCTGATGGCTCTGTTTAAAACAGAGCCATCAGAGTTAGACTGGCTACAAGTATATGATATCACACATTGATGAAAATTATTTTAATGACTGGAGCCAGTCTACTTCCTGTGTATCCTACCTCTCAAGATTTCAAATAGAACTCTACCCAAGTTAACTCTAAGTTGAAACATGCATATTCACTCCAATCATACAGAACTTAGCATACATGTAAACCACTCTGGGTCACTCTGAATTGCATGAGGTACTGGTACTGCTAATCACTCAGATTTCAAACAAAGCCATTTGCACAAAGTCAGTTCTGGTATCTCTTTATTATTTTAAACACTCAGAAACAGAACTCAACACCATGAAGAATAATTATTTTTGAATAATTTCACTCTTGATTCAAAACACAGACCTTCATATTGTGAAGTCATTTCAAATAACTCTTGAGTTAAAGTATTAACACTCCATCTGATTTCAAACAGAACCTAATATTATGAAGCCAGCTAGTCCAAGTAAAAATTCTGGAAAAAGGGATCCTTCCAAAATACTGGTTTAATCAGTATTCTGCCTTCAGTAAAGAAGGGCCAGAATATGAAAATATCAACACTATATCAATGTGCCAGGAAATTAGTTCGATACCAACTCCATGCAGCACAACAACAGCTGTTGCACCCTCCTAATAATCTGGAAAAACGGATCCTTCCATAATAGAGAGCACCCTCACAGTTTGAAAACAGCCAGACTCCGCTTCTTTGAGTCGGTTCATGAGAGTTAATGATCTAATTTAAAGTATTGGCATTCACAAAACCCATCATTATGAAGCCAGTTCAATTACAAAATGTAGATCAGAGTTAAAAGTATTGGCACATCTCTGATTTTAAACAGAACATTTTATTTTATTTTTTTACTAACATACATGTATTTAGAAAATTTCTATCTTAAAATTTTCTTGTAAAACTTCCTGCTTTTATACATGACCTTTCTTTCGGAAGCCATTTCCTGTCTTGAATATAGCTATATACACTAATACATTCTTTTTCATAGCTGAAAATAGAGACTATATTCTAACTTTTTTTAAACAGTCTCATTTATTTTCCTAACACTTGTCTTTAGAGATCCCTAAATGCCCTCTAAAATGTTATTTAGACCTGCGTTTAGCAATCACATACCTTAAACATGTTTATCAGAATTTGCTTACCTTACCAAAGCAAATTCTGATTGTTAAATGGCAGTGTATGCATGGGTGAGCTTTTTCAGGGTTAATCTTGAATTCAGGATTTTGAGGCTGACTTTCCAAAGAAAGTCAGCCTCAAAATGCTGAATTATTAATGGCTCTTTGATTAGTTTTCAGATTATCTTTTTGTAGCCATCCTGCAAGTTCAGGATTTTGGAAATTTTGAACTTTGACCCATATGTACGTGTGTTTATGACATAATGCTGCCTGCTTTAAAGAATACTTTGTATGATAGTGAAAATGTTTTCATCAAATTAAATGGTTTGGTGAAAATATTTTCATTAAATTGAATGGTGAAAGGCTTGGTTAAAATGTTTGCATCAAATTTGATGGTTTGGTGAAAATGTATGCATGAAATTGAATAGTTTGGTTTTGTTAAGGTAGAATTCACAGCATGTGTGTGTCACTCGCAATGTGTTTTGTTTTGTTCTGTTATTGTTCATGTTTGTTTTCGCTTTATGTGTTGCATGGGTTTTAATGTTTTTCCTTATATCTATGTTCCACTTAGATCCCTCACAAGATCTAGACAGGCGACAAAAAGCACAAAGGCCATTGCTGCAACAAACATTTGCTTACAAAGGGTGGGCTGACAATGATTTTTCTAAGCCAAAGCAGCCTCTTCGTTACACACCCTCAGCTGATATCAATACAGATGTAAAAAGATATTTCAGAACAGGTAAGGAACCAAGTGGCCTACTTTCATGAAAATCTGTTAACAAGTGAAGCTGCATATACAAGAAAACCATGGGTAGATCCAGAGGGGGGAGGGTTTCTAAGCAATACTGGTCTGGATTCCCTGAAAAATCACAAAGCTACTAATACCCCTATTCTACACAGGCCACGAATCGCCCGAATCGCCACGACTTGATTTTTTCTTATTCGGGGGGATTCGTGAGGTTTCATTAAATTTTTTTCTCCAATCCTGATGTTCTACAAGTCAGTCCCGATTCAGATATGATGTTGAATACAAAAATTCAGGGGAATCGGCTGAATTCGGCTGGAATCGCGCAAGAATTCATTACGATTAGCAAAAAACACTAGAACATGCTGAAAGTTAAGGAATCAATTACGAATCAGTTAAGAATATGCCGAATGTAGCACGAATTGGGCACGAATAAACAGAAATCAGCAACGATTCGCCACGATTCACAAGATTTTCTCTCACGATAGTTATAAAAAAAGGCCCATACATGCTTCAGGGCATCAGTTCCAAAATGAATGTTCCTCGTAAAACGGCTTCAAAACGGTTGAAAACGGCTTCTTATATAGCTAGAAGAAAACAACTATGTTAAAGTCTAGAGGCCCTGACCCAGACTCTTTGACTTGAAAAAATATGGCAGTTGGCCAAAATTGGCAAAATCACCAGGCAGGAGCTACTGACTGATCCTGATTGTGCTCCAGAATCTGCCAAATCTGTTTCAACTTCTAGGACTGCTCACATGCGCGTGACGGGGTAATTATTCTAAGGGAAAATCCCTTTTACTATCTCTTCCTTGGTTTTATTGATTGGCTTAATCTCCCGATTCCCCACGAATGAGCTAAGAGTAACTACGAATGCCCAAAAACGCCTCAGAATCGATTACGATTTAGTTACGATGTCCAAAAATGCCTTAGGAATTTGGTACGAATCACACACGATTTTTCGAATCGGGGAATTAGTGGCCAAAGTTTTGAACAGTTTAAAACTTTTGAGCTGAATTCCTGATAGGCCTACGAATTGCAAGAACTCACTACTGACTGTGCGAATCAGTTAAGATCTTCACGAACTGAATACAATTCAGCCATGAATCCAAATATTTGTCAATTCGTGGGATTCGGGGCCTGTGTGGAATAGGGGTATAAGCCAGCATTCAAAGTTGGGCCGTCATCGACACGCCAGCGAAACGCCATTTAAATGGTGTTTTGCTGGCAGGCCGATGATGGCCCTCTTATAGTGGTATGCGGATCCTCTCTCTCATGATCAACTAAAAAAAAAAAAAGTTGTCAAAGTTGGACCCCCTCTGACAAAACTCTGGATCCGCGCATGAAAACCAAATCCATTTGACTTTTACTGTCTGAACAAATTGAGCCAAAACATTGTAAAACAGTGGGATAGTTACTAGGAATTAAAACCTATTTGACTTCCTATTAACCTTTTGTATACTGCAGAATGCAGCATATCATCAGTGTCTGCACTATTTGCTTAGGCAAAAACAACCTTCAGAGACAAATATTTATAATTAGGAAATAGGCAGTGATCTTTATACTACCTTTACCGTCTTTAGAATGAAATATCTCGTGATGTGCAAGGTCTACACTGATGTTGGTGGTATAAAATAGTTATTCCATGTTTGTCCACCTGTATGTAAGATAATCCACTCGCTAAAGCTCGTGGATTATCTCCACGTACAGGCGGACAACCCATGGTATAACTATTACTTACACCACACTATCAATCTTGTTAATGTATCTCCTCTGAGACCACTTTGCCAACTTTTGCAATACGTATCTGTGCTTCCAATAGTGCTTTAGTTGTGGTTCCTGTCGTTACTGCCAGGCATCTTAGGTATCTTAGTTTAATTGGTTTTAAGATCTCCTTCCAACCCTCTATATTCAGATTTTTGTATCACCACACTCAGAGTAAGAGTCAATTGATTTTGGTAATTGTTGTATATTACTACATTGTAAAATGCACTTTTCTTTTTAAACGAAGCCTACGCCAGAAAACAACTGTTTTAGGGGTTTGTGTCTAGATTAATAGTCTAACCAGCCTGCACAGTTACTGAGACGAAATATAATCTGTACAGTTTGAATTTAACTAGTACAGTTATGATTTTAAAAAGCACCAACTTATAGTAGGGTTCCGTCAGTGTGTCCATCCCTCAATAATTCATATCCATCAACAATTTACATTAAAGTGTGTTTCTCTGCAGCAGGGAAGCTATGAGTGTCAAGCCTTGCATAGTGGTTGTCCTTGGTAATTATACTATTCAAGCATATACTGTGACCATGATCTACTTTTAAACATTTAAATGACTTTGACATAAATCTGCATGGGAATAGTGCATTTCTATGCAGCATTGATTCCTGTGAGTGTCATATTGTCTTTTGCAAGCATGCACTGTGACCTTGACCTACTTTTCACATTTCAATGACTGACATTGATCTACGTGGAAAAGTACATTTCAAAGCAGCAGTGGTAGCTATGAGTGTCAAACCTTGCAAAGTAATTTGTCCTTGGCATACTTTTCAAGCATGCAATTTGACCTTGACCTACTTTTCACATTCCAATGACTTTGACATAAATCTATTTCTATGCAGTAATGATAGCTGTCAGACCTCGCATAGTAAATGTACTCAAGAGGTTGTGGGACATTTATACTACAGAATACTGAATATGCTCTTGGTAGTGAATATGCCATTACCTGTTTATACGAAAAATGGAATCCCTCTTTAAACTGACAGTATACATATATAATAGTTGATATCCAGCCAAAGGACACCTTGCTTGGTTTGACAAATGCATGCACAGTTACTTTTAACACAGGTGAATGGGTTTGTTGTCATGAATAATTCTCCTTCATCTTTGAACTTCAATACTTGAAATGTTATTATACCCTTTGCACTCCCAATAGCTTAAACTCAGTGCAGTTTTAGTTTTGCTGCTCAAAGTGCAAAGGAGTTTAGAACATACTTGATCATCCTTGGTGATGAGTCTTATATAGGATGCATTTACTCACAATGACCAGTCAAGTGTTTACAGTATGCCATGACCATGCAGTCAAGTGTTTACAGTATGCCATGACCAGTCAAGTCATTACAGTATGCCATATGGCATACTGTAATGACTTGACTGGTCATTGTGGTTCCACTAAGAGTGCATTGTCTTGTGCAGGTGCTATACTCAGAGAATCGACCTGTCTGCTAAGGTACATCATGACTAAAAAGTCTGGTTTGTGACATTACGCGTTATGCATTACCCAAAACACTGTTAAAAAAGTAGCAAGCACTGAATGGCTATAAATAAACCGTTTGTGGAGACATCAAGTAACCTTTGGTGGGTAAACAATAACAATGATTGGTATTACAGTTGACAAGATTTTCTACACTAAAACATTTTTGGAAACATTTCCCACATGGCCAGGTCAAAAAAGCATTTCAGTGACGTGTGATGAGGCAGATTGATAAAAAGTTTAAATCAACCAAACGGGGAGATCACATGATTTGGTGACGCATTCAGTAAACAAGTATGTTGCATGTACCCACAATCCTCAAGTCAGATAGGTCAGTATTTGAAAATGCTCCCTATTGTAAGATAGTGCTATGAGTGTGATCAAAAGTGTTGTTTTTATCATTTTATAAAGAAAACATAGGTTGTTGGTGTTCATAACTAGAAGCATCTTCAGACCTTGAACTATTTTGAAATAGGCGCTAGCCCAGCATCACAACAATTATTGGCATATATATATGGAGAAAAGGTTTTTAAAAATGTGAGTGCTTTTTTTGAGCCTTGATCTTGATACACTTTAAATTAGCACCACAAATAGTGCTTTAATGGTGAAATAAAGAAGTAATCCGTTTTGTCATTTGCTCAAAGGGTTGTTGTAAGAGGGCAATGATAGCCTTTTCTGTATTTAATTTGATTAACTGAACAATTTAACTGTCCAACTAATAAACTGCATGTTTTCAACATGCTTATAGATTTTAGCATTCTCTATTAGCATTTTAGTAGATTTTTTTATATTTCTTCCAAACAGTGGTACAATTTGCTTAAGAAGTCTAAAATATATGGTTTCTAGCTTTTTATATACTTAGAAAATTCTTTTTTAATACTTAGAAAAACCATACACCAATATAATTTTTCTTAGATATATTAACGTTGATACGAATTATATTAATACCTTAGTATATCCCTTATATACTCAAAAGAAAAAGTTAAGTCATTATTTATGTTTTCTCATAAAATCAACAATACTGGAAATATCATTGTCAAATTGTATACATGAGTTGTATTATCGTAACTTTACATGTACCTGTTTATTGTGTGAAAAATAATGCCTCTATTAGACTGTAACAACCAAATTTCAAAATACATGACGTGCACGTGCTGCGGTAAACCGGCAGGGCTATTTTCTCATATGCTGTTTGATATTGAAAGAGAGATGTTCCTGATGCAATTATCCGGAGAAAATTCAGTGTTAGCAAGCTTAAGTCGCCGTCCAGGCTATCCACAAATTACAGAAATACAGCGTTTGGACGTTTTGAAGCAGGTGCACGTGCTGCTGACTTGCCATGTAGTTTTGGATGTAATGAACGATTGATTTATCGTCTGCAAACATGTTTGCGACAGTCTGGCAGTAAAAATGACAAACCTCCGCCAGGGAGACCATGAATAACGACGCCACTTGAAGGTAGGGTCATAGTGACGTCAACATGACGTAATCGCTTCATTGCCGCTCGGAAACTTCTTAGACATGCAACAGGTACGAGAATTTCCGTTTATACTGTCAGAAATCGTCTGAGGGGTGCATCACTGATTTTTTAGTTATGAAATTTGAATTTTGATGTGTGATTTTGATGAAGAAAATGGGTTAATTTTCAGAATGTTTTGTTGAAAATGTTCACATTTATAGGAAATTAAATGAATTTTATATCTAGTAAGGTTTTTGTCAATATTAAGACTGTCTAACAAAATTATTGCACACAGTGTCTGTACTGACTAAACTTTTTCTTTTGAGTATATAGTGCTATGCTTAGCATTTAAATTGAGGCAAGCAAATATATATATATATACAGTCAGACATAAGTTAAGCATCACCCAAACATTTTTTCAGAGAGGTTTTTCGCGTACAAATTTCTTCAGAAGAGCAACCAGTTTGTAATATTTTGTTACCCATGTCTTCCTTTGGTCTGCTGAACATATCAGAACGCCATTTGGTCATTTTGCTGAATTTCTATGGTGTCCTGTATACTGTTACACCAACCCCTATTTTGGGGTGTACCCCTAAAAAGTGTCACAGCTTAACCCAAAGTTCTTACTTTGAATTCAAATAAAAGCAGAAATATGATCTAGACTTAATTTTATGCCCTCAAAGGAACTTTGGGAGGCATATAGTAATTGCACTGTCTGTCTGTCAGTCCGTCCCACTTCGTGTACGGTGCATATCTCCTAGATTCTTTGAGGTAGGGATTCCAAATTTGGTATGTGGATACATCTGGGATGGCGGAGTGTCTCTTACCATTTTCGCGTCACTGTGACCTTGGCCTCTGACCTAGTTTTTAGAGTAATCGTGTCCGGAGCATATCTCTTATATTATTTGAGGTAGGAATCTCAAATTTGGTGTGTGGATGCATCTTGGGATGACGAAGTGCCGCGTACCATAATTGGGTCACTGTGACCTTAAACTTGACCTCTGACCTAGTTTCTAGAAACTGCATTGAGTCTGGTGCATATCTCCTATATTCTTTTAGATAGGAATTCCAAATTTGGTGTGTAAATGCATCTTTGGATGACAGAGTGTCACATACCATTTTCAGGTCACTATGGCCTTGACCTTGACCTCTGACCTAGTTTTAAGAATTATTGTGTCCGGAGCCTATCTCCTACATTCTTTGAGGTAGGAATTCCAAATTTGGTATGTGGGTACATCTTGGGATTGTGGAGTGTCGCGTACCATTTTCGGGTCACTGTGACCTTGATCTTGACCTGACCTAGTTTTAAGAATAATCGTGTCCGGAGCATATCTCTTATATTATTTGAGGCAGGAATCTCAAATTTGGTGTGTGGATGCATCTTGGGATGATGAAGTGTCCCGTACCATAATTGGGTCACTGTGACCATGACCTTGACCTCTGACCTAGTTTCTAGAAACTGCAATTAGTCTGGTGCATATCTCCTATATTCTTAGAGATAGGAATTCCAGATTTGGTGTGTAAATGTATCTCTGAGTGTCACATATCATTTTCGAGTCACTGTGACCTTGACCTCTGACCTAGTTTTAGGAATAATTGTGGCCGGAGCCTATCTCCTATATTCTTTGAGGTAGGAATTCCAAATTTGGTGTGTGGATATATCTTGGGATGGCGGAGTGTTGCATACCATTTTTGGGTCACTGTGACCTTGACCTTTTGGCCTAGTTTTTAGAATCATCGTGCCCAGAGCATATCTCTTATATTATTTGAGGTAGGAATCTCATATTTGGTATGTGAATGCATCTTGTGATGACAAAGTGTTGCATACCATAATTGGGTCACTGTGACCTTGAACTTGACCTGACGCAGTTTCTAGAAACTGCATTGAGTCTGGTGCATATCTCCTATATTCTTAGAGATAAGAATTTCAAATTTGGTGTATAAATACATCTTGGGATGACAAAGTGTCACGTACCATTTTTGGGTCACTGTGACCTTGACCTGGTTTTAAGAATTATTGTGTCCGGAGCATATCTCTTATATTCTTTGAGTTAGGAATTCCAAATTTGGTGTGTGGATGCATCTTGGGATGGCGGAGTATTGTTTACCATTTTCGGGTCCCTGTGACCTTGACCTTACCTAGTTTTTAGAATAATTGTGTCTGGAACATATTTCTTATATTATTTGAGGTAGGAATCTCAAATTTGGTGTGTGGATGCATCTTGGGATGATGAAGTGCTGCATACTATAATTGGGTCACTTTGAACTTGACCTCTGACCTAGTTTTTAGAAACTGCATTGAGTCTGGTGCATATCTCCTATATTATTTGATGTAGGAATCCCAAATTTGGGGTGATGATTTCTCTTGGAATGGAAGAGTGGTGCATACCATTTTGGGTCACTTTGACCTTGACATTGACTTCTGGCCTCATTTCTAGGTTTTTCCTGTCTGGAGCATATCTCCTATATTACAGCTAACTTTCCTCAAATGTGTCTTATGCTAGACCAATTCCTTTGGGGGCATTTGTCACGTGTTTGTGACATTTCTTTTTCAAACTAGTGCCAAACTGATTCTGTCGAAACTCAAGGTTTCATGTCAGTTATTGAGGAACATAGAGATAGTTAAACATGTTTATAATTTTTGCATTATCACTATATAACATGCCATTCTTTACACATCCATAACTTTTATTCTTTTAGATATATGAATCTGAAATTTTCAGACAGAACTTGTGGGTATCATAAACTTCGCAAAACATTTTCAAAATTTTATTGACGATACTATGATTTAATTTCTAAATTCCAAGTTGGACTTAAATCTCTCTTGCGCCAAGGACTTCCGGAACCTGATTTCTATGGTGACTTGGTGTATAAATTGAAGAAGATTGTTGGCTCTAATTATTTTTCAGCGCAGTTCATTAAAATAATTTCCCATTATAAAAAGATTGGCTATAACATTAATGTATTGCAACAGACTGCATGCTTGGTAGTCAACCCAATCACGGTTGGCAACTTTGCTTTCCTCTTTAATTGCACGCCGGTGGGTCGGACTTCAGTTTCTATGATGGTTCCGACTTATCTATTGATGAGATGGTAGGGGCCTGATGCTTTGGCTGTTTGTCGGGCCCACCGGGGTTTACCTGTTGGATTTCTTTTGCTCCGGTATTCAGTTTAATTTACTGTTGAGTCCTTATCCTTGCTTTATCTCCTTGTTATATCTTGATTTATATGTTTTAGGAGATGATGCATTGATAAGTTAGGGGTCTTTCATGCAAACCAAATATCTATGTGTCTTGATCCACATCTGAATCAAGGGTGAGTTTGGCGCTGTTAAACCGGTTTAAGCCCTCCAGTGAAATAGTTTACTGACTGTTCCAAGGCGGTACTTCTTTTGTGGATCTTTTATGTTTTTGTTCTGTCTTGTGTTTGCTATGTCTTTGTGCGCGTCTGTTTATATGTGCTTTGTGGTCACCTGCTGGGAAAAGGCTGACCTCTTGGCTCTCGTTTGTGGTGTCTACTGTGAGTTTGTCACTTTCCCATTGGTATCCTGGGTCAGATGTGGTACTTGATTGTATGGATTCCTGATCTTTGCACCCTTACTTACTTTGATATTATAACAATATGACACTAACACTTTACATGTCTAAGCGTTTTGAAAATACCATAATGGGCAAGAGAATAAATAACTGGAACATTCTAGGGGTAACTGTACATTTACCATGCCTGGTTGTTTACCTTTGTGATAATTGAATCGATATTTGCTGTAAATTGTCACCACTTTATCTATTTTCATAAATAAAACAAGAAAATATTCATGACTGGAAAGCTTACTTTGTTTTCTAGGAAACTATTGAGGTGATGCTTAACTTATGTCTGACTGTATATAAGGAAGAAGAAATAGAGGATCTCACACTAGTGCTCATGTTTTATTGATTTTTTTAAAACAAGTTTATGAAAAGAGAAAAAATGTGAGGCTATGCAGAGCATTTTATCACTTTTTCACAATGAGTAAAAATTTTAATAAATTAGATAAAACAAGGGGAGGCATTTATCATATGATATTAAAACTACTTTGATATCATGTTTTTTTTCTGATGTATGCCACATTATGGCCGTCAATACATAACATTACGAAATATATATACCACTAGTGCTTTATTGATTTTAATACATGGTGTTATATCGCTCCATGATGCTATGTCATGTGACAAAAGGATTTTCCATTCCAAAATATCCCCCAAATCTACATATTACTTTTAAAACATATTTGGACTTTTGGGACAATTTTGTAAACAAAAAAAAATCGAATTACACAAAAGATATTTGAAGTTTACTTTGGAAGGAGAAACAACCCTCTTATACCTAAATGAATACTGTAAACAGTCAATCTTTGACAGCAAAGATAATTTTTTAAATCATGGTGACTAAGGTGGCTGTATAATCCATTCAAATTATAGTATGTAGAACTAGATTTCTAAAATGGAACTAACCCAGTGTATCATATGTTAATTATCTTTTTGTGACCTCAGTGCATTGGGACCAGTTCAGTCTTTACCATATGCTACTTGCAAACAAGAAATAGTTGGTTTATATGGTGGAATGGGCATATAGTAGTGACTGGACTGGTCCCAGAATGGTCTAAATTGTGAAGTTTTTGATCATTTCAAGAGCTATAGGGTTAAAACCAGGTATTGAGTTTGGATGATAGAGTTGAGTTTCTGGTGTCCATAAGTAGGCTGACTTCTGAGAGCTAGTGCACTGAGACATTGTGCCAGCACAATGAGATCACAAAAGCAGCCAGCAAAGCTAGTTTAAGACATGTATGCATAAACAATGCACACAGTCTCACCGGCAACTTTGCTGCTAAAAGTGGACATACACAAAATATGGAAATCTACATGAGGTCAGTGGGACCAACAATTAACCCTAGCTATAGCCCCACTACAGAATATAAGCTTTGTATGCACATTTATCTATTGCTGTTGTTATTTGTGATGAATTTTTATTCTCATTTTAGCTCACCTATTATTACAGTAAAACCTGTCTTAAGCGGCCACTCAAAAAGAAGACCCAAAATTTTTTTAAGACCGATTATGGCTTAATGCAGGTCAAAAGTATTGTGGGAGCATTCTGCAATACTTTCAACCTTCATTAAGCTACCATTTGCCATAAAGATCTTAGTTTTGTCTATTATTGAGTGGCTGCTTAAGACAGGTTTTACTGTAGTAAGCCAATGGCTGCGATCCTCCGGTGTCCATAGTCATTTTGTCTGTTGTCCATCAGTTAACAATTTTCTTTAAACAACATGCATCTCCTCCTTAACTAATTGGTGTAATTTCACCAAACTTCACAGGAATGATCCTTGTATACTCCTCTTTCAAGTTTATTCAAAGATTTTAATTCAATGCAGAATTATGGTTGCCATGGCAACCAAAAGGAAAACGTAAAAAATATTTTTTGTCAAAAACTACTGGCCAGATTTAAAATTAATTTGGCACAATGTTTCTGTGGTGAACCTCTACCAAATTTATTTTAAGATTGTCCCCTACCTGGTGTTACTATATCTACTATGAAACACTCTACATTAAAACCTGTCTAAAGCGGCCACTCTCAAAAAGACCAAAAATGGGTTTTCAATACCAATTATCACTTAATGCAGGTCAAAAGTCTTGCAGAATGCTCCCCTTGGAGCATTCTGCAATACTTCCGACCTGCATTAAGCTACCACATGGCTTTAAGACCTTTGTTTTGTCTATATTTGAGTGGCCGCTTAAGACAGGTTTCACTGTACCATGTTTCAGATTCACCAACTGACAGAATAGCCTCCCCTGTCAAAGAGCCAACTACACAACGACAAGACGACAGACAGCCTCCACCATTACAGTTAGAGGAGAGACAAAGACCAGACTGGTTACAGGAGGAAAAGGGTGTGTATAACAACAAATGAGCCGTGACATGAGAAAACGAACAATGTGGCTGTGCATGATGAGAAGAGGCATATCAGCCTGGGGCATCATATATCAGCCACGGGCACCATATATCAGCCGCGGGCACCATATATCAGCCTGGGGCACCATATATCAGCCTGGGGCACCATATATCAGCCACAGGCACCATATATCAGCTGCGGGCACCATAAATCAGCTGCGGGCACCATATATCAGCCTGGGGCACCACATATCAGCCTGGGGCACCACATATCAGCCTGGGGCACCATATATCAGCCTGGGGCACCATATATCAGCCTGGGGCACCATATATCAGCCGTGGGCACCATATATCAGCCTGGGGCACCATATATCAGCTGGGGGCACCATATATCAGCCGGGGGCACCATATATCAGCCATTGTACCAGCCCATTCTGATCATAGAGCTTGGGTACTTATCTTCCCATTGTACTGGTGTGATAAGCAGAGCTGTCGAAGTACCATGCCTGACTTGTCTGACCTGGTCCTGTTTCCTTCAGGACAAGTTAGAAATTCCCATTCACTTGTCCAGGGACAAGTTGAAAGAAAGTTAATACAACTCTGTATTTCATAATTGATAATTATGATGAACTCATGTGTTGTGGGGGAAACAGTGTAGATCCTGATCATCTGGCTTCTCCAGAAGCCAGATGATCTGGATCTACACTGTTTTCAATAGAGTTTATATCTGGTATTATACTGTTTTCAAAAAGAGTTAATACATGTATGTTGTTTAAACATGCGTATTTAGGGCTTAGCTTAGTTTTTTGTGCATTATCTGTTCTTTGGGACAAGTAAAACTTTCTTTGGACAAGTATCTTTGACCATTTTACTTGTCCTTGGACAAGTATCAACTTTTGCTATTTCCACACACCTGATAAGTAACGGAATCTTGTGTGCTGGCCCAAACAAATCAGAAACCAGTATATACTAATAATTCATTTCTAGCCAATGAAAAGGCTATTGACTGCTATGGAAAAAATTATTCACTGTTCCCAACATTTTAAGAAACTGAGAAATATAAACATTGCACCAAAATGTAGGTTGCCATGAAATTCGGATTGCCTGACACAGATGGAAAAAAGCTAAGACATCAGTATTTAGGAGAAAAAAGGAAATACATTGTCCAAATTTTATTCTTTCACATGATAGTGTAATTAACTCTAGAATTTTACCGTCATCTGCTCTCCTGCTTATGTACTTTATTGGCCTATATTTGCTAACAATATAGACCCAGATCAGACTGCTTCCTTAGGAGCAGTCTGATCAAGGTTCATGGTGATTGCTTCCATAATATAAGTCTGGAGTGATTTGAATGTATGCAGCAGACATAAAAAGTAGACAACATTTTTTTTTGACAAATATAAGCAAGATAAGAGTTAATACTAGGCAATAAAAACTAATTCTATTCTATTCTATTCTATTCCTTGCCACTTTCAGGTCCCAGTAGGTTACAAGAAAACTATGGCTCTCCAAGATTTAACGAAGGTTACAACACACAGAGAAACGAAGGGTATAACACACAGAGGGAACCAGTAAATGATGGGTATAATACTCAGAGAATGGAACCAATACGTATCAGGGATCCACACGAAGAGCTCACGTTAGTTCATTTAAAAGCATCACTTATACCTGCAGCAGTCGATAAATTTTGTTATTGCTCTCCTCATTGTCATGGAAAATTATGCATGACATTTCAATTGAACATTAATTTGTTTACATTAAATATCTTCAGAGCAAGCAGCTAACGAAACTTTAGGTTTTTGTAACTGTTCAAAACCTTATGAACGACAATAATATCACTGCGACTAACTAAGCTCAATTGTAAGTGCAATACATGTAGGCTTCAAATACCGGGCAGCGTAGCGCAGTCGGAAACGTGTCTGGCAACAGATGCAAGTCTGACTGCAGATCCAGGGGTCGCGAGTTCGATCCCGGCCCGGTCCCATACTTTCGTGGAGATTGATCATGAAATAATTTCTACGGTCACTCTCCTCCCTTCCGCTGAATCATTCAAGAAGGGTTTTTGTCAGTTACAAGCGAAAGTATGTGCACGAAGTACTGGTAAACTGCTTGTTCAAGCTTGCCCAGGAAAAAGTGGGGTTAGGTGAACTGACCGTCCCGCAATGACCATAGCTATTGACTTGGGACGTAAAGCAACAAAACAAACAAACAAACAAATCAAAAAGGGAAATTCATATGCCATTATATTTGAGCCAGTGCATGAGATTTCCAACAATGTGGTATGTGCGAACAGCAAAGCCTCAGATCAGCCTGCACATGCACGCAGTCTGATCAGAGCCTTTGCTAGTCGCTAGAGTATTCTATGATTGCTAAGCTACTGACTGAACACCACTTGGAGATTCTAAGCTTCTACACATGTCAAAATGCCACATTGTTGGAAATCTCATGCACTGGCTCATTTAGTAACAATGTGGGCATGATTGATGGTAAGCCCATGCCTAGTTAGCACATGCAAAACAAGACCATTATTAGTTTCATTAGCGGTTCCAGTTCATAATAGCTGTTTGGCTATTCCGCTTTACAATCCAACGAAATCGTCAGTTTTGACAAGATGTGAACTGTGTCATGAGAAAACCTATCTCTTGATTTTACGACCAGGTCCAACACAAACCAGGCTGTATGGCCACAGATTTTGGAGAAGCTTGAAATTCCGGATACGGAAAGTAGAGGGATTGTATTATTTGTGTAGCGAAAAACAAAGGCACTGATCAGCTGAGCCGTTACCTTGCAGCTGATCTGCACCTTTGTTTTCGCATATGCAAAAAGCAGATTTTTTGCATGATGCAGCACAATTTATATTATTATTAATAAATTCTATATAGTTTTAATAATAAAAAAGGTGAATCTAAGAGATGATTTTTGTTTAGTGGATGTTCATGAAAGTATGATCTCGATAGGTTCAGTTCAAAGTTAATGAGATACCATTTGGGCAACACTTACTTTCAACTGAGCCTATGACATTCATTATTTTATGAACATCTGAAAAACAAAATTCATTTTGTAACTGAAGTGCATAGACAGTAGGTACCTTGTCAAGTTATGTGCACAACTCCCTAAAGATTGGGCAAATTTTAAACGGACCAGAAAAAAGAATATGTGATTTTATGAAATTTGAAAACAGCAGTCTCAGTTCATGAGAACTTCATTCAGTTGCAAATTACCGCATTGTTTCTATGTGTTTGCATTCAAAGGTTTAGGAGTTTGTCAATAGATACATTTAAATCTTTGTATTCTGGAAATGCCTAAATGTGTACTTTGGCAAACAGTGAAGACCAAAGGCAGATGAAATGATGCAGAATGCGGCAATTTCAACAGTGTGGGTCTGCACTGTTTGCTAAGAAGAAACAATCTCCTGAGAAAAAATACAAACTTATTTGGAAATTATAGTCTGTGACCCCTCGATTTATACAATGGACCATCCCAACTTTATTGTATCAAACCAGAAGGAAGAATCCATTAGTGCATTAAGGGTTTAGGATTGACTGTAATATAAGTTAAACATGTCTCTATTCCTGGCAGACCACAACAAAGAGAGAAGAAAGTCCGAGAGTTTCAAATTGCACAACAAGATTTGGCAGAAGCTGCCAGAAGAAAGAGAGAGAGAGAAGAGGAGAGACAAAAAGAAAAACAACTTGTAAGTATATATTGAGGCATATATAGAAAGTGTGTATAGAAAGTTATATGCAGTCTTGTTAGAAATTGTGCTAGTGATTGAGCTATCACATGTAGCTTGAAGAAGGTTGGAGATCATATCAGATATAAAACTAACTTACTTCAGCCGTTTCATGAGATTTTGGGACTTAATGCATTCACATAACACTTATTGCATTTTCTTTAGCCCTTTGTATATAGGAAACCCTTAAATGATTACTTTTACAAACAGTGAAGACTCAGATGAAATGCCGCATAAAGCGGCATTTCATCAGGGTCTGCACTGTTTGTCAAGGTAAAAAAGATCTTCAGACAAAAAAGAAATACAATTTTTATATTATTATAACCTGACACATCAAGATATGTACAATGGACTATCCCATGTTTTTGTATCAAACTGGTACCAAGTTAATTTTATCAAACCGTAAGGAAGAATCCATTAGTATACAAATGGTGAAATAAACATTCACAGTAACCTATTGGATATTTGGTCGGGACCTTCATCTCTGTCCTTACATTGTGTGAAAGCAGGGAATTCTTAGATGAGGCTGCATATCTGCAGAGGCTTATCTGACTTTTTGCGGTCAGTATATGCTATAAGTTGCCAAAATCACATCAGCTGACTCATTAGTAGACTGGCTTCAGTCCTTAAAACAATTTTTCATCAATGTGTCATATCATATACTTGTAGTCAGTCTAACTCTGATGGCTCTGTTTTAACATATCATATACTTGTAGCCAGTCTAACTCTGATGGCTCTGTTTAAACAGAGCCATCAGAGTTAGACTGGCTACAAGTATATGATATGACACATTAATGAAAAACTGGCGTAAGGACTGGAGCCAGTCTAACCCATTCGTAGTTTGTAAGGGATGGTTCTGTGTTTACCAAATGATGGGATGCACCATGTCCAAAAAAGAAGTAAATATGATCAGGAAATACCACAATCACACACTGCAGACCAACCCACTTCACTGTGAGGAAAAGCCACACAAGAATAACAGTCACAAGACACCAGGAAGAAAAACAAAGCAAAGCAACCAGCTCTCTCTTCCCATTCAAGATGGTTGAAAAACTAGAAAGGACACAAAGCAAAGCACTGCACAACAAAACACAGAACAAACACATAACCCTCACAATAGGAGAAACAATAAACAACGAATCAATAACCACAGGACCACTGCCTTCAAACAGATTACAGCCTAAGCCACTGGGGGGCTTAAATGCATTTTACTGGTACCAAATCTTCGCCCTAGATTCTGTTATTGTTAAAACACAAAAATTGTTTAGCTCGCATGGAGGCTTCCTAACTATTGCAATGTATCATCACAGAGAAACAGTCTTTTCAAATTAACACACTATGATGAAACAAAGAAAATGGCTCACAACTCACAGATAGTCAGAGCTAAAAAACATCAAGTTGAGCCATGGTGGGCTCAGCCAAAGAAAGGCTGTTTGTCCAATAACTGCTCAGGTGTGAGAAAAACCTCTGAAAAAGCAACCTTCATTCAATGAAGGTACTACCGTGCTAGGTCTTTTGGTGAGATGTTATGAGTTGATGTAGTCGTTTTTTGTTAAGTGAGTCACTCCCTTGCAAGTTTTCCTTAGTAGAAACCAGTTCTCAGCAATGTGAATTAAGGTCTTGTTGCAAGACAAACCCATGATGTTAGAGAGGATTAATTAAGTCTTGATTTTAATTTCCATGCACTACAACTGTACTTCAGTGCTCATCCAGAGTTGAACATGTTCTTTTGCAGCGTGCAGAAATTGAATATTGGGAACTTTTGCAAGAGAAATTTAATAATAGAAATAGATATAGTAATAATTATATTTTACAGATAAGGCAAATGATTACAACTTCAAGCAACTTTCCCTTTGGTCGCCCCGGTGGTGGGGCACCAGTAAGGGTAAGAATGCATGTCAATTCCACCACAAAATAGTCTATTTATAGATCCAGATAAGGAAACATTTTAGTGTTAAACTGTGATTATTTTCTAATCCATGAGTTTAAACATATGTTGTGGGTGCTCAAAAGAACCATCTCATTGAGATGGTTCTTTTGAGTACCCACAACATAAGTATAGGCTATAGATCATATATTACAATTATAAAGGAATTAAGTTGGAAGAGTGTAGCGAGTGAACCACTTAATTCCTTCATAATTGTAATATATGATCTATGACATACTTAGTATAGTTTTCTCCCCTTTCCTGACTGCTATTATGGAAATGGTCGCATAGACCACTTCACAGATTTACTTAATGATCTACTTAATAGATATTACAAATATTGACAAAATATATGTGATTAAGTTGGCCTAAATTTAAATTTCTGTGCAATCTGATTGGTTGTGAATTAAGCACAGGAAGGAAGGGGGGACTAAACTACAAATTATGTTTTGGTTGAAAAATAAGAAAAAAATGTTTATTTCCCTTATGACACTCTTATCTGGAAGCATGTTTTTTCAGTTCTCTAAATGTTCATAGGTTTCATTTTGCATGTCATTGTCTCCTTGCACTACTTGTATTTGAGCCTCGTCATGAGAAAATGTGATTTTGTTGAATTCCAACAACAAAGGCATGGACTAGCCTGTGCATTGGCATAGTCGATCAGCACCTTAATTGTCTCTGGAAAGTAAAATAGCTGACCTTACTACATGTAAAATTTCAATACTCTAGCTAGTCTCTGTATCATGGCATTTTGATTTTACCTAGTTGGGAACCAAGAATACAGGACCGGGCCGGGTAGCGCAGTCGGTAACTTGTCTGGCTACAGATGCGTGTCTGACTGCAGATCCAGGGGTCGCAAGTTCGATCCCAGCCCGGTCCCATACTTTCGTGGAGATTGATCATGAAATAATTGCTACCGTCATTCTCCTCCCTTCCGCTGAATCATTCAAGAAGGGTTGTTGTCAGTTACAAGTGAAAGTATGTGCACGAAGTACTGGTTAACCGTTTTGTTCAAGCTTGCCCAGGAAAAAGTGTGGTTAGGAGAACTGACCGTCCCGCCATGACCATAGCTGTTGACTTGGGACATAAAGCAACAAAACAATCAAACAAACCAAGAATACAGGGGTTATCTTGCAAAGAGGCCTATTTGAGACAAGTCATGTCATCAAAAAACCTCTTTAAGGGATAAGAGACTAGGTGAGGCAAAAACCAGCATGTTCAGATACAGAGGCTAGCTAGAACAAAGCATTATATTGCATAAATAGAGGATCTTACATGAGTGCTCATGTTTTATTGAATTTATTGAATGAGTTGAGGAAAAGCTATAAAATGCAAGGCTTGTCAATTTTCACAACGATTTTAATAAATTCAATAATGCAGGAGCACAAATGTTAGATTATATTTACCATATGACCCTAAAACTACTTTGAAATTTTGTTTTTGGTGTGAAAACACTATATATACTTGATGTTGTTACTGCTGTCTTTACATTATGTAACCAAAATCTTAAACCACTAGTGGTTTATCGATTTTAATGCATGGAGTTATATCACTCCCAAATCGGATGTCATATGATAAATGTTTTTTATGATCTGGCTCATGTTTATTTAAAAGTTCCTAAGTTCATTAGTAGAAAAAGTTATATGGATATTGAGTCATTATTGCTTTTGGTATTCGAACAGTGTAGTCCCTTAACAACATGTCTCATACTTGAGCCTTGACGCAATAAAACCTGTCTTTGGGAGTTTTGGAACAACAAAGGTGCAGACCAGCCTGGGCATCCGCGCAGTCTGATCAGCGCCTTTGTTATTAGCTTTTTGGAAAGAACCATATCAAAGCTTGCTACAAACAAAATTTCAATTTTCTAGCTAGTCCCTGTATGCGAGCAGGCTGGTTTGAATCTCACGTTGTCGAAACTCTGAAGACAGGTTTTGTCGTGACGAGGCCCAATTTTGAGAGGGCAGCTTTGAAGATAATGGTACTTAGCATATACTTAGAAAATGTATTCCTGCAATATTCATGTGCAACTATTTAGGGAGGGAAGTAGTTGCAGATCTTACTTTTGGTCCTCAACTTCATTTGTACCAATATCTCAAGTGCTGACTTGTGTACAGTATTTCTTAGCTTTTATTATTCCCCAGTTATTGAGATGGTTGTAGCACACAACAAACAAGTGACCAATCACAGCCATTGATACAAAGTACAAGTCTCGGGCATTTCTGAATTTATATTGGTGCTCAGGTATCAGTAAACTATGCTCCAACCGCAAATAAAGTCTGGTTAATCCAGTTGAACCAGGCATTCATAGCAAATGCTAGATGGTTGTGATATGGTAAAAACCTAGTGATCTATGGTCCGACTATCGACACAAGATTATAGTTTGGTAAGCCCACAAACTGAGCCAATGGCTGACGAAATTATATATGACCCATCTCCGCTAGAGTTTATGTGTAGAGGTAGGAGCTAGAGCTTGTGTTTGTAAATCTGATGCTCATGCACAAGTCACTAGTTTTACAGATGTTTAAGATTTCATTATAAAATGTTGGTTACCATTGTGTCTTCATAATTTATATGTATTATCATTTCTTAAATATTATATTCTTGTGTTATATACCTTCAACACAGTGTAGTGCACAAAGCACCCATCATAATTATTAGTTTGCACATTAAGCTTTGCAGCTATTAGTTAATACTGTATTTTATTTGAAACCTATAAAAGGGATAATTCTACAAATCATGTAGACCCAGATGAAATGCTGCAAGATGCAACATTTCACAAGGTTTTACACTGTTGCTTACATAAAAGCAATCAACAGGGCTTAATATAGAATGTAATTTGGAAATTCTAACTGTTTACTACTTTAAGTCCACAGTCAGGTGCAACTAACTATTCTTTTTCTTCAGACAAAAGGATATTCATATCAAAACAGATATAGGATTCCTGTGGCAAACCATTTTTTGCTATTTTATTTTAAGAATTTAGCAATTGTCAAGTTTGATTATTGACTTTGTCCACGTTACTGTTTAATAATATCTATTTATGGTAAATAAACATAAGAGCTGAATTGTTTCTAACTGTTAAAAAGATCAACATCAGTTTGGATCTGTTTGTAAAACTATGATACTAACAGTAATTGATATAACAACAAAGTAAGTAGAAGGCAAAGATCAGGAATTGATACAAACAAGTACCACACCTGATCCAGGACAGCACATGGGAAAGTGACAAAAACACAAGAAAACATCACATACAAGAATGCCAAGAGGTTAGCCCTTTCTCAGCAGGTGACCACAAGGCTGCAATGAGCAGACAAGAAAGCATGACGAACACAAAACCTAGATAACAAAATGGATCCACAAAAGAAGCACAGCCTTGGAACAGTCAGTAACAAGCCATATGTTTGTTGCAGCTGATAGTGGACTCGTAGTGTTATACATTTTTTTTTAAAATGATAGGATATGCAAAGTTATGCATTTGGATTATAAATGGAAATGAACTAGTTCGTTATATATCTTCAAAACTTTCTCTTGAAACAAAATATGTAATGGTTCATTCAAATTGTGTTTAATCACAATTATAGCTTAAAATTACCATAAGTTTAGTTTGAGTATTTTTAATTATGAATATGAATTACAGATCCAAATAATGCAGGAGAATTATCAGCCTTTTAACAGACCAGGAGGGGGAGCCCCGATTGTAAGTTGCTAGGCAACAGATAGTCTCCCTGATTTAGTTGATCTGTGGTTGGGCTTAACAACAAACATTCAGTCTGCAGGCTCCAGAATATGAGACTCAGCTGATTAAAGCATTGTTAATTGAACTTTACTGCCTTGTGGATACTGAAAAATGAATATTTTTAATAGCCATCTCTTATTTACTCAAAAGTTAGGCACCCAAGTCATCAGTAAAAATTATTTAAAGAGCCATCTCTTTTATCCCTTTCCTTCATGAATATTCATACTATGCTCCACCCAGTATGAATAATTATATAAATCAATTTTCATGTTGGTACATAGAACAAAAAAATTACTTGTCAGGTCCACTAGTGTAGGAACAGATATATCATATTTCTATAAGCAAAAAGAGTAGACCCTGATCAGGCAGCTCTTACAAGAGCTGCCTGATCTGGGTCTGCTCTGTTTGCAAAAGCGTTAAAAGATGTCTCTATGAGGTAAAGGGTTAAGCACCTGAAACATATCTTTTTATAGAAAGTAATGAAAATAATGCAGTTTTGAGAAAGTCCAGATAAAATTATGTTATTTGGTTTGCTGGCTTCTATTATATTAACAATGCTTAAATAAACTGGTCTCAAGGCATGGATAGTAGGACATAAGGCTGTGTATGCTTAACAAAATTTTGGTAAAACTTTTAATAAATTCACACATTGTGATATAAATAAAGATGTTAGGACATCTGCTTAATTCATGGTTTAGAAAGGTATTCAATATATTTTTGATGGATAAGGATATCAAGTGAAGTAAAAAAAAAAAAAAAGACATCCATCATGCAAAATATTGAAGGGGAAAAATATTGTCTTATCATGCAACCAAAACATATGTGATGTGTACCAAAAAGAACTGTCTCACTGAGACATTTCTTTTGAATACCCACCACATTTTTTGTAAAAAAATAAATACAAAAAACAACCACAATGTATTATTTTAAGTAATGAAGCGTCTTCTAGAGGTTGGTTTACATGGCCAAAATATGTCCTATTTTCCATTTATTGGTCTTTTGGGTGGTAGGCTTTCTAACAAATCTGAGAGCATTTGCTGATTTTTATGAAAGCCTTTCTTGGCATTGTGCACAAACAGTCAGTTTATGAGCACACTGTGATGTGATGATATTGTGAACAATGATTTTGGGCTATAGTTCAGATTATTCAAGTCTAGCGCAAGATTTTATAACCATGGAAGTACCAGTAATTCATGCCATTGAAACATCTAAAGTGGTTGATGAGATGAAGTGTTATCTTTTAATAGCATACAGATGCTTAGCTCACAATATAATTTATGGAAACATGTTTATTTTACTTCTTAACGTCACTGCAACAATAATACAGTAAAATCTGTGTAAAATGGCCACTCTCAAAAATACCACAGACCAATTATCGCTTAGTGCAGTTCAAAAGTATTGAAGAATGCTGCAATACATTCGACCTTCATAAAGCTACCATTTGTCATTAAGATCTTTGTTTTGTCTATTTTTGAGTGGCCATTTTACTGTAGGTTAAGCTCAGGATGACATGAGGAATTTTTGGAAAGGAAGAGTTAGATAAAACTAAAATCTTATTTCTAAAAAGAACACAAAACCCCATAAAACCCTTATGTTGCCTTTGTGAAGCTAAAACTTAAGTTTCCTGAATAATATATAAAACTATTTTGAAATTAGTGCAGTTAAATTGCATGCTTTTATATATTTTAGTAATAGGACAAACGTATCAAATACCTGTCAAAATATCATTCCTTTTGATTTGACATTCTACCAATTATTTATAGAGCAAATGTATCAAATAACTGTCAAAATATCATCCCGTTTGATTTGACATTCTGACAATTAACTATAGGGCAAATATATCAAATAACTGTCAACATATCATTCCTTGTGATTTGACATTCTACCAATTAACTATAGGGCAAATGTATCAAATAACTGTCAAAATATCATCACTTCTGATTTGACATTCTGACAATTAACTATAGGGCAAATGTATCAAATAACTGTCAAAATATCATCCCTTTTGATTTGACATTCTGACAATTAACTATAGGGCAAATGTATCAAATAACTGTCAAAATATCATCCCTTTTGATTTGACATTCTGACAATTAACTATAGGGCAAATGTATCAAATAACTGTCAGCATATCATTCCTTGTGATTTGACATTTTACCAATTAACTATAGGGCAAATGTATCAAATAACTGTCAAAATATCATCACTTCTGATTTGACATTTTGCCAATTAACTATAGGGCAAATGTCTCAAATATCTGTCAAAAAATATTCCTTTTGATGTGACATTCTGCCAATTAACTATAGGGCAAATGTATCAAATATCTGTCAAAATATCACCCCTTTTGATTTGACATTCTGCCAATTAACTACAGGGCAAATGTATCAAATAACTGTCAAAATATCATTCCTTTTGATTTGACATTCTCCCAATTACTATAGGGCAAGAACTATCAAAATAACATTTGTTTATCTAATATGCCAATCAATAGAAGGGAAAATGTATATAAAAATGTCCATGTGTTTTTGGGTTAAATGTATCAAATACCTGTCAAGATATCAAGTCCTAATTTTATATGGCAACCAACAATAGGGCAAATGCATCAAATACATGCCAAAATAAATACATTTCCTGAATATGATATGCCAATCTGCAAATGAACATTGCGAAAATGAAGTGGGATTTATTGGTACTGTTCTAGAACTTTCTGGAACTCACTTTAATGGTACTTTCTGGGATAACCACTTAATCTCAATAAATCCCAACATTGGGATTATTTGGTATTAAATGGAATGTTAAATGGCATATGGGATTTTATGGTATTTTCTGGTACTGAAAATACCATTTAATCCCAGAAAGTCCCATTTGATCAGGTTCCACTAAATCCTAAATAATCCCAACCTGTTCATTTATTAAAATACCATTTAATCCCAGAAAATCTCAATGCTGTATTGACAAGAGTCCCAAATATTTCCACAAAATCCCAATTCAGCAATTTAGAAGTTCTACATAGTAACAGATAATTCCATTTCTTTTCTAACTAATGTATAGTTTTCCCGGAAAAGTACCATAAAGTACCAAAAAGTACCAGTACCAAAACCTGAAAGTACCATAAAATACCATACCATAAAATTCTGAAAGTAACATAACATACCAAAAACTGCCAAAATATGTGAGTACCACAAAATACCAAATAGTACCAATGCCACGATCAGAAAGTACCACAAAATACCAAATAGTACCAATACAAAAATCTGAAAGTACCACAAAATACCAAATAGTACCAATGCTAAAATCTAAAAGTACCATAAAATACCAAATAGTACCAAAACCGAAATCTGAAAGTACCATAAAATACCAAATAGTACCAATACAAAAATCTGAAAGTACCATGCACAAATTACCAAATAGTACCAATACTAAAATCAGAAAATACTGAAAAGTACCAATACCAAACCTGAAAGTACCATAAAGTACCAAATAGTATAAATACCAAAATCAGAAAGTACCACCAAATACCAAATAGTGCCAATACCAAAATCTGAAAGTACCATATAATACCAAATAGTACCAATACCAAAATTTGTAAGTACCACAAAATACCAAATAGTACCAATGCAAAAAGCTGAAAGTACCAGATAATACCAAATAGTACTGAAACCAAAATCTGAAGGTACGACCAATGCTAAAATCTGATAGTACGTAGTACTGATGCTAAAATTACTTTAATACTACTTAATTGAATTATTTTGTTCTTATATTGGCACCCAGAAGACCTGGCTAGCACCTGCAGTGTGCCCAATTTCTGATCATGCGGCAATAATTGTTTGATCACAGGTCCATTTATATAACTTTCCTGTATTAACTTTCTTTGGGTTCACCATATCCAAAATTAAGCAGATTAGGGGATAGCATAATTAGTAAATGGACAGATAAACAGACACTTTTAACTAGTAACTTGCAAGGTCAATTGGCTGGAAGGATAAAAAATAAATGTTCTTTAGCACTCCCCACTTGTGAGAAAGTCGACCTTTCAACAAATTAGGTTGAATTCAGCCCAGCATGTTTGGATTAGCATAAAAAAGAATGGGCAGACACTTTTGACCCCATTATAGGGCACCTCTGAGTGGGGTACCCATAAATAAACTCATCTTTACACAATTTGTTTAAGTGGCTCACAAATTTAGTTAAGTTCTACCCAGCAATTCAGAAAGAGACAGCAAAGCCAGAAAATGCACACTCACTTGGGCCCATGCAAGGGGGATCCAAAAAACAAAAAAACGGTAATGCTCCTGCTCACACACTTGTGTAAGTAAGTCACCAAAAAAAATTTGGTTGGATTCAGTATGACCGTTTGCGCAGTCGGTAATGTGTCTGGCAACAGATGTGAGTCTGAATGCAGATCCAGGGGTCGCGAGATTCGATCCCAACCCGGTCCCGTACTTTCGTGGAGATTGATCATGAAATAATTTCTACGGTCATTCTTCTCCCTTCAGCTGAATCATTCAAGAAGAGTTGTTGTCAAGTACAAGCGAAAGTATGCGCACGAAGTACTGGTTAACTGCTTGTTAAAGCTTACCCAGGAAAAAGTGTGGTTAGGTGAACTGACCGTCCTGCCATGACCATAGCTGTTGACTTGGGACGTAAAGCAACAAAACAAACAAACAAACCGTTTGCAAGGTGATAGTATTGCAGGCAAATGGGCAGACTGAAGGACACTTTTGACCTACATCCCAGATCATTGGGGTATTGGAATTTCGCTGTTGAATACACCAGTTGCTCAACAAATTTGGCTGGATAATCTGTCCAATTGTTTAGAAGATAGCATAACAAACAAAAACCTGATATACAGACGAAGGCAATCGCAATATCTCCAACACCTTTTAAAAAGAGAATGGTGATAAAAAAAAAATCAAATAAAAATAAGCCCCAATGATCAGCCTGATTATCCTGTAGATTCAGTAATTAACCTATTCACCAATGTAAGCTTACAAGTACCACACTAGTTAAGTGTTGAACTGCCACAAATGCTTTTTCTTTGCTGTAAATAATAATGATAATGGTAAAATTGTATAACCATAATGAACACAATTCAGTAATAAGTGTCTTTCATCAGCATTTAAAGAAAGAAACAACTACGAATGGCTTTGTTTCTGAGAAACTAAATTATATGATGAAAAGTCTCGAGCAAGTATAATTTATAAGCTATATATATGTATAAATATGTTCTGTTTACTCACTTTGTCTGTTGTATGATTTATTTTGTGCAGTTTATGCAGTATATATCCAAAATTAACACAGAATTTATCAAATAGTCAGAACCTTGCAAACCATGAGGTTTATTTGAATCTTTTTCTGGTTTCCTGCAAGATTAAAGAATTTCAGCTTGAGTCATTAAAATGAGAGAACCAGGTTAACACAGTTATATCATATTTCAAGGTCAGACTGAGTTCAGAATATAATGGTCCTATGCAAATCTAGGTTGGGATTATTTGGTATGAAATGGAACCAAGGTATGGATGTGTTGACTTGATAAAGTCCCAGAAAATCTTAATAAATCCCATTTAAAGTACCTACTGGGACTTTCTGGGATTAAATGGAATATTTATTCCAGAAAGTAACATAAAATCCCACTTATATTTTAAGAAGAATTATTTGAGACTTTCTGGGATTTTCCAGTTCCAGATAGTGACAGAAAATACCAATTGTTCCAACTTTTGGGATTTAATGGAATTCCATTAAATACCATATAAAATGAAGTACCACAAAATCCCAGAAAGTTCTATTCAAGCAGAATTGGAACTGGACTGAGACTTTCTAGAACATTCTAGATTATACCAATTATTTGGTATTATATGGAACAATTTTTCGCAAGGGAATAAGGCAAATGCTTCAAATATCTGTAAAATGCCATTAATTTTCTGGACAACTATGTAGCCAAATTTTAAGTTTGCTTACTGGCTATCAGCTGTAGGATGTCATTCATATGGGAACCACTGGGGTAGTGAATAAGCTTAATAACAAGAACAATGAAATTTTGTCTTATTCCATGGTTGATTATGATAGACATGAATATTTTGAATAGTTCTGTGCTTTAATGCTTTCTCACTGGTTTAGATTAATCTACTGCTGGACTGTTTCCTACTTTCCATTAATAATGGGTTCTTAGCTTTGATAACATCTACCTTAATAATTTAGTGGTATGAAGTTGATTTTTGGTAGTTATTTTGAAGTTGCATGATTTGATAGACTTTTTAAAACCATTTATAAATTAATGCCTTCTGCAGGTTCAATCCTATAACTTCTTACAAACTCATTAGTATTGCCCACCAAAAGACCTGAGTACAAGTTTAGATTCCGAAAATTCTCCTTGGGTTTAGTTCTACATGTATTTATCTTTATAATTTCATTTCATTTTATTTTACCCCTATTGCTAATACATGTAGTGCTTTGCAGGTTTAGTTTTGTAATTAACTTTTTTTACATACAATATTCAGCTTAATTAGTGCTCATTCATTCTCCTATAGGCACACACTGAAATATTTATTTCCTGCCAATTCAGTGGGGTAATTTCATTATTGGTATGAATTTTTCTTGGGGATGAAAAACAGTGTAGATCCTGATCAGCTGGCTTCTGATGAAGCCAGCTTATCTGGATCTACACTGTTTTCCAAAATGGTGAAACATTTTAAATAAGTTATGTGCACACTTATAAGAGTAATCTTTTATCCCTATTGCCCATAGAAAGCAAGAAAATTCACTGTTTTTGGCCTTCCTGTGTGCAGAATAGTTAAGCTGAAGGGAATATATTTGGTATTTTCACAATATGGTTGGTATTTTTTCAACATGGCAGGTATTTTCATGATATGGTTGGTATTTACCCCTTATGCCTTGGGAAATGCCAGTGGTTTGTTAGATTTTTTTAAAGAAAAAAGGGTTTATAAGAGTATTAAGACGGTTTTACAAGTCTGACGTAAAACATTTAGGTACAAGCCTTGATGGAAGATGATTCACCATATGGTCGGCCAGGTGGTGGGGCTCCAAAAGTAAGTCAGATGTGACCTTGACCTTTGACCTTGACCTTTGATGTTAACATTTTCCCCTCTGTTGCTTTGGTGATTACACCATGTTGGCATGACTTTTGACCTTAACATTTCCCCTTTGTTGCCTTGCAACTACACGATTGGTAACCATGCATTGACCTTAATTAACATTTGATTTTGGTAACAGCATCCAATTTAATTAGTTGCCCAAACATTTTTTCCTGTTGTTTAAAATAGTAGTAAGGTATAGATAATTGGATGAGAAATATAAAAGGTGACAAAAAGTATATGACTGTGGAGTTCTTGATAATACTGGGCCTTATATCATTAGAAAATCTTATTTTTCTATGCAATCAACAAAGGTGCAGACCAGCATGTACATCCATGTAGTTTGATTAACTCTGTCTGGAAAGTATGGGATCTTAACTTACAACATGCTGAATTTCAAGATTCTGACCAGTCTCTGTAGCTGAGGAGGCTAGACTGAGTCTTGACTGAGGACACTTAGATCCATGTGTCAACTCATCATCTGTACTGTTTGTAGAACAATGTAATTCAGTCTATTAAACTGGCTTTGACGTGAGAAAATCTAGTCTGCTTGTAGCAAGTTTAGATATGACTACTTTCTGAAAAGGGAATGAAGTTTAGATATGATACTTTCCAAAAAGGGAATAACAAAGGCACTGATCAGTGCCTTTGTTATTCCCTTTTTGGAAAGTATCATAGCTAAACTTGCTACCATCAGTGCCTTTGTTATTCCCTTTTTGGAAAGTATCATATCTAAACTTGCTACCGTCAGTGCCTTTGTTATTCCCTTTTTGGAAAGTATCATATCTAAACTTGCTACCGTCAGTGCCTTTGTTATTCCCTTTTTCGAAAGTATCATATCTAAACTTGCTACCATCAGTGCCTTTGTTAGTCCCTTTTTCGAAAATATCATATCTAAACTTGCTACAAGCAGCCTAGGTAGAATTGTGAAAACTGGTACAGTATGTAGCATAAATTAGCCACCATAATTATGTTCAAGAATAAACAAGGCACTGATAAGACTGCACACTGTGGTCTCTGTCTATGTTGTTTGCATACAGCTAAAAAGATTTTCATCAGTGAAATCGGATTTTTTTTCTAACTCTTTATAAACCTTTTATAAGGAAAGAAAAAGTTAACAGAATTTGTTTTGGTGTAAGCCACCTATGATCACATTGCTACATAAAGCCATTGAAACCCTATTTCTCAATGACAATATTTAACATGCTCTTGTCTATTGTGAGTTTATATTTCAAAGCTTCTTTCAGACCCATGCCCTTTTGATCCCGCATAAAGCTAAAGATTGCGCCATATTTTGAATATGTTATGATTGCCTATTGAAACAGCATACTTTATTGTCTCACTACCTCAAAGAGTTAACACAGCAGCACTTTGTGCACTTTTCCTTTCACTAGTTTTTGCTAATACATTATGCACTATACCTTTCAGATCTTTCTTTGATGCACAACTCAATAAAACAGCACATATTTATCTTGTTAGTCTAGACATCCCCTTTAACTTAGCTCTTGTCCTTCTGGTATATACTGTTGGATTAGAAGGATTCTTTAGCTAGCTGATATGAACCTACACTATTCATAAGAGGATACATTTTTCAACAAAATAGTTGATTAACTCTAAAAAACTTCTTTATTTCTTGAGAAAAAAAGCAAAGTTAGATTTATGGAGCAATGTATGCTATGGTTTTTATTTGAATTACATTTCAGTTAAATTATTTGGCCAGAAAATAAGAATTAAAGATGTCACTAATTCGTCAGCTGCAGGGGTTCTTATTTATGCTTTCCACTTTAAATTACTCTTTTTGTATGCTGCAAATAAGGAGACTTACATGTATACCCAAATAACTTGTTTTTGACTGTTAGCTGAAACCTTTACTTAGTCCGTTTAAAACTGACACTGTCGGATATTCTTAGCTTCTTAATTAAACCGATTTTGCTAGAATTGATTTTAACAATAAAATCTTTACTTTCCTGTAACATCTATTGTTGTCTGCTTATAACCTTTACAAATGGTTTATTTCCAGATCAGAGCTTAAACAGAATATCCGTCTTGATTTAGATCTAAACTGTTTGACACTAATGGTATTCCTGAAAGAACTTTTTGAAAAGTTGATTTTGAAAATAGCTAGCAAAATATATGACAAAAATCATGAAAAAATGTCCATGCATACAAAGAGTTAATACATTGAAACAAACCAAACAATTTTATCTGAAGGAATTAGCTAGACTATAAAAAGACAAAATTAGATAGGGAATCTCAGTATTTCTTTTGGGACTCAAGTGATAACATCTCCAGTACCTCATGTACTGTCCTGCCAGCCAAGAGTGACAGTGACTTCACGTTTTGCTTACAAAGTTATTGGGGACGTAGAATTGATAGATCACTTGTGTATTAATCCTAGATCACTTGTGTATTAATCCTATCCATAGGATAGGATTAATACACAAGTGATCTACCGATTCGCATTAGCTCAAGTGGAGTGTACAAGTTAATGTTTAACGTAACAGTTGTAAACAAAATATTGTGTCACTGTCACTCTTGACTGGCAGGACAGTACCTCATGTATCTTTAACAACTTATCTGATTGGTTGTTACTGCTATGGATGAATGCACATTCTAATTGATTGATAGCCCTTACCAGCTAAATAAGTTTGTTCTTTACTCACATTATAGTTTTCCAAGGACTGTTTCTTTCGCTCTGCCCACTTATATGCCTCAACAAGGTTGATAATCTTTTGCTATGTGGCACAGCCTCTTGGTCTTTTTGTCAAGACATAACTTGCTTTCTGTAGTAACAATAGGGCAAATGACAAAAGGTTAAAAATGAGCTTTTTTCATCTGACACAAATTATTAAATAATAAGTTTCATATCATTTTTTCGATATTGATGTAAGATGATTATTTATAACAGACATAGTCGTTATTAAAATTACTGTATTGGTGTGTCTCAGCACATTCTAGTTTCTATCACATTAATATTTGCCTCTAATATGCCACTAACATAACTTTTCGACATATGCATCGCTTAATGTGTTTACAGTACAATTTGATTTGTAGATATTTCAGGCTTTTGATAAACAAAGTTCTATCAGCTTTTTATAGCATCATCAATGTGTGCGATCAGGAAATTTTAAGACACTGTATATTCAAGTCTCTAAATATTTTTAAAAACCTTGTGATTTATATATGTAAGCATAACATTGAGGCATAGTTGCTGTGCAATGCTGCAGCTAAAAGATGTGTATCATGAAATAACATAAAGCTTTCCAGGTAAATTTCACATTTAAAAAAAATGGGTTTAAAGAAAGGTTTGTGAACTCCTTGGCATAGCTCCCATAACATAACATTCAAGGGAGGTCACCTAATGTGGTAAAAGTATTTTTCCATACCATAAGGAACTGCTCTTTAAGGAATGAATTTGCTCCCTCTGGGAGCAAATTCTTTCCTTTAAGAGAAGTTCCCATTTTGAAAAGGGACGCCATTGAAGAGAATCGCTGCTTAATTCAGTAGTCTCCCTTTGATGCGCGTAACTTTTTCAGCCTTCTGGCTGTGCATTCACAGTAGAATTTGTTTGGATCAGGCTTGTTCCAGCACCATATGATGAGAAAGCCAAGGGTAATATAATTGAAAAGCTGTCAAGAATTAAAATAAAGGGAACAATGATAATGAATATGTTGAATATTTTAATTCAAAACACTTCGTTTAAATTTGCGGGGGTAACCGAACCCTTTGTATACTAACTATTGTCTCTTAAATGCATACGTAGGCAAACAGTGAAGACCCTGATGAAATGTGACGTATTATGCGGCATTTCATCAGGGTCGACTCACTTTGCTAAGGCGAAAATGATCTCCAGAGAAAAAAAATACAATTTTAAAATAATACTCAGAAATTATAACCTTTGACTCCTCAATGTATTTCATGGACCATCTCCAGTTTATTGTATCAAAGCAGAAGGAAGAATCCATAAGTGCATTAAGGTTTAAAGCAGCACATTCAGTCAGCATTATAAAAGCTCACATTAGTCCAAATAAAAAAATAGGTGTGTTTTGGGTAACAGGTCTGAAAACTTTAGGTAGGGTAGGCACACTTGTTGTTTTTTTCTTCTTTTTTTTTCTTTCTGGAAAACAAATGATTTTATGCATTTTGAAAGACATTTTGCCTTTCAAAATGCATAAAATTATATTTTTCCCAGAAAATCTGGGAAAAAAATCTAGGTTTCACTTATAAATTTAGCTATGGGTCGGGTTACCCTAAACACAGGTATTTTTTATTTGGCCTTATAAATGGTTTCTGCTGTACTAATGAGCATAACATTTATGGCATATATGCTTTGCTTGCCTTGTATCATATATTTAGTAGTTTCTTAGAAAAATAATTTATTCTGTTACCAGGGTGACAATAGAAAAATGAAATTTACAGAACACCAGCTAACAAAGCCTGCATCTCCCAAATTCAACGAACCACCACGGGTTAGTATTGGATTGTTTTTGCTGTTTTTGTGTGGCACCTGTTTTAGTATCAACAGTTTAAGTATGCAAGTTTCTCTCTGTTCATCTGTGGACAGCCACTTTTGATTTCTCCCTAGCATTTGCTCTAGAAATAACCCTGATTGGAAACCCTATGATAGGGCTAATGCTGGTGCCCTGTTTAAAGACCTTGACCTTTGATTTTTGAACTTTGTCTTAACAGGTGCAACATTAGTCTACCAGATCCTAGTTTAACCTTTGATGTTTTTACCTCAAGGATAAATATCCTTTATGCTTTTATGGACAGTTTTAATGTAAAATTTATTTACAGCATGAGTAATAGACAGGATTAGTTGTGACCCATGGTTCCAAAAGAGAGGATTAACATTAACCATGGGCCTAAATGTTATGATTAAAATAGTGCATGTATTTCAAAAGGGGAACTTTTTTCATGGACAAATATGGCCCAAGATAAATAATTTGTTAGTATACCAGATCAGAATTTTCTGTGAGCCTCAGATCAGGGAAGAAATTATTACCATACATTGAAGCTTAGATACTAGATGTATTTTGTGAATTATGTTTATGATACATTTTTTAATGTCAGCATCTTAATAACCATAGTTGATGTGATCTCATATAGATAACAGAAGGAAATGAATGCCACAGATGTGTTAGTTTACATACTTGAACTGTCCAAATGTAGGGATCTAAATTTCAATCATGACACCGCTGCTGTTCTGCAGAAAAGAATTTATGATGGCTGTTATGCTGCAGATTAAAAAATCTTCCCATCTGGAGCACTATAAACATCACTCAGCCATAGTAACAACCTGGACTGCAGCACACACACATGCAAAAGGTACCCATAGGTATGCCCCTAAGACTACTAAAGATAGGTTTTATCATGTACCATTGCCTATATGATCTGATTTATTGTGACCCAGCTCATACTATGTCAAAATATATTGTAGAGGAACTTCAAAAGAGTAAGTTTAAAATGTTTTAAGTGTTGTATAAACATTGTTATTGTCATTGCTTCTGTGTCAAAAAAATTTTACTTAAAAGAAAAAATAATGAAAACTTTTAAAATCAAATTCTATAAAACACAGAGTTTTTTTTTTATTCAAGCTGATTTTTGTGTCCACAAGAAACTCACCAAGTGAATTATTGTTAGCCACTTGCTTCTAGAACCATAAGTTAGCATCTATTAAATTTTGGTTTATATATATACTAGAAAGTTTAACAAGTGGTTTTTACTGCCTAATGATATGTCTAAAACTATTTGATATAAAAGCAAAAACGCAGATATTACCCTCAAGAGTAGTCTATTCAGGGTCTACATTGTTTGGGTCTGCACTATTTGCTTTGTCCTGTTTGTCCAAATATTTAGTTTTAATATGGTACTTTTAGTTTGAAAAAATAATTTTGATGTGGCTAATTTAAATGTAATATCTGTTTATTAACACAATTTAGCCTAGCATCCTTAAATGGAACATAGGCAGATAGTGCAGAATGTGACAGCTAATCAGGGTCTCCACTGTTTGCATACAAATGTTCTATCATAATTTGAATGAAGATGAATAATAACACCCATCAATCCTAAAATTAGAAATGGACTCATCAAATTGATAATGGTGAGAAGGTCCTTTCTGCTTAATTGGGTAAATATTTTATATTTGCTGTTTCATTAATTTTGCCATCAGGTGTACCAGATCTTGAAGCACATGAATAAATGGCACAAAATTTATTCTAATGTTTAACATGGCTTCTGTATAATGCATGTCCCAAATTGTATTGTTGTTGTTAATAGGGAAACCAAAAATTAGGCATGATTTTTTACCAGGAGTATTTATATTTTGATACCGATGTCTGTTGCAGTCGCGCCATTGACTGTACCAGATCTCAAAGTATATGAAAAGATAGCTCAAATTTCCTTTATCTTTATAAAATAAACACCGCTTCTATGTTGTATTAAATTCCATCAGTTGTATTGTATTGTGAAAACTCAGAGAAACAAATAAAGAGGTCTATTTTGATGTCCCCAGTATAAAAATTAGGGGCATTTTTTAATTTTGGTCTCTGTGATTGTCTGCATGCCTTCATTTGACAAGCTTTAACTTTGGTCATAACATTTGAACTAATGGACCTTAGGAGCCTTTCAAATATACCAAAATGTAATTAAGACAATTAAGTAAAAATTCAATATATCTATGAAGAGAAGACTCACATAAGCTTATACTTACTTTTTGAATCCTTTTCTTTCATATGCCTCGTTATAATATTTAACTTTGAATGTTGTATTCCAGAGAATGAATAAAATAAGTTAAAACCAATATGGGCCTCGTCGCGAGAAAACCTGTCTTGGGGGTTTCTGACAAATTGTGATCCAAACCAGCCTACTCAGGTACAGGTACTAGCTAGAAAATTGAATTGTCGCTAGTAGCAACTCTAGATATGATACTTTTCAATACGCGAAAAATAAAGGCGCTGATCAGTCTCTGCGGATGCGCAGGCTGGTCTGCCCCTTTGTTGTTTGCAAACTCCCGAAGACAGGTTCTCTTGCATCGAGGCCCATATATCTATGACCTGTTGTGCATTCGTGGACAATTGTGTTTTACACAGCTTGGTAAATTTATATGAAATGTGAGTATGTATAAATTTTGCCATTTTCTGTTACATTATCATCTAGCCATCAGGTATTGCAGATCTTGAAGCAAGCAGATAAACAGAATAAAATTTATTTGTGTGTATAAACATGGCTTCTGTATAGTACATGCCCTCAGTTGTAGTGTAGTTGTGAAGAGAGACATGAATCATTAGGTTTAATTTTAAACATAAGAAATCCTTATACATGTAATTTGTTACAGTTACCGTTTTCTTTTGCATTATTCTTGCTTGCCTTTAGTTGTGCCAGAAACTGAGGCAAATGAATTTAAGTACAAGTTTTATTCTTGTATACACATGGCTCAAATATGGAAGCGCAGTGGCACAGTGGTAGAGTGCTTTATTCAAGACCGAGGGGCGAGCCTCACCGGCGTCACTGTGTTGTGTGCTTGAGCAAGAACATTAATCATAGCTTAGTACTGGTTCAACCCACGAAGACCTGTTCCTTTATAACTGAAAGATTGTTGATGGGACTTAAAAAATCAAATAAAAAAAAATAACACATGGCTCAAATGTATAGTATTGTTATTGTGTAGAGAGGAATGAATTGAATACTGTAATCAACCTAATAAGCACACATGCTGACTTAAATTTTGAAGTCATCTTGTTGTGTTTGCCTTGCCATCTAGTGTGTCAGATCTTGAAGCTCAAGGTTTTATTTGGTGAATAAACATGTCTACAAAGTGTTGCATACCTTCAATTGTATTTTCATTTTGAAGACAGAAATAAACATGGAGGTGTATTTTACTTATATTTCTGAGGCCCTGGAAGGTTTTTTTAGGGATATTGGCCTAAAACTTAAAGGGATACGGGATATATGTGGAAAATATTTAAAGTGATATGGGATACTTGGATCAATTTTAGGGCTATGGGAATACAGTGCTTTCTGAATTTTGAGGATATTTGCCATATTTATTTTAGGGATATGGGATATTTTTCGAAATAATGGGATACTGGGACCCCCCTTCCAGGGCCTCATTTCTGCTTTCTTAGTTTTGCAATCCAGTAGATCAGACCTTGAAGCACTTGAATGAACAGTGAGTGAGTGTATCAATTTTGTTTATTAATATATAAACATAGCTCATATATATCATGCCCCAAGTTGAAATGATATATTGTGAAGAGAGATATCAGTGTATGAGGTGCATTTTGAAGTATTTACAATAGTATTAGACATTATTAGAGATGTCATAATCTCCCACATTCATGACTTGATTAAATGTATTTGCTTTATCATTTTTTATATAGATTGAAAGGGTCTTAGGCATTTTAGTGAGTTTTAGTATTGTTATTGTATAAAATGTGTTTGTTATTGTTTTATGATGTAAAATTGATATTGTAGTTTTTCTTCACCTTGATTTCTAAACCCTTTTTATGTTTTGTTAATGTTTTCATCTTGCAGAAAAAGTTTATAGATTATCATGTTCAAACTGGAAATAATTATCATGAAAGAACCTTTTTGGAAAAAGACCTGTATAAAATAAATGTTTTGTACAATATAAATGGCAGTATTTAAGGTGTGACTATATGTGTAGTTGTTTTTGTACCAGTTTTCTATCATAGACATTCTTTAATAGTCCGAAAACAAGGTCAAGGGAACCTACAAAATTTGAAAACCTCAGAGTCAATTTGACTTTAATTTCATCTAGCATCCCTGAATTAAAAAAATATTTGTTGGACTTAGAATATTTGCACAATTATTTATCAAGGTTGGTAGCTTGTCAAAAACACCTCCAGCAAAGATCAATTTGAACATTTGCTGTAATCTGTTTACAAAACCTTTACCCAGGCTGCATGTAAAATATTGCTTGTCACAACAAGGAAAATGTCAATTTATCAAATTGATAATGGTGAGAAGGTCCTTTCTGCTTAATTGGGTAAATATTTTATATTTGCTGTTTCATTAATCTTGCCATCAGGTGTACCAGATCTTGAAGCACAGGAATAAATGGCACAAAATTTATTCTAATGTTTAACATGGCTTCTGTATAATGCATGTCCCAAATTGTATTGTTATTGTGATAGGGAAACCAAAATAGAGGCATTTTTTTTAACAAGGGTATTTATATTTTGATACCAGTTCTGATGCAATTGCAATGCTTGATGGACACAATTTAATGTAATATCTAAAACACCCCTCAAATGTTTTCCATCATTTAGCTTTACCATACAAAGGTAAAAATATGTATGGCATGACATTGTTTGATTTAGTAGACATTTCTTCTTTAAAGAAATCTTACTTATAAACTAGGTTTGGTAGCAATAAAAATCAATAGAAAACTGTTCAAAAATATCAAACTGTTCCTTTTTGTTGTATTGCTCTCTGGGTGGCCAAATAGACGGATGGCTGAGAATGGGTTTGCTCCCCCCCCCTAGGGAATTTCGCAGACATATCCTATCATGTAGAGAATTGAAAGCCGAGTCTTTTAAGAGATGTTTGCATTCTGTGCTCCGGGGCGTTAGTCTGTAAGAGCCTGTAACATACGTTACTTAATCAAACTAAGAAAAAGTAAATTGAAAGTTTGGGCTACAAATTAAAGACATTAAAATATTTATTTTTAAAAATCATTCATATAGTCTGCATACTGGATATCTTAACTACGTATGACAGCCATTTGAACAAAATTGCGGCTTCCTAAGGTGTCATATGCGTTACATAAATCAGATAACCCATTAAAATTTGCAAGTGTGGCTAACATCATTTACATTCACAATCTCTCTGTGTGTTTTGCAAAATGTTTTTAACCATGTCTGACTAGCTTATGCAATTGGCTAACAGAAAAATTAAAGTTTGCTTCCCTAGCTTAAATATTTCTTCTGAAATAAGCAATTAAACAACCCTACCCCTACCCAGTTTTAAGGTGAAATGTTTGGTATTAAAACTAAAGTAAAAATAGTTAAAAAATATTTGCAGTTGATGAATGTGTTTCATTGTTTGGGATTTACTTGCTTATATGAAAAGACTTATAAATCTGCAAGTTTGTTGCAAATTTTTTAATATTAGAGGCTGTAACATATGTTACCTGATGTAATAAATGGGCAAGCTCATTGTCTTTACGTAAGATATGCCTAAAAATGTTTTAATCTACTCGAGGGAATTTTGCAGACATATTCTTTCTTATAGTACAACTCAAGCTGCATCGAATAAGGGATGTTTGCACGCTCTATGTTGGGGCGTTAGTCTGAAACAGCGTGTTACATGCGTTACTATATCAAATAAAGGAAATGTAGTTTGAAAGTTTGAGCTAAAATTGTGAAAAAACTCGCAGCTGTTGGATATCTTACATTGTTTAGGGATTTTAAACTGGCTCCTATGATAAAGACTTATGGATCTGCTAGTTGTCATCAAGTTTTAAAGATCAGAGAGCGTTACATATGTTAGCGTGATAAGTAAAATCATCAAACAGTATTTTGACATCAAGCTGAGTAAGGGGCTGCTCCATCCTAATCCCCTTTGGAAATCTGCAGACAAATTACATCTTATGTAACCATTCAAGGTGCATTTAATAAGAAATGTTTGCACTTTGTAAGTCAGGGCGTTAGCTTGTAACAGCTTGTTACATATGTTACTATATCAATTTGAGAATAAGAAATTTGAATGTTTGAGCTACCAAAAGAAGACATTAAAATTATCTAATAAATTGACATTCTTATAGTCTTTATACTGGATGTCTTTACTACATATGGAAGCTATTTAACATTAATACGGCTAACTGTGGTGTTATGTGCGTTACATGAACCTAATTATAATTTAAAAGCTATAATTGTGGCTATCTTCATGCAGTTAAACAACTACTATGACTTGGTTTCAAACTGTTTTATTAGATTTTACAAACATATACTCAATTGATGAATAGGAAAAACCAAGTTTGCTTTTCTATCTTAAATATATTGTCTTTTAGGAGCTAATACACAGCCCTACTCCCAGTTTTACAGAGAAGTGAATTTTGTTATTACCGTTAAGTAAAACACATGAAAGCGATTACAGCGTGTGGATATTTTTCATTTTCTTAGTCTGTCTTGCTCATATATCTTCAAGATGTCATTAAGTTAAAGATCAGGACACTTAATGTGTACTTATAAGTTTTTGGTGCCAAAACACTAGGAATTATATTCATTTCTGATTATCAAGCCCATGGACTGGTGTTACAGATGTTATCAATTACCTTTTGGACACATTTCCTAATACTGTGCATATAATGCTAAATATAGAGCCACAAATAGAAAAGATAGTTTTACATTTTTACAAGAAAATACAATAAATGAAATGGTCCAAACTATTTCTCATCGATTTAACACTCATGTTAAACGTTTGTCGTTGTCTGCTTCTGTGGTAATCATTATTACCGGGTATCACACGCCTCCTTGCAACTAGTAGAATCATCACACAATATTTCAATCATTTACTAATTTAAAATTTTACCACCAGTTCACTCAAAATTGATGTCAGAGCCATTATCAACTTTCCAATTTTGCCATTTATGGCTTGGAACATTCGGAAACTGATATGAATTCCTAATAGTTGGCTCTTTGAGTATGTGTTTCAAGTGATACTCTGCAAGTAGGAGAAAGACTAAAGCTTTACAAGGAGGAAAACTATGCCATTAAGAGCAATGAGAACCTGGACTGATGTACCTTGATATTTCTGTGATAAAGAATCATATCTAAATGGTTAACTTTTATAAATGTAGCATTTCCATACATTCAACCCACATATTTTCATCTAATAATGTCTCTGCACTTATTATCTTTCCCCAAGCATTCAAAAACTTATTTGAAGTCTTAGTACTTCTGAAGTGCTGAAACCGAGGTAACTCTTTCCCTTCAGATAAACGAACTAGATGTATCACAGCAGGTAAAGCAATGAAATGCAGGATGAAAAGAGCGCAAATTAGACCCTTTCAATTAAATGATTCACTAAGTTTCTAAGATAAGAGCGCTTATTAAAGGATGTAACATATATAACTCGTCATAATAAATGAGCAAGGACATTGTCGTGACATCCTTTTTGATAACACAGTCAGAGGCAAGTGTTTTCAATGGATCGTGAAATGAGGCATCTTATCAACTTGTTAACTCTGTATAAATCTTCCATAGAGCATAATATAGAACTACTGGTTATCCCATTCTACCTATAGTCCACTTTCCTCATTTGACTGCAACAGCTAATGATATGGCTACAAAAACTGAGAAATCATAGGTTTTACATTATTTTAAGACATGCTTCAATGTACTGACATCAAAAAACAACCAACTGCAAGCATAATTGATGGCAATGCCCAGCTTCATATTCTTTCTCTTATACCAGATAACTTTCAAGGTGTAACAGAAATTGTTTCAGACGGTCTGCCAAAACCATCAAGAGTCAACATTGTAACTAAAGAAAACTTATAAAGTTCTTTGGGCGCAGCAAAATACTATTGATCTAAGACCTGAGGACTTAAGCACCAAAAGACTGGATAGGTTCCATGGCAAATGATGCAAAAAAGCAGCCTATCAAAATTCTGTTTGACCAATGTCAGGAATCTTTAAGTATTCTTAGAGGTACACTGTAGAGACATAGCTTTTGCAAAATCAGAGCAAAGCTATCATTTGACTAGCACGGATGCAGAGGCAGCTGCAGTTAGATTGCTCTTGCCACTTCACAGGAAGAGATATATACCAGAATCATACTCCATTGTATGCATATATGTGCAATGGCATTAAACCCATATTTAATCAGGTGTTTGACCCCATGACACTGACATGCTGTTTCTGCTTTTGAAGAATGCTAAGGATTCAAGTTTGGCTGAGTCAAGTCGTTTGACGCTGGCACTGGCCACACATACAAAGAAAATTAAGTCTTTTGATGGCTAAAGAGGAGGATCACATGAAATGCTTATAAGTGATGTTTGTCACAATTACCAATTTTAAAAAGTAATCTTAATTAATGTAACACATATAACACCATAGAAAGCTGTATATTTGTTAAAAAATCTTTTCTTATGTATCAAAGGTATTCAGCATGCCAACTACATGAATAGTTCAAATAAATAGATAGTTTTATGTCTTCTTTCTGTTTCTCAGACTTTCAATTCATTTATTCTTAAATTGATATGGTAACATATGTATCATACCATTACAGGCTAACCCCCTAGTTAATAGAGTACAAACATCTCTTATTTGATGCAGCTTGAATTGTTCTTTAAGGTAGGATATGTCTGCACAATTCCCAAAGGGGTGGAGAGGAACAGGGTTGTACTCAGTTTTCAGTCCTAATACAATGCCATGATTCTACTGGTTGTGATGAAATGGGTGATTATTTTGCAATAGAAGCAGACACAATGATAGTCATTGTGAGGGTGACTTGAATAAAGATTGTTTTTGAATAATTTTATTTAATAGGAATATTTATTAAATTGTGTCATTTAAATGAGAACTATTATTTTCTATCTATATGTCTATTTATTTTAATATTATAGGCATTAGGTAATATGTGATTACAAATGTTATATATAACATAGGTAACACAATTCCAAGGGCTTGTTATCAACAATGACTGTAATTAATAAGACTAAGGCATCAGAGGCTAGAGGTTAATAGGAAAACATGTGAAAAACCGTATTTTTCTGAAATATCATCTATTACTTCCAAGAAAATTTCCTAGCTCATTCATTATGCCATGTAACATATGTTACATACTTTAATAAGTGCTCTGATCCAGATGTTAAACTTGCAAATGTATGATTCTTTATTGCATTAGCAAGACAGTGCCAAAAATGTAAGATATCCACGAGCGTCAAATATTTTCATATATTTTTCTTCAATAATAGATACCAAAATTGGATACTTAAAATTGGGGGTAGGGTTGTTTAATAGCTCATATAAAACAATCTATTTGAGATAGAAAAGCAAACTTTGTTTTTTCTTTTAGTCAAATGAGTACTTTAGTAAACTAAGATTAAAAACACTTGTAAAAATGCACAAATCGTCTGTAAAATGAATGATGTTAGTCACAATTTCAACTTTCAAAGGGAAATTTAATCTATGTAACGCATATAACACCATTGAAGGCTGCAATTTTGTTTAAAATGCTGCTTTTATGTAGCTTAGGCATCCAGCTTGCAAACTACATAAGAAATTTGAATAATTAGATGGTTTAATGTCTTCTTTCTGTAGCTCAAACTTTCATTTTGATTTTTTCCTTAGTTTGTTACAGTAACATATGTAACAGGCTGTCAGAGACTAACGCCCCGGAGCACAGAGTGCAAACATCTCTTAAAAGATGCGGCTTGAAATTTTCTTTAAGATAGGATATGTCTGCAAAATTCCCTAGGGGGGGGGGAGCAGGACCTTTTTTAGCTCGAAGTCTAAAAACTCTATAGAACTTTGGCCACTCTGAGGGCAATATGATAGAACTGTGGATCAATAAGAAGATAGATATATCTGCTGGAGGACAATTTGACAAGATTTAAGACATGTTTATTAGTTTGTTAAATATTAATGTTGTATCATTCAGAGAAATGAATTTGGTGATGAATTCTATTTTAATGATGATCCATATGAGGTATAATTCACACTAGATGAGGCAGATCTTGATGAATGGGACCTTATGACATCTTACAAGTCCATTAAAATTTTCATTAATATAAGTAGTAAGCAATACTGGTAACAATATGTCCAACTAAGAAAGTGCAATTCATTACTCTATGTACCCAGCCAGCAACCAGTATCAGGCCACTATCGGCTCACCAGCAAAATGCCATTTGAATGGCATTTTGCTGGTGGCCCGAAAGTGGCCTGCTCTTACTGGGTTAGAGGCATCTAGAGTCCTTGTTCTGGTGTTACAATCCTCTTCATTATGGCGCCCTGGGTTGGTCTGTAGTGTGTGATTGTTGCTTTTCCTGGTCACAATCACTTTTCCATTGCAAAAGACTCAGTCTCATTGAGCAACACAGATTAATGTTTCATTTATTTTTAAAGCAACACCTAAGCACATAAAGAAGATTGAGAAAAAAGAACATTGATTGAATAGTACAAGAGTGAAGAAAGTATCAAAAGGAGTTTAGCAGCATCTAGTGCCATAACCAGACAAATATGCACAGCAATAAATGATTTTACATAGATGTCAAAAAAATATTTTATTTTTCATTTGAGCAAACCCATTATATATCAGACTTAAGCAGCAATTAATCTCCAAAATATAAACCAGCTGAAAAATTTAAGGACACAATGAGAGTGACACATTTATGCAACAAACCAAGACCTGGTCTACCTTTCAATAGATTACTTTGGAGTAGAGCCTTACATATAGATTATGTTCCCATAGAATCTTCATCTGGTCAAATTGACTCCAAAGTTGACCAATTATTTTGATAGCCAAGGTGACCTAACCTCTCAGATAGCAAATGTCATAAGGACTCTTTACTTATCTTTTCTGCCTCAAATGCTACTATTAGATATATATCTGCATTAAAACAGTGTCAAAAGAAAGTCTTGTTTTAAAACCTTTAAAACCTCTCCTGCAAATAGACTTTCTTTTGGTGCTTAATTAGTTTGAGAAAGCTTGTATTTGGTGCTATTTGTGATGGCGCTACGGAAATGCATATCCATATTATAGTATTTACCATAAATATTCAGGCACCTTAACTTCTCACTTAACCCTTTCCATTCTGATGAATTTTGCCATTGCTTTTTGATTGAATAAGTATGGAATTGCCCATTTTGTATTTAAGGGGTCACAGATAGAAATTTCTAAATTATGATGCATTTCTGTCATGAAGATATGTTTTTATCTTTGCAAACAGTGCAGAAACAGATGAAATGCTGCATTAAGCGGCATTTCATCTAAGTCTTCACTGTTGGCCAAAGTAGCTGTTTGCAGGTATCCAGAATGAAAAGGGTCAGTCCTAATATTCAATTAAGTCAATTAAAACCCTAATGAGGTGTGTAACTAAAGTGACAAAGCAGCAAATAGTGAAAGCCCTTATCAAACTCCTTAGAAATTGTCTGATCTGGGTTTAAACTGTTTGCTAAAGACTCATAATCTGTCTGAATATTTAGGGTAAAAATGGTATTATATCACAAGAATATAGATAAATGCCTAACCACATGAAACAGTTTTTTTTAATTCATGAAGATAGTAACAAGAATGAATGGTACAGTCAGGTGCCAAATTAAAGTTCACAAAGTGAATTTCAAGGCAAAAAATAATGCACATTTTCAACACTTATAATACCTTAAATCTAAAAAAAAGATTTACAGCATTAATAAGGCTTATATTTGGATACATCATTATCCTTCCTATCATTATAAATTTTCAGAAAGTTTTACTCCATACTGGAGGTGGATGCCTAGCAACAAGACAAAAATGACCAAATTTACCCTATCTAGTTCATTAAAACAGTTGCCATGGCAACCAGACATTCAATAATTACTTGAATTTATGCTATAACATGTAAGACTTATTGATGTCTTTATGTGTGAATCATTTCAATTTCTATCAATAACAAAGTAAAAAAATCAACATGTCTTTATAAAATTGATCACGAAAAGGGTGAATATTAGAATGAATATCAAAAATACTGCATCTTTGTTTCCATGACAACATCATTTTGAATGCATTATTCTAACTTTTTAAAGACATTTTATTGGCAGCTTATCTTTGTTTTAAAGTCTTCAGTATAATTTGAAGTACATAATGACTTTTAAGCTTGTCTTATTATTAAAGGATCATTGACGGTTTGGGCCTTATACGCCTATTTTTCTGATTCCCAGAACGCTGCTTTTGAGCTTCTAGTGTGGTGCATGTAGTATCAATGGAATAGGTGGATCTAATGGCAAGAGCCAGCTAGCAAAATATTTTCAAAATTCCTACGCTTTCGAGAGTTATGGCGGGTAGAAAGGGGAGGGGGTCTGAAATTTCATGAAAATAAAAAGTGCTTTAAAAAGTGATTTCTGCACGTTTTCTTGATTTATTTGGTAGGCATGGTGATATCTATTGAACATACCATATGCAGAGTATTAACGAATCATGATAATTGATGAAATTATTTTAAAAACAAAATATGTTTTGTAATAAAATGATTTTGGGAAGTTACCTGTACATTTTTGACTACATGTACCGTATATAATACAAAACTGAAAGCTCAACAAAAGAAATAAATATTTTTGAAGGAATGAAAGTGTCCCATTTAGCATTTGAAAGTAAAACTGATTCTAACTAGATCCTTTGAATATTACATTTGCTTTGTTTAAAGGGCTTAGCACGTTGAAATGCATTTAAAGTGTCCTAATGTTTATGATATACATGATGCATGTATATCCCTAATCGAGACAATATATTGAACACTATAGTATTTACCTGTTATAACTCTTTGCATGCCAGTGGATAATTTTGTCGTCTGCCAATAGCCTTTTGCAAACAGTTTGAACCCAGATGAAGACCAATAGAGTGTCGGTCTTGATCTGGATCCAAGCTGTTTGACACTCTGATGGTGGTCCTGGGTGGTTTATTTTTAAAAACTTACTTTTGAAGAAAGTCAGCAGACGAAAATAAAAACATGAACAATTCCCTGGCATGCAAATAGATAAGTACAGGACGTTTGCAAAATAATGTGTCATTTTATAACAGTGAGATTTTTTCTATGAAAAAATGCATAAAACCTTGCTAATTCTACTTTTAATCTTAAAGTACTTTACATTAAACTAGCACAGAATACAAAGCAATTTAGGAGGTTGGTTCTAGAAAACTTCATTACTGTCATTAATTTCTTATTTGGTAGAAAAGGCATTTTATGGGCTTAGGCCCTGGGTTTTTGGGCTGCTGAACATCTTTCCCCCCCTTGTGCCAGCAAGCCACTTCAATACAATGTGTAAAATATGGTAACACATATTCATGCAAAAGCTTTTGCTGGCACACGGGGGGGGAATGATATTTTAAAAAATGTTTTCAGATTCCTATATATCTTAATGTATAACTGATTGTTCTACCCAAAATTTTACATCTTTGAAGCATTTAATATCGAAAACGGATTTCACAGCCATAAAGTACTCAGGTCAGGGTAGCTTCAGGGTGAATAAAGGGACGATTGACAAACTTTTATTTTTACTGAAAACCATAGGCATTTACCCATAGCAAGTGTCAATGATCCTTTGCCTGCCACACCCTCATTTTAGGAACTTTGAATCTTGACGGATTTTATTAACATTTTTTGCATTTTATATTGTTTAGCTGTTTAGCTATTAAAGTAAGACTAGCAAATAACTTTTTGATGGTCAATATATAGAAAAATATGTTGTCTTTGAGTAGCATTAAAAATAACATCAGAAATTCATTCCTTGTAACCATGGCAACCTCCCAAATGAGCATACTAGATGCTTTTTAGCTATTTTTATTGGTTGCTTAGCAACAATATGCAAAACAGTGAACAACTTAATTATATTGTGAATATTTGAAGGCTTGCTAATATCTTTCCATTCATGTATTTATCAACTCCATATTATGAATAAAATTGAAATGAAGAAGAAATGAATGTCTAAATTTCCCATAAATTTATGCATTTTTTTAAGTTTGTGAACTTTAATTTGGCACATAAGTATAACTTTAAACAGACCAAACTTCATTGACTGAAGTTCTAATGCTCCAATGGATGTTATATTATAAGTGCACAAATATTAAATACCTATTCTGCTTAATATCCATACCCATAGCTGTTTGAAGTCATTGTCAAATGGGAGAAAACCCATGTTCAAATCATGAAACTTGCAGGCTGTTTGCATGAACATATGGTTTTAACTTGTGTGGTGGGGCCAGGAATGACCATTTTCTTTGATAGTTTTGTTGCGAACACATTTTCATGCTAGAACAGTATTGCACATGTGAAGTCTATTGAATATTATTTTAAGCTGAAGCAACTTTGTTTAGAGAGATCCAATGTAAGAGCAACATTTTACGGATGTTTTTGGTGTGAAATGCAAGATCCTAACGATCACATATGTTAGTTTCATTGCATTGACACTATTAGGGACCGCATTGTCTGCGCATGTGCGATACTAAAGGATCAACCTGTCTGCTATGGGACATCGCGACTGAAAAGTCGGGTTTGTGCTGTTACGCGGTGCGCATTACTCAAAACACCTACGTTAAAAAGTAACAAGCGTTAAATGCCGATAGATAATCCTTCATTGGAGATATCTAGTCATATTGGGTAGCCAAATCATAACAATGATATGTATTACGGTATTCAGCCATAGACTGATCATATTGTTTGCACTAAAACATTTTTGAAAACATTCTCCACATGGCATTTTCATTGAAACCGTTTCAGTGACACGTGATGACGCGCTTGATAAACAATATTGAATCAGCCAATGGGGCGAATCACATGACTCTGTGACGCATTTGGTAAACAAATATGTCACATGTACCCACAGTGCTCAAATCAGACAGGTCAGTATTTGATAAAATGCTTCCGGTCGATGACAATGTAAGTGACCGGTGTCACTGTGTTGTGTCCTTGAGCAAGAACATTAATTCTAGCTTAGTACTGGTTCAACCCAGGAAGACCCGTCCCTTTATAACTGAAGGATTGTTGATGGGACGTCAAGAATCAAATCAAACAAACAAAACACTAAGTCTTGCTTGGTCTCTCGGAAGGTGTCTGAACAGCTTCCTCAAGATCGAGCAACTGTTAATGCATTTGATCCCTATATTAGAGCACAGTTTTTAACAATAAATTGAGAATAGGTTGCTTCTTTGCTGTAGTACAAACTATGTAGGCTTCACACTTCACAATGTTTTAGTTTCATTTCGATAATAAATTAGCTTGTTTCACCATGATATAAATATACTTTCACAATTAAAAGTTAGATCTGTTTTGGTGTGGGTTTTTTTCAAGGGGGATAAATAATAACATATTTTTCCTTCCCCTGTTTGGAACCAACTTCAGTTTTGGGTGTTCTAGTTAAATGGTTATCGAATAAGACTTCACCTTCAGTTCCAGAAATTGTTTCCCATGAAAACAAAAGCAAGAAAATCATTTAGTTTCATTGACTTAAACTGCTTGCCATTGCCTTATGTACACAGCCTAATATTTACAGCAACATCAGTTAAATTAGCAGTACAATGTCGAGGAACAAAAGAATCAACACTATTAGCGAAAGGTGAGGCTGTTGGCCCATGTAAACTTTGTCTGACAAGGTGAGGCTGTTGGCCCATGTAAACTTTGTCTGACAAGGTAAGCTGTTTGTCCATGTAAACTTTGTCTGACAAGGTGAGGCTGTTGGCCCATGTAAATGTAATTTTTTTCTGACAAGGCATGCAAACTTTGTCAGACAAGATAAGGCTGTTTGCCTATGCAAATTTTGTCTGACAAGGTGAGACTGTTCACTGTTGGCTCATGTAAACTTTGTCCGACAAGGTGAGGCTGTTGGCCAATGTAAACCTTGTCTGACAAGGTGAGGCTGTTGGCCAATGTAAACCTTGTCTGACAAGGTGAGGCCGTTGGCTCATGTAAACTTTGTCTGACAAGGTGAGGCTGTTGGCTCATGTAAACTTTGTCTGACAAGGTGAGGCTGTTGGCTCATGTAAACTTTGTCTGACAAGGTGAGGCTGTTTGCTCATGTAAATTTTGTCTGACAAGGTGAGGCGGTTGGCTCATGTAAACTTTGTCTGACAAGGTGAGGCTGTTGGCTCATGTAAACTTTGTCTGTCAAGGTGAGGCTGTTGGCTCATGTAAACTTTGACTGACAAGGTGAGGCCGTTGGCTCATGTAAACTTTGTCTGACAAGGTGAGGCTGTTGGCTCATGTAAACTTTGTCTGACAAGGTGAGGCTGTTGGCTCATGTAAACTTTGTCTGACATGGTGAGGTTGTTGGCCCAGGAAAACTTTGACAAAGTAAGTTGTTGGCCCATGTAAATTTTGTCTGACAAGGTGAGGCTATTGTGCTCATGTAAACTTTTTCTGACATGGTGAGGCTGTTGTCTCATGTAAACTTTGTCTGACAAGGTGAGGCTGTTTGCTCATGTAAATTTTGTCTGACAAGCTGAGGCTGTTGGCCCATATAAACTTTGTCTGCTGAGATGAGATTGCTGGCCAGTGTAAATTTGGCCTGCCCAGGTGTGGGATGTTGGTCAATGCTAACTGGCTTAACCCAAATGAGGCAGTGGGCAAACTGAATATGAACTGTGCCATCCTAGATATCATGCTGTTGGTCCATGTTAACTGTGCCATCCTAGATATGAGGCAGTTGTGTCATGTAAACTGTGTTTATCCAGATGAGGCAGTTAAGCCACATAGACTGTGCCTCCTTAAATGCCTGGCTGTAGGCCCATTTAAGCTGTACCTGCCCAGATAAGGCAGTTGACCAATGTTAACTGAGCCTTCTCAGATTAGGCAGTTGGCCCATTATACAATGTACTTTCCAAGATGTTTAGCTGTTGACCTATATAAACTGTGCTTGCCTATATGTCTAGCTGTTAGCCCATGTAAACTGTGCATGCCTAGATATCTAGCTGCTGGTCCACTTAACTATGCTTGCCTAGATATCTAGCTGTTGGCCCATCTAACTGTGCTTGTCTAGATGTCTAGCTGTTGGCCCATGTAAACTGTGGCTGCTTAGATGTTTAGCTCTTTGCCTATGTAAACTGTGCCTTACTAGATATCTAGCTGAAGGTCCATGTAAACTGTGCTGCTTAGATGTTTAGCTCTTTGCTTATGTAAACTGTGCCTGCCTAAGAATTCTAGTTGTTGGCACATGTAAACTTTGCCTGTCTAGATGTATAGCTGTTGGCCCTTGTAAACTGTGCCTGTCAAGATACTTAGCTGTTGGCCCATGTAAAATGTACTTATCTAGATTAATCAGTTGACCCATGTAAACTGTGCCTGCATTATCTGGCTGCTGTTCCCAGTTTACTTTACCTACCCAAGAGAATCGATTGACACATGCAAACCGTGCCAGCCTATATGTCTGAATGTTGGTCTATGTATACTCTGCCTGCCCAGATGAGTCAGATGACCCATATAAACTATGCCAGCCAAGATGTCTGATAGTTGGTCTCTGTAATTTAGTGTGCTTGCCTAGGATAACCTATTGTATTTACTCCAACAAGTCAGACAGATAGGCATGATCAAACAGCAGATACCCATTCAGCCTGTTCCTAAGGAGCAGTCGACTCCGGTTTTACACAGTTTGGATCTCCAACCTGACATTTTACAAACCTCATCAGACAGTCAAAAGGGTATACACTCATAACTGACTGGATGGGGGGTGGGGTCTGAAAGTTGCTAATCATTAAAATATTGGTCACTAATCCCTTACAATAAAATATTTGCCTAATCGATAAAAGAGGTATGTGCATTAAAGGCTATTTTGGCCCCCCTATGAGGTCAAAAAATAAAAGTTGCTCTTCACAAGTTTCTTCTTATTAGTTTATTAAAACAATAGCCAAAGTGTAAAAGTCTGGTATTGATTTGACTTTTACGGCTGCTATGGTAACAAAAACGGCTGCCAAAATAGACTGAAAAAAGGAAAATGACCATTTTGGAGCAAATTTGTGACATGTAACAGAGGAATTAATATAGAGCACAAGCAAATACCAAAAAGATATTTTAACAGATGATGAGAATTATCAGGGCACACAATATATCAAAAGTTGTTTTTTTTTTGCTTTTTTTTTTTTGTATTTGCTTGTGCTGATATCTAATTCTTAAAAATGTGGTATCCAAAAGCCTTAAATTTGGCCCAAAATGTGGGAGCGCAGTGGCTCAGTGGTAGAGTGCTTGACTCGAGATGGAGGGTCCGCACGTTCGAGCCTCACCGGCGTCACTGCGTTGTGGTACTTGAGCAAGACACATTTATCCTAGCTTAGTACTGGTTCAACCCAGGAAGACCCGTTCCTGTTTAACTGAAAGATTGTTGATGGGACGTAAAGAATCAATTCAAACACAAACAAAACAAATTGGCCCAATATGTCAACTTCTCTATTTTAAGCCTATTTCGTCCGCCATTTTTGTTACCATAGCAACAGTAAAAGTAAAATAAAAGCCAGGATATTACACTTGGGTTATTCTTCTAATAAACCAATAGGATGAAATTGATGACACACAACTTTCAATTTTGGGCTGTTTTTAGCTTCAGAGGGGGCCAAATTTGCCCCTTAATGCACGTAGCTCTTTACCTGTTAATCAGTAAAACCTATTATTGCCATTTTTTGCTATCCTTGTTAAATTTTAGAATGTGTTTAATGGTAATCACAACTTTTTTTATCCTTAATATATTTTAGGCAGAAAATCATTAAATTTTTGACCAAAAAATTGTAGTAAACATTATTTTGGGGGGCTTAAAATCTCTTATCAACATAAAAATATGGCCAAAATTGCTAACCAATATACCCCACCCAGGCCCAAATTTAAGGTGTCTAAATATTTAGGGCAACTATTTCATTTCAAACTTGTTAATTTTGAATCATATTTTTGCCATCATGCCATATGTGTTAACATAGATGATCAAGGCTAATACATGTACAAGGTGGTTATAACTTTATTGTAGATTTGTGTTGAGAATGCAATCATCATACATAAAAATGATAATGAATTATTCTTTTCTTTGGAACCTTTGCCAAAGCCAGAGTATGAAGCTGTGTTACAGACTAAACTGCTTCATGGTTTAGGTTTACAATACATTATCACTGTGATTCTGGCTTGGCAAATGTCTATAACTTCATCCCATTCTAGTATACAACAGTTTCCACTTCACAGCAGTGTTGTCCTTAATGTATAAGAGAGACCCTAAAATATTCTTTAACTATTCTGACATTTGGCCAAACCAGAGTATGATAACATTTTGCAGCCATTGAACCAACTTCACGGCTCATGCTGCATCATTTTATCAAACTACGGCTCGGCAAATATATACCAAATGGAATAGAATGCTTTATTTTCTCAATGAAAATCTGATGGTCTTTGTAAAATTGAGATGAATTTGTCCTGTAAATGCTTTTTTTTCTCAACCTACTTTTGTTATAAGTGGATGGACATAGGAGTTTTAGATTGTTTACACTGTATGAATTTTGATGATGTAATCTAATTATTGAATATGGGTTCATGCTGTGGATGAAAAACAGTGTAGATCTTGATCAGCTGGCTTCACTAGAAGCCAGCTGATCGAGATCTACACTGTTTTCATAAGAAGGTATAGAATTTTGAAAAAGTTACAAACACAGATGAATACAGTAGATAAAAATTCTTCTTTTTATTTATTACAGCCAACTGCAAGATATGACCCTATGGAAGTAGACGCACCAAGCAGTAAGTAGACACTTCTAGCCGTTATTCCTTTTATACTCAGTCAGATCTTTCTTCCTGCTTATATTCTATCTGCCAATAGATCACATAATTATGCGCATTTCTTGCCAGGCAGTTCTAAAGTTTGAAAGTCAGCATTTAATAATTATTCACATGAAATAATAGAGGCATACTAAACTCTAGTTTTTATGTTTTTCACATTGATTTTCGACGATAACTTTTTTACTTTCAATGTTAGCAAAATGTGATCGCAATGAAAGTTGTACAGGAAAATTAGCGTGAATTTCTCCAAAAGGTCCGAAGTTTGTGGCGCAAACAGATTTTTGTGCACTTAGATGAAGAGTTTGCGATAAACCGGATTCAGGGACAATTTCTAAGTCTTTTATTGACAGGTAAACGAAGAGGCATGACAGAAAGGGTTCGTCTCAAAAGAATATTCACAAGCTATGAATATACAGTTATTCAGCGGCTGTGCATAGCATAATCTTGCTGTTAGCAAACCCATAAAATACAGAATCTAATTTGAGCATCATCATTTGTATGAGCAGAAGCTGTGATTACGCATGACATGCTATTTTTCTCTTATGCAGGTGCTCCAAAACGGACGGTTTCGAGATGACCCCAGTAGCTAAGCGCAGGAGCGAACCAGGCGCGATTTCAATATATTTAAACAAGCCATCCATCGCTTTAGTTAGTGAATCAGGGCGGTGCAATGCAGTTTTTTGACTGACATATTTATCTTAGTTTATTTGAGCTTAGAATGATTAAAAATCTCAAAGAGTGCATCTGTGCGCAGGGTTAACTGCAGCATCTTGGATTATGGAACCATTTGGAGAAATTGGCGCTAATTTTTCTCTACAGCTTTCATTGCAAACTCAGTTTTCTAAAATTAGTGATAAAAAAGTTATCGCTGAAAATCAATATGAAAAACATAAAAAATAGAGTTTAGAACCCATACAGTACCTCAGGGTCTTGCGTATCTGAGTTGGCAAGTAGGAGAAAGACTATTCCAATGTGGAACAGTTTGCGGGTAAATGAATTCATGGCATCACTGTATGTCTGATACGCTGTTAGATGACTTGGTAACTTTTAAACTGTAAGGTTCTGGTACTTGTTTTTTTCAATAGACACATCACCACAATGAATAGTGTGGAAGAGATGCACTTTTGGCCTCAAGAGTTGGCCACTTGTGGTCATGTCAAGCATGTCTTTGACACTGCTTGTGTTTCATCATCAATTCCTGCAGGTTCAGTAGGCTGCAGTACTCTGTGATGATCTGAGTTTTATAATAAGGTTCCAGAATAGGTGCTGCATACTCCAAATTAGGCCAAACCATAGTTTTATTATGCAACTTCATTAGTATTCTAAGGTTCAAATGCCAAATTCCTACGAAGGAAGGGTCTTGTTAGCTTTGTATGAAGTTTCAGTGATCTGTTGACCCCAATCTATGTTCTCAGTGACAGTTATACCTAGTACAATGTACATGTATTTAGGTGTCTGAACAATTCCTACACCTGTGCATGTAACATTTAAAAAGGATCTACATGTGGTGTACTTGTGATTGATCTTTTTGAGAAAGTGAGTATGACCAGGAAATATCACAATCACATACTGCAGACCAACACATGCCATGAGGAAGAGACACAGAACACAAACAGCCACATGGCATCAAAAAGATAATTAAAGTAAAGCATCCAGCTCTCTCTTCCTCATCAAAATGATTGCAAGACTAGAAGGGACACTAAGGCCTGACTAGAACTCACAGTCCTCAGCAAACAGTTAAAACCCAGATCAGACAGCTCTGAAGGAGCTGTCTGATCAGGGTTTACACTGTTTGACACTCAGTCTATGCACCTCATCACTTTGTAAAATAGATTCTTTGAAATAAGTATTCAGTAGTTGAGGTGTCAAATTGAAACTCTTTCTATCATTTCTACATGTATGTCTCTCTCTAACAGTTTTGCAGTAGCAACAGCATTTTTAAAGGTCAATTTTTTATCTTTTATTTTCAGGATTACTACGAGAGCAGGATTTGAAGATGGATCGGGTAAGATTAAATTTAGATCAGGTTTGCTATTTGTATTGGAGAAAAAAGTGCAACAAATGTAAAAGCAATAACCTTTAATGCGCCAATCGCAACAAAAGTCGTCTGCTTTTCTCGTCTGCTGAAATGTTTAAGAAGCCTTTATGGAAAACAGTGTGGACCCAGATCAGACTGCTCGCAGTCTGTTCTGGGTCAATGCTGTTTGCTTCTATACTTAATTCGTCAGTAATGCTAGGCAATTATTTGCAGCAGACGACTTCAGCAGACATTTTCAGATACATTTTTTTCTTGGCGCTTTAAGGGCTAAATTGGTTATGCACTTTAAGCCATTATTATTAATCTACATAATTTAATGCATTTACTTCAATGTAAACTCATGTGATTCCAATGGGTAGAAAAAAAAATACTGAGCCTATGCATCCTTGCAGTCTCACCAGATCCCTCACTGCATGCATACATAGGCTCAGGCCAAAACTTAGGCATGAAGTCAGACTATATAGCTGCACACAAATTGTGACTACTCATTTGTGACAAGTACCAAAACTTTTGAATATAAGAATCTATCATGAGTGTTAGGGTGTGATAGACATATTGGGTTGATGATCACCATTTTGCATCATGAGGCTTGCCGATTGAAAACAAATGATGATCTGGAGGAACAGATTTATCTCTCCCACCCTCACACAAATAATGGATCATTCTTTTTCTTTCTAACCATTGAATTCCGCATTTTTATTTTAAAATATGCCCCCAGAAGTTCCCGAATATGCTGAGATGCAATATCACTTGATGACATCACTTAAAACACAACAATGACATCGCTTGACAACCATGTGCGTGAGTTCCAATACAACCAATGTATAGCCCTCATGTGCCAGCCTTCTGAAATCTCAGATATTCTTGTTCGTTGTGCAAACATTAAATTTCTCTTCTCAGAAAAATAAAACTATTGTGAATATAGGATCAAACATGTTTTTATGCATTAACATCTGCTGAACCCAAGGGTGATGTTGACACCTGAGCCTAAAAGGTGAGGGCTTTAACAACCCCCAGGGGTCTAGCATAGAAAGTCAGCCTCACAAATGCTGAAATAGGGAGAATGTAATAGCTTCTCTGATTAATTTTCAGATTATCTAAACACATTTAAACATGAAATTATCAATTTTTGTAGGCATCATGCAAGTTTAAGAATTTGAATTTCTAAAGTTCAGGATTTTGGAATTTTGAACTTTCACCCATGGACTAAGAAAAGAAATGTCTCAGTTTTGGGGTCAAAGATGTTATCTAGGGCTTTGTAAACTTATGAAAGATGAATGGCAAAGAAAAAAAATAGTTTAGATAAAAAAGTACTAGTGTTTCCTTTTCATTTTGCTTTTGAAAAGAATGACCCGTCCCACAATTATTTCTCCATTCTTGCCTGGTGTCGAATAACACCGTAATAATAATACTTAATGTGTGTGACTTATTTTATGAATATGAGTGTTTTACTCTTTACCTACTAGTGTCGTCTGCTGATAACTTTGGCAAACAGTTTGGACACAGATCAGGCCAGAGAAAACGTTGGGCCTGATCTGGATCCAAACTGTTTGACACTCTGATGGTATTCCTGAAACAATTTTTCAAAAAGTTGATTTTGAAAAAATCCGCAGATGATAAAAAAGCATGCAAAATTACCCAGTAGGCATTAGTGTTAATTTATGATCTGTTTTGTGCTAAAAGCTTGGAGTACCATGTTTGTTTTCACTGTAACTTAAGTTGTAGATATCTGATTATGGCACTGGGTCAAATAGGTTTTTCATCTGGAAAATTGCATTATTTTCTTATTATTATTTCATGACCAATATTTTTGTGTAGTGGCTTAATGAGACACTTTCAATGAGTACCCACAACATCTGTTTTCATGGAGAAATAAAAAAAAAACCCTTACAATTTTGATTAGTACAACCTGTCTTATCTAGAGCAATACTGGCATATCATGTAACCCTCGCCTATACAGGTTTTAATGCCCCCATTATGAAATAGTGAAAGGGCATAATTAGTGTTTACCCTGTCCGTGTGTTTGTGTGTGTTCCCATCGTCACAAGCAAGAAAGATCACTCATGCTGACTCTGTTTTTGAATTATCTCCCTTAAGTCTGAAATCCTTGTCTGGACCATCCAATGCAATCAATATTTACAGACCCTACAATTGAATCACTGTATATGTACTTCATTTATCAAAATTTTTAATTTATTAAGTCCTAATTTTAGTTCTGGACCCGAGGTTATAAAACTTTTTCATACTCAACTCAGCTGAGCACGAAATTTATCCTGCTCATAAATGTTAAAATGTCAACAATTGTTGGCATTTTAACATTTATTAGCATGATAAATACACTTCGGAGAGACTTAAAGCAAGAAACTGCTTTTTTGTCGGTATTTTAGCGTTTATGAGCAGTTGAAAAATTCAAGTACCATAAAAATTCTAAAATTTCCAACACTTAATCTTTCGCTTCTCAAATAAATAGTGGTTATCAGCGCTTGAAATAACAAAATGCTTTTCAGAATAGCAAACAGGGAAGACCCTGATCAGACTGCTTCTTTGTTCGAAATTTTAGAACATAGATCTACCATACCATGATACTGAAAGTTCTTCATTAATTGGTACTATAATGGAAATGGTTAAAATATACTTAATTTTGTTGCTAAATATTTTTAGGTCAGAAATGGCTACCCAGAAGAGAGACGAGAAGGTGAGATGATTTTGTCATTTAGATGTACCTGTGGTTTTGACATGTAGACAAACCTGTAGATAACATGTTTTTTGAAGTAAACTAATCATTTCACTGCAAGTAGATCAAACTCAATATACTCTGAACAACATATGAGTCGGGACATGAGATTTCCAACAATGTGGTATGTGCGACCAGCAAAGAATCAGACCAGCCTGCGCATATGCACAGTCTGATCAGAGCCTTTGCTAGTCGCTTGAATATTCTATGACTATTTAGCTACTGGCTGAACAGCATTTGGAGTTTCTTAGCTTAAACAGAGGCTCCACAGGCTGGTCTGAGTCTACTTTTGTCAAAATCCACATTGTTGGAAATCCGGCGTTGCTGCTCAATTAATATACTTATTCTGCAATTAGATGGAGTTGTTTGCTTTAAAAAATTTCAAAATTCTAGATCATTTTTTGTTCAGAGAGTTTTAGTTATAGAAGAGGTGGATAGGTTTCCGAGGTTTTAAGGATATGCTCTTTTTCTCTTTAAGTGCATACTGAGTTAAAATTTAAAAAAAATGAAAATGTAGTGGGTTCGCCTCGAAAATCCAGTTAGGCACAGAGCCTAGTACAGACTATCATACTCGTAACCTTACTTCAATTAAGTTCCTTGGTCTGGAGGTTATAAAACTTTTTAATGTTCAACACAACTTAGCATTAAATTAATATTAAAATGCCAATCGGTAGCGAGTCCGATTGCAGATACAGGGGTCGTGAGTTCGATCATGGTCCGGTTCCATACTTTAATAGAGATTGATCATGAAATATTTTCTACGGCCATTCTCCTCCTTCGGCTGATTCAAGAAGGATTGATGTCAGTTAAAATCGAAAGTATGTGTACAAAAGTACTGCTTAACCGCTTAGTCAAGCTTGCCCAGAAAAAAGTATGGTTAGGTTAACTGACCATCTCAACATGACCATAGCTGTTGACTTAGATGTAAAATAACAACCAAAGAAAGAAAAAATGCCAACAGCATTTAGCAATAGGATAATTACAACATCTGAGTATTTTCAAGCAAGAAAACTTTTGTTTTGGACATTTTATTTTTTTATGAGCAGTTTAAATTTCATGTTCAGTTGAGTTGAGCATGAAAAGAGCTTTATAACCTCGGGGCCTGAACTTTTCAGAATTGCTAATGCAATAGAGTTCATTATTAAAAGTGTAGAAAATTTTCTAGATGTGGGCTAATTACAACATGTATGGTGATTATGGCAGTGGAGATGGTGCATCCTTGCTCTTACAAAGTGTTTTATAGGGATTTATTTTCCCATTTCCCTTTTTTTGTTTAATGACTTGCAAATTGTATAATGGCTTTGCAAATAAATCTTTTTTAGAGGTGATTTAAAGTTTTCTGAACTCTATTAGATTCAGAATAGAGGTTTGACCATTCTGAATTCAATGGAGTTCATTAGGGATGGGATGTGTTTTAGATGTGAGCTTATTACAGTGATTCTGGCAGTAGAAATGTTGCATTCTTGCTCTTTAAAAGTTTTTTACACTGAGTTTCCCTTTTTGCCAAGGTGGCCAATCAGGTGGTCAGCATGATAGGGTTCCCTGAACCAGTGTCCAGACATCACAGGTAAGGAAAATGGTTCATAACTTTCGTACTACTAAGTCAAATTGCATGCGGTAAAGTGCAAAAACACCCTCATATTTTTCTGCACAAGACTGTGTCAAGGTTTCTCCTGGGCTTGCTGCAGAGTCCCAGATTGCCTCAACTTTGGTGTGTACCGTATCACGGAGAATTTTCTGTTTTTTCTTCAGTTCTTCGAGGCAATCTGAAAAACTGTAGCAAACTTAGGAGAAACTTTTACACAGTCTTGTGCAGAAAGATATGACGTGGTTTTTGCACTTTACTGCATGAAATTTACTCAGTATAATGAAAGTTATGAACAGTTTTCCTCACCTGTGATGTCAGATTAGTGGTTTGTAAAGCCTGTTAACCCAATCAGGCAGACCATGTGATTGGCCACCTTGTTTGTGTTGTCTGTGAAACATGGCAGATACACAGGGATTATGTCTCCCTCGTAGGTTGCTGCAGCGTCATAGGTGTCATCAGCATGCTTGGTTTCTGATCAATAACTTTTGAAAGGATGCTTTACTTTCATTCAAAATTTGCAGAAGGATAAAGCAAAGCAAAATACTGGTCATGTTTGATTTTGGAGACTATTGGCAAAATTTTGACGTGGAGTTCCTTTTTTACTTCTGTTTTGTTGTCTCTGAGTTGGAGTTAAAATGTCAAATGCTGAATAAATATCATTGGGCCAGTTAAGCAAAAATTATTTGCGTAAAATTGCGATTATTTTCTTATCCATCAGTTTAAACATGTGTTTTGGGTGCTCAAAGGAACCGTCTCAACATATGTTTTGGTTGAGAAATAAGAAAAATAATTTTCAGTTACGCACTCTTATCTGGGGGCCTGAACATAAATCAGATGGTTGGCTCTATAAGCAATTGACACACCTGCATGCATGATTCTCAGAATTCTAGTTTCTTTTAATGACTTGTTTAATGGCTTTGCAAATGATTCTCATGAAAGAAACAACAACATGGAACCAGCTGGGTGTTTTTGATTATTGTCTTCCCCTGATTAAGCATGGATCAAGTAAAAATGAATGGTTGAATGTGTTTACATGAACATTATGTTTGTTTAATATTCTATTGCTGATCATATATATATATATTTTTTTTTTATTTATTTATGGTTTACAGAGATAATAAGTATGATTTTATCTTTTAAAGCTTATTTTTTTCTTGCCCCCTGATCTTTATGCTTTTCATCATTATTTGTTTACCATGTTTGTTTAGTTTTCATCATCAGTTTCATAGTCCTTAGATTTGTCAATGACAATTAGTATTTTTTAATAAGTAGTATATGAGGGAATTTTGAAAAGAATTAATCAGTTGATTTTTTTATACTGTTATTCAGCGTCTACCGGGGCAAGTGTTATACCTTTACAGAAAGATTAGACTATCCTCTACATATATAATGAAAGAGGAACTTTAAATAATAAGATTTTCACTTGAACCTACACTGTGATTCAAAAATGACTACGCGGCCTGGTTTATGGGGATATTGTACTATCATATGCCACAGTTAGGAAATGGGTTCGGTTATTATAATCTGGTAGAATGGATATCAAAGATTAGCTCCCATATGGCAATTCTACAACAGCAACATCCAAAAGTGATGTTTCTGCAGTAAAAGCAGCTCAGCAGATGGTAGAGGATGATTTTCGCTATACAATGGAGGAGATAAGTCATTAATGTAGCTTTAAATTAATTGTTATTAGTTTTTCATATACTGAAAGAAGTTTTAAAGCTAAGTAAGGCTTGTGCTTGGTAGATACCCCACCTCTTCACTGATGATCAAAAGAGGGATTTTGTGCAAATTGCATCAGAACTCCTCGATAGGTACAAGAATGCTGACCAAATACACATGAATGAAATCCTGGCTGGCGATGAACCCTGGATTCATTTATATGAGCCAGAGGGTACGGAAAAAACGAGGTATGTATGGTGAAAATGATAAAAGGCTCTAAATTGCATGAAGAACTGGTACCACAAAATGCATCATGTATGCACTATTTTTTTATTGTCAGGGAATTGTGGCTAGTGTTCTTGTACCAGAGGACCGGAGTGTAACAGGAGTCTTCTACTGAGAATCAGTTCTTTCAATGGCTGTTGAGCATTATGTTACAGCCTGTCTTTTTTGCCTTAGTGAGAACAGCACAATTTCTCCATACAGCCCTCATCTTGCTCAGCCTATATAATTTTTATTAAGAACTACATGAGATGTCACCACTCCAAATCTCATCATCCCTTTGCAGTGCTTTTTTCCAGTGCCTAAATGCTATACCCAAAAAAGCTTTCCACAAAATGTGTTTTTGGAGTGGACATAGAGTCTCAAAAAGTGCATCCAAGTAAAGGGGTAATACTTTGGACTAGCCATTTACACATAAATATGTCGCATACAACTACAGTGACACACTGATTAATACTTGTCAAATGCCCCCAGACTTTATTTTAAAAACAGGTACTTGAATTATTTAATAAAGCATTTATTGGCTTTCAAAGTTAGTTTATGTAACAAATATTTTGTTTTATGTCCCTCCACCAAAGTAGGTAGTGGGAGGGGAGGGGAGGGTGGACATACTGTTTTTGGTGCAGAACTTGTTGAAGTTAGCATTAGCAATGGTATGACACTCTTGTTATCATGATGTGAACTGGCAGCCAAACATTCATGGATATAACATTAGAGCATGAGAGATCACATTATGCAGACTGTGACCTTATTTTCATGGTCACTAGAGGCTTAAACAGTTATTTAATTTATAGCTAAATTTCTTAGGAATTGGCTGGCAGATTATCTTAGGGATTGGCTGGAAGATTTTAATCCAATTTGCATGAGTAATACAATAGACCAGGATGATAAGTCATTTAGGTTGAAATGACCTTAATTTCAATGTCACAACAGCACTAAAACTGTGACTATTTTTTCTTGTATCCATCTCGGCACACAGATTTTGAAACAAACTTAAATGGTTATAAAGGCCCTGTCACACTATAACGTTTTAGCCAACGTATGCCGACGTATGAAAAATATATCCAGTACGCTGGCATACGCTGAAATCGAATTAAAAAAATCAGAGAAAGCCTCTTCTTGAACTTATACAAAGCGTATGCTAAACGAACATAGAACGTGCGTCTAACGTATGAGTAACTTATTCATAACTTATTCCTGGCGCAACATAACTTATACTTGTACTAGTGTGTAACAGCGTATGCCCAGCGCATCACTAGCGCTCTTGGCTTATGAAAAACGTATGCATAACGATCGAATAACGTATGCTGAATTGTGCATATAACGTTCTTTAACGTATGCATAACTTGCATGTAGCGTACATCCAACGTATGCCTAACTTATGTCGAACGTATAAGAATGTACAAAATTGTGGGTCCTCTTCGCCGTATGACAACGTATACCAGCGTACTGTAGCGTGTTCGTAACGTATTGAAAACTTATCTCTAACTTATGCAGCGTACACCAACGTACTTGCTGAATTTCGCATACGTTCACTTACGTTGGTGCTAACGTGCCTTAACGTATGCATAACTTACCTGCTGCGTACATCTAACTTATGCCTAACGTATAAGCAGTACGTCAGCATACGCTGGCGATTTTTTATGCAAGCACAAAAATTTTGGATCTCTTCGCCCTATGACAACGTATACCAGCGTACTGTAGCGTGTTCGTAACGTGTTTAAAACTTATGTCTAACGTATTCAGCGTACATCAACGTATTTGCTGAGTTTCTCGAGCGTCGGCATACGTTGGTGCTAACGTACCTTAACGTATGCATAACTTACCTATTGCGTACATCTAACTTATGTCGAACGTATAGAAGCAATACGTTCCCATACACTAGCGATTTTTATCCAAGCACAAACTTTTGGTCCTCTTTGTCGTATGTCAACGTATACCAACGTATTATAGCGTGTTCGTAACGTGTTTAAAACTTATGTCTAACGTATTCAGCGTACACCAACGTACGTGCTTAATTTCTCATACGTCTGCATACGTTGGTGCTATACGTCGTAGTGTGACAGGGCCTTAACAATTGGACATATTGCAAAGCTGATTAGGTTTTGGTAACCTTGCCATCATTTTCACTGCCAAATTTTTTTCATACCACTAAAGTCTTGTTTGAATTGGATTGCAGATTTTTACCAAACCTGCATAGGTATAACTGTAAGATCTAATTTTAGACTTTATAAGGTTTTTTTTTTTAGTTTTTAGATGAATATTAACTAGTGATTAACGATAAAAAATAGCAATGATTTTGTTCTAATATATAACATACAAATATATGTAAACTATTATATTGTGATATGATTATGTCTGACTCAATTATTTCAGCATTTTCTAAGCTTAAATGTGAAATTTCTAAAATTGTTAGATAGAATGTAACTTTGTTCATTTACCATGTAGATTACTTGTACCATATAACACTATAATATAAGTCGGTACAGGACAAAACCAACAATATGGACTGTATACGCCCAGCAAAGAATCATACCAGTCTGGGCATCAACTTAGTCTGATCAAACACTCTGTGATGCACTCAATGGGCACTCAATGGGTGCTTCACGGGGAAAGAGAAGATTTTGAATAGACTGGGTAAATACCCAGGCTGATTTTATTCGTTGCATGGTTTCTGACATTTTGTCAGTTTTGTCTCATTTAACATATCTCATTATTCTATAGAATACCATACCTCATTACTGCGCTTATGATGGTGGTGGTTTTCTCTGGAGTTTTGGATTCCACTAAATAACTATCTTTGAGTTTGACAATTTTCCACCCTTCATAATTAACACTTCTTGAAAAGGACACAACACCATGTTTGTTGCAGATTGCTGGGCTCACATCATGCCAGTGTTGTGTTACTTTTGCTTGATATGCTTTCTTGCAAATACTTCACCTGACATTTCATTTTCTAACCAGTTTTCCATTTTTGAAACTCTGGTTATTTGTTGATGGGCAGGGGCAGTACCATAGGTAATCTGGCTTCTGATTGGCTAATGGTACATTTCAGCCCTCTGATGTATTGATTGGCTGACGTTAATGTAGTTTGGCATGAGCCTTTACATTGGCAAGAATCTTGGCAGCTATATATAGTACCAAATTTTAATGAGCCCATTCGTATCTTTTACCTTATTTTCTCAATTTGTGATCACTACACTTCCAAAGAAAATGGCCTGATTTTTGTTCAGCCATTAGCTATACAATCTTCAAATTTAATTTGTTCAGTTGTTGCAGCTTAAAAACCAACCATTAAAAGCTAATGGCAATGAAATCATTGATCACAATTGTATTGTACTACAACTGGGTAATGTCTGTGACACATGATCAGCCGCCAGACGGTTATACCAAATCTGCTTATTGTATATGTAAAGGGGACAATGCATACTATGTGTCACAGAGAATACCCATTCGATGTACCATAAACTTTTATTTCTCATTACAAGTCATGCCCTGTTGAACTTGGTTTGTTGACATTTGACAGGGGAAGTAACCAGTCAAAATTAAGTAAATTGAACATAGCGCTACTAATGAAACACTTTTCGTTCAAACAAAAATAATGATATTGACGTTATTTCTCGATAAACACATTTGTTGTGGTAATTGGAAAGGTCTCATTGAGATGCTTCAAATGAGTACCCACAGCATATGTTTAAGTAGAGAGACAAGTTTAAAGCGTAATTGGTATACCTCTCTTAACAAGAGCTATGCATGAATCAATTGAGTTACCTGTATTTCATTTTGGTATGGTGGCAGACCGCCAGATAAGAGGGGGAAATTCCAAATTATTTTTCTTATTTCTCAACCAAAACATATGTTGTGGGTGCTCAAAAGAACCGTCTCAACGAGACGGTTCTTTTGAGCACCCAAAACATATGATTAGACTGATGGATAAGAAGATATTCATAATTTTGCTCACAAATATTGGCTTATCATGATCTATGGGTCATACCTGGTCTGTTATCCAATAAATTTGCTATTTCTTTTGATTTGATTTTGGCACTGTTAGGAGATATTCCATAGCTTAAGTTGAGATGCCTTTTTCGTCGAAAAACACAAATATTTCTATTGTATTCGGACAAAAATAATTTTTGAGATGCTTGTTGCAAGTGATTTATCAAGACGCTTCAAATGAGTTACCCACAAGATAGGTTTTCACTGAAAAATAAGAAAAATAGGAATCCTGTATTCTTCTTATCCAATACTTTGATTTAGGATTAGAGAGATTAGTGAAATTAGTTGGTGTATTGGGTTTTTGTTGAGACCTGTTTAACTTAATCATTCTTCACTACATAATAGGTGGTGGGGTTTCATTTGTGCTTGGATTAAGGACCACGCAGACAATAATTCTTTGTGGATTAGATATATAGTGTTTTGTAAATAGGATAGTCTGTTGTCATCAGATTAAGACCTTGTTTTTTTTCCACAAAATATTTTCGGATTTACATATAACATTGATATTGTACTTTTATTTTTCTGACGTACAAATGCTGTGACCTTGTGACATGTCTATTATAGATAATATAGATATTAGCACTATAATTTACTGTGATTAATATTTTTTTCTTACAAGTTTTGATTTATAGATTTTTTTCATAAGTTTTGTGCTTTTATAAGTTTTCATCATGTTGGAAAAGTTAGATAAGAAAGTGTCGATAGCCCATGGAAAGCTGATGTTTGACGAATATCCTTCAGAGTGGCGTGAGTTGATCAGTGATCCTGATTGAAGGGTTAATGCTTATCAGATCTACACTGATTGGGCCTTGTCAGAATTAGGCTCTATTAAGGGATCAGTGTGTGGGGGGGGGGTATTTTTTTTTTCTTATTTTTTTAGCATCCAGAATAATTAAGAGTAACTGAAAAACCAAAATATATGTTGTGGGTACTCAAAAGAACCGTCTCCATGAGACGGTTCTTTTGGGCAACCAAAACACATATTTAAATTGATTGATAAGAAAATAATTGTAATTTTATGCTGAAATAAATGCTTTTCTGGACCTCGTATGTTTAAATTTTCGTCTGTCTTCTCCCGCCTTAGGAGATGCTGTAGTACGACAGCTCACTGTTGACTTGGTCAAATATTAACCACAACACCTACAAAATTTCTACTCCTGCAGTGTGTGATGTCTTATCTCATCAGTATCTACACTGTTTGCATTAGTCTTTATTTGACCTGCAAGGCAAAGGAGTTAACAAAAAGTAAATAATTGATACCACGCTTTAGCATGCCTGCTAAATAAAGTTCTAACATTTTGTATTTACTTTCTATTTAATTTTAAGGTGCCCTAAGCCATAGAAATCGAATAAATCCAATTATCTTTCAAAAGAAGGAAAATAGAAATCTGACTACAAATGGTATTACCATATTTGACCTAATAAACATGCATAGTGTTATCTGTGCACAACCAAGCCCCTAGGTTATAAAAAAATCATGATCAACTCAACTGAAAACTAATTAAACTGCTGAAAAATAAGACTTTTCTTCCTTCAGAAAATGCATGCATATATGTTGTATTTCCCAGGCTAATAAATATTAAAATGCCAATATTTTAACATTTATTTCATGTTAAGTTGAGTTAAACTATGAAAAAGGTTTCATAATCTTGAGGCAAGTTGTTTTTTTGTAAATGCTTTATCAACTGGTGCAATTTTATTATTAATATGGGTGAAAAACAGTGTTGGCTTTGATCAGCTGGTTTCATCTGGATCAACACTATTTTCACAAAACGGTATAAAATTTTGAAACGGTTATGTGCACAGTGCATTTATTAGGGCAAATGTGGTATAAGAGTTGTATTGTAAAAGTGTTGTTCAATTATAACAATGCAGCTACCAGGTTAGCAAAGAGATAGTTCATGACTCAAATTTGGAGATATAGTTGTCATGCAAAATATAAACAATTTGCAGTAGAGCCACAGGTATTTTAATACTGATTGGCAGATTTGGGAAGTTTAAAAAAGGGAAAGACAATGGACATGATACTTTCCTTATTTTCAGTAACATGTTGTAAGTACACATGGTGAAAAACTCGTTTATTGAAAAGACATGTGTTGTAGGTACATGTTTGTATTTCCAATGTACAACATAGGTCTTTTCAATAAATGAGTCTATGAGGCAATTTTAATGTGTACCTACAACATATGTCTTTTCAATAAATAAGTTTTTCACCATAAACTTATTTTTAAAACAGACATTGTTTCAGTGAAATGAGCATGTAGAAATGAACAAGTTTTCATGAAGTTTGTCATGCACCTGGATGACAATAATAGATGATAGACAGCCTATTTTATGCTTCTGACAGCTTATCTTGAGATGTTTCATTGGAGTATATTGCTAAATTGGTAGTTGCCTGGTTGTAACATACCGATCATTTGCAACTTAGGCCTTTTCTGGGGCAGAAGGAATGGCTAGGATCCTGATTTTTTTTAACAGAACCCACGGTAAATGTTCTAAAACTTCGAGCACTTTTCTCTTTCTGTTCTCAAATGAAATACTAGTTCTTGGCTGGAATTCACAAAATGCTTGTCAGAATAGTAAACAGGCCTAGGCAGATCCTGATCAAACTGCTTCTGATCTGAGTCTGCCCTGTTTGTCTAGACCTTTTTGTCAGAAGCAGTCTGATCTGAGTCTGCCCTGTTTGTCTAGACCTTTTTGGCAGACTAGTGTTCGAAATTTTAGGACATTTATCATAATGTATAAGGCAAGCAGAGCATGCTTATTTTGGATTTAAAAGTTCTGCCGAATGGTATATTTCTACCCATCTTTGAAAAATGCAATGTCTTTTTTCATGAGTGAGTCAAGTTCTACTTGTGGGTGAAGTTAAAAAAAAATTCAGACTAGAATAAACAACAATTCACCATTTTGAATTTCTCTAGCCATTTTTCTTGATATTGTATAAATGTTCTATTTGAGCAAGCATGTGAGATTTTGGTACTTATCACATATTTGGGACACTATTGGCTACAATAACCCAAAGTCTGCATATGCAATAAGCTCTTTCCTGCCAACTGGTCATCAGCCTGCCGTGATGATAACCAAAAGTCATGCATTTTGAATGGAGAAAGGGTATCATGCCTGGCAAAAGACGTTGATCATTAGATGATGTCAGATGTAAACAAGTGGTGTGACGAAATGCAAAGTATACATCAATCCTATGTTTTACTTACATTTTTGTACGTTAAATGCCTGAAAATAGTGAATTGGAATATGTAATAAACAGATTATCTCACAGGGTTTTGGTTATCGCCCTCGGTATCAACCCTACACCATTATCAGCCGCTCTCGGGTTGATAATGGGGTCTTTGGTTGATACTTTGGGTGATAACCAAAATGCCGTGAGATAATCTCTAATTATCACATTACCAAGCAATGAAGGCTCAGGTGAGCCTGCAAACATGTGCAGACTTGACAGAGCCTTAGCTGTTCAGACCTCTTGTTCCTCCTGGATATGTTTAAAGAAGTACCAAAATCTCTTTGATCTTTTTCTTTCTTCAAAGTTTTTGTTTAATGCATGAGAAAGTTGCATCCGGACAAGCTTTTGGCAAAGTTTTTGTCCAATACCAGATGGGGTTCAACTCACCATATTGTACTTATTGTGTCACATCAATGTTGTATGAATGTTCTATTTTCCTATTTTGTTATTTAAATAATTTGGAAAAATGTATCCTTCAGAAATAGGGAGAACAGACAATGGTAGAAAATGGCAGACTCAGTTTTATTGAATCTGTTCATGAGATCTAACGGAAAATGCACCAATTCTCAAGCCCCCTAGCACCGGCTTAAGCGATATTCTGCTTTCCATCAGAACCCAATAATCCTTCACATCAAATTTTGCTTGTGGATGAAATTTTGACAAACCAAATGGTAGCTCACCAGCTGAAGCTTTGGTTCACCTAATATCGGCTCTATAAAAGGGAAACTTTTGAAATCTTAGTGGAATGGAGATAATTTCACTTGCTTTGCTGTATTGGCAGGCAGCTCATTAGTTTTATGGTTGCAAATTGTGATAGAATCAAATTTCTCATTGGAATACTATCCACGTTCAGAGTACCAACAAAAGGTTGGGCCTAGTCTGGATCCAGACTGTATGCAATGGTTATCAAAAGGCAACAAGAGTCCACGATAGTTTGTTGTCACTAGTTGTGAATAATGGAAGTCAGATCAAACTTCTTTTAGTGAGATTAAGAAGAATTTTAGCAATTGAATTATTTACTGATTTACAAAGATGACCAATCAATTGCACTGTAGATTAACCCCTTTTCTGCCATCTATAAGTGCACACAATATGCCGGGGGAAAAACGGCTATTTTGATTTTTTTATGGTGTTACATATAATTTCAAAATATTTCATACAAAATCATAACCACTGTAAGGAATTACACCAATTTTTTTCCTGCTTGTTTGAGACATTTGGTACAATGTCTGAAATAATGTTTTCTAGTGATAGCATGTCAAAAAAAATATTTTTTCAATAGCTGAAAATACATGGACGTCTACTTTCGTTTACAACATCATTGTTTTGGAATGGTTGGAAAATAATGGTTCAAAAATGTGAGAATGACAGGAATTTCCTCCTTTACCATTGCTGATTCCAATTAATATCAATAGTCATCCATATACAAGTCATTTTAGACTTCAAAACTAACCTCTACTTCAAAGAAGCACAACAGACTAATGCCACGATCACCTGCCATCTTTGAAAAAAATAACGAGTTCTTCATGAAAAGGGCCGTTTTCCATGTGAAAAGCAAGCTTTCGGCCGCAGGGTTATGGTATATGGTATCTTGGAAAAGTTAATTCTTTCATTATAGAGCAGATGAGGATAATTGAGTTCTGTCCCTTGACTATTATTGTGCTAACAGCACACATATAAACAACATGTTAACACGAGCAACGCTCGGGGTACTGGCATATAGGAAGCGGTGTTCAAAACGAGCACAGCTCGGGGTAAGGCAGTGAAGGGGTTAACACAATTGAACTAGTGTAACCATTTATTTCCATATCCCACATCTATAGACTGTTCAAGATATTTTCATTTAAAATTGTCCATCTCATTAATGTATCAACTTTTGATAATTAATGCGTACATATAATGTTTACTTTGCTACAGAAGCACTCAGGGCCCAAGAACAGGAAATCGACTCTTTACGGCGGCAGTTGTCCCGTCTTCAGAAAGCGAAACCAGCCAGTCCCATCAAACAGAACAATATGATAGAGAATAAAACAGCTGGTAAGGCAATATAAATATATGCATGTATATATTTATGTTTGTCCGCTACCTCTAGTTTTATATGAATGGCCTTCAATGTATTATTACTTTCAGAGTCCATTTGGTAGCCTCACTCATGTGGTGTGAAAAAGATAGTGATGCAATGGCAAATGGTGTAAACCCTGATCAGACCACTCCTTTTGGAGTTGTCTGATCTGAGTTTACACTATTTGTTCATACCTATCTAAGTATTTATGGTTAACGGGTCTGCAATGAAAACTTTAAATAAAAAAATTCTTCTGTCGAGTTTAGAAGAAACATTTTGTGCAAGTATATATATTCTTATACAACCCTTACCAACTTTAGCACGAAATAGCCCTTGCTGTGCAAGGTCTACACTAATGTAGGTGGTATAAAATACTTATACCATGGGTTGTCCACCTATACGTAAGATAATCCACTCGCTAAAGCTCGTGGATTATCTTCATGTACAGGCGGACAACCCATGGTATAACTAGTACATAACCTCAAAATTAGAGAAATATCATGTGGCAAGGAATCTGACTTAATGCATTGAGGGCCAAGAACTCTGTAATCTTTATCTGGAAAAATGGTACCTTATAACAAAACTTTCATTTAAAGGAGATATTGCAGTGTTCAGAGACACTGCACTTAAATAGTATTTCAGTCAAGCAAATCAATTATTTTGGTACAAGCAGATTCTGTTGGTGTTGGCATTTGGTGTCATGAGCAACACTGTAAGTGGTAGCTTTAGAACCAGTTGGGTAATTTTGCGAACAGTGCATGTACACGTAGACCCAGATGAAATGCTGCAGAGGGCAAAGTAAAACCTATGTAAAACGACCACTCTCAAAAAGACCAAAAAATGGTTTTCAAGACCGAATATCGCTTGATTTTTAATGCAGGTCAAAAGTGTTGCAGAATCCTCCAAAGGGCATTCTGCAATACTTTAGACCTTCATTAAGCTACCAGTTGTCATTAAGACCTTTGTTATGTCTATTTTTGAGTGGCCTTTTTACACGGGTTTTATTAGGGAGCGCAGTGGCTCAGTGGTAGAGTGCTTGACTCTAGACCGAGGGGCCGAGGGTTCGAACCTCACCGGTGTCACTGCATTGTGTCCTTGAGCAAGAACATTAATCCTACATTAGTACTGGTTCAACCCAGGAAAACCCGTCCCTTTATAACTGAAAGATTGTTGATGGGTCGTAAAGAATCAAATCAAACAAACTAACACAGGTTTTACTGTAATTTGCTAAGAAAAAAATACTCAGGGACTGTTAATTTGGAAGTTATAAGCGATATGTGCATATCAAATTAATTTGAGCCATCCCAGAGGTTCATTGTATCTGACCAGATGGAAGAAGTCTTTAGTCTAAAAAGGGTTATTCAAACACTTGTTATCAGGTACTATTTTTCTTCAGACGGATGTTTATAAGCTCTTTGGATCTTGAAATTATATACTTCTATATGCTACCTTATATCTTCTTTAAGAATATCTAAAACATCTGGGCAAACCTAGTTTATATATTCCTAATTTAGTGTCCAAGAACAACCACAGTGTTAGCTATGATCTTTGTACATGCCTTACATTAGTGAACATGTTCAGCCTGCTCTAGATTTCGGAAACCTCACTGTCATTAAATTATTATAGTTAAAAGTAAGTTGGCACTGGACAAAATTGTTGAATGATAAACAATACTGATTTAGTTATTTCTATAATTATTCAAACCATTAACCTAAAGGGCAAAATAATTTTCGGAGTTTTAGTTTAGTCAAATTAAGCTGTGACACTTACACAGATGATAGCTCAACCAGAGACTTTGTTTGACACTGAATCAGTCCTACCTGTTTCCAATCTTATTTTTGTTAATTTATTGAACAAAAATCAGAAACAAATCTGTATAATAGATTCCTGATTTTCTATGTGGTTATAACTGATTGCTGCACCTGTTTTAGCAGTAAGTGCAGAGTAAAGAATATTATCCACCATTGCAACTGGCTCAAATATGACTCCATAAAATTCAGCCAATCATGCAAGCTAATGATTTTGTTAAATTTAACCAATCAGGCTAAAGTTTAGGTTAACTAAATGAACCAATCAGGCTAAAGTTTATGTTACATTTATCCGATCAGGCTAAAGTTATGGTTAATTGAACCAACCAGGCTAAAGTTTAAGTTACATTTAACCAATCAGGCTAAAGTTATGGTTAAATTGAACCAATCTGGCTAATGTTTGGGTTTAGTCAAACCCATCAGGCTGAAGATTGGGTTAAATTGAATCAGGCTAAGGCTTTGGTTAAATTGAACCAATCAGGCTAAAGTTATGATTAAATTGAACTAATCTGGCTAATGTTTGGGATCAGGCTGAAGATTGGGTTAAATTGAATCAGGCTAAGGCTTTGGTAAGATTGAACCAATCAGGCTAAAGTTATGGTTAAATTGAACCAAGCTGGCTAAAGTTTGGGTTTAGTCAAACCCATCAGGCTAAAGATTGGGTTAAATTGAATCAGGTTATTGCTTTGGTTAAATTGAACCCTCGGGATTGGTTGGTCTGATCTGGGTTCAAATACACAACTTGCTCAAATCTATCTGTTAGAATATTTAGAATGAATGTTATGGTAGCGAATCAAGGGCTAGTTCATGTGAATGATCAAAAGACATTTATTTATATCATATAGAAATAGCCTCATTGATGGAATATTGTCAATTTCTTTTCTTCTTTTTTGCTAGTACATGTGTATTATAGTATATGTGAAGCCATGAGAAAACCTGTACAGTAAAACCTGTGTAAAACTGTCTCCCAAAAATGGACAAAACAAAGATCTTAATGACAAATGGTAGCTTAATTAAAGTCGAAAGTAATGCAGAATGCTCCCCTTGGAGCATTCTGCAATACTTTTGACCTAGCTGCATTAAGCGACAATTGGTCTTGAAAACCAATTTTTGGTCTTTTTGAGAGTGGCCGTTTTACACAGGTTTTACTGTACCTTTGCTGTTTGAAGCCTATGTGCTAAATTAAGTCTGCTACATTCAAATTTTCAAGATTCTAGCTAGTCTCTGTAGTTGAGTAGCCAGGATTTAGTTTTTCCAGTTTCAATCCCCAATGAATATTTTTTTTCTTTTGACACATGTCCAAAGTTAATGTGTTGCAAAACATAATTATGCTGATGTTTCTTTTCCATTGTTTTGCTCATATTCATCGGTGAAAGTTTTCAGGATTAATCCTGAATTCAGGATTTTGAGGTGACTTTCCAAGAAAGTCAGCCTCAAAATGCTGAATTATTGAGTTTATAGTAGCTTCTCTGGTTAATTTTTAGATTATCTAAACACATTTTAACATGAAATTATTCATTTTTGATCATTTTTGTAGGCATCCTGCAGGTTTAAAAATTTGAATTTCTAAAGTTCCAGAGTTTGGAAAATTTGAACGTTCACCCATGTCATATGTAACATCTATGTTAGCATGTCAGACTCTGTCGGTTATTTAATTGGCCGGACTTGTAGTTATCCCAAGGTACTCTTAACTTCTTAAGGTCTTGGAAACCAGTCTTGTCTTCAATTTCGGACACTCTGTCTTTTTCAGATATAGAACTTTGTATTTAAACTAACCATACTAACTGTCAGTTACTTCATAGCATCCTATTGTTTGCTACTAAAATTTTATTTAAATCTTTTTTACTGTTTTCAATTTTATTTCCAGGGCTCAGTGCATATGATAGATGCATATGAGAGCATTATCAGCACTGTCATATGTGCTTGAAAGTATGATTTTCAAAGCTAAGATTTAATGAAATTTCTAAGTGTGCTGAGTGCTTATTAAACCCTCATGGAAATTTCATGTCTGAACCTGTATGAATCTCCTTCTGAAATTTCGCTTAAACATTTCTGATTTGGTCTGAATCATTCCATTATCCCCTTTTCTGAATCTTTGCTGCTTTTCGGACCTTTAAGCCATTATTCAGACCGTGTCAAGATTGATTCAGATCAGCAATTTATGAAAATCCATTGTGATTCAGATATTATCTGCAATGATTCAGAAGCATTCAGATGTAGTTCAGAAAAATTCAGAAAAGGTTCTGAAGCATTTAGCCATGAATCAGAAATACTCAGAAGCATTCAGACATGATTACGAAGTATTCAGACATATCTAGTAATGATTCAGAAACAGTGCAGCTTGATTCAGAGATATTTAGCTATGATTCTGATATATTTAGTCATGATTCGGCAATATTCAGGCACAATTCAGTCAGAATTC